>PYXC01001623.1:45000-217500 GCA_015244755.2 Tenualosa ilisha | reverse complement strand
TTTTAAACTGTTTTATGATCCTGCTTGTAGTTTTACTTACATGTAGACTAGTTCTTGTACTTAAGTACAATAAATACAAGATACAGTACTTTCAGACTTTTGCTTTAGTAACATGTTAGTGGGTGACGTGAAATACTAAAGTAATTTTTTGGTTGAGTTTATTAAATCAAACACACATTTTATGAAATCGTGCACACACTTTATAAGAAAGAAAATGAGAGCACAATTTAGTAAAGTGAGAGCATGCTTTAGTAAATCGAGTGCACAATTTATTAAAATGTGCACACAATTTAGTACATCGAGCGCACGACTTAGTAAAGCATGTGCATGATTGTGCACATGTTTTCTTGATGCCACCCCCCATCCCCCCCCAGCCATGACATCTCCAAGGCTCCATACAGTAGACACACTGTAATTTTTACTGTCGTGCAGACAACCCACAGACAATTAAGAGGGCCGTTATAAAACCTGCACATCAGCAACACTGCCATGGGAAAGCAATTTAACATCCTTTCTCAGCAAAATCCTACAAAAGAAAGATTTCTTCCTGCTACACCATTTGCTGCTTAGCTACATTATTAGTTTCACATAAAGCTGGCATAGCATGTTTATTTTGATGTTTGCTTATGGTGCTAAATAAGGGGTCTCACTTCGTATTGAAATGACTACAGTTTACAGTTTAGTTGAGCCATGTGTGTGTGGGTGCGTACGAGTGTGTGTGTGTGTGTGTGTGTGTGTGTAATGTTCCTATGTTTCTTGAATATTCTAAATGTAGATTGTAATATTAAAATGCTAATGTGCTGTCACTCACTAATGCTCAGCATGTTAAACTGAACTCTAAGAGCACTAAGTGATAAACATGAATCACCCATAATCACTCCAAGACCTGCTAGTAATCACTGTGAATTTACTTGATCATAATTCTTTTTAGTTTAAGTATCATAATTCTGTGTCATAATGAGCCTAAAACAGTATGTCACATTAAAGCCAACCCCTGTCTTGAAATAAACTTTTCACTGATTTAATCAGAACCCTCTTAAATTGACTTAAAATAGTGTTGAACAGGTAATCTACCAAGGCCAACACATTTTTCTGTAAGTGCTTCTCCCCCTGCGGCTACCATTCTGATCTTTCGGCTGCAGCCTCCATCCCATCCAATTTCCTACTTTCTAGATGGTAGAATTTCATTTAAACAAAACTTTCATTTCCATCTTGGCACTTCCCAAAAAGACACCTTTTTTAATCGTAAAAAGAATCACAGAGCCCCGCAAAAGCCTTTGGTGTGAGCGAGAAAAGAGAAATGAACTAATCCTCCAGTGTTCACTGGCTCGGCTTAAAGAGCGGCCCATTTGTCAAGCACTGACTCAGGGGAGCCGACGGGACTCCTTGGCTGTCTTTTTAAAGCCACACCAGGGCTTGAGGGTCGGCGCTGCTCAGGACCCATGCAGAGACATGGCCTTCCTCCCTTAACCCAGAGAGAGGGAGGAGGAGGAGGAAGAGGAGGAGGAGGAGATGGAGAGCGACAGCACTGGGGTCTCAGAAGTTGGAGCTGGGTCAGTGGCTTGATCGAGGTTCTCCACGAATAATCCACAAGACCTTTTAACGTTCCACGGAATAAAAAAATTTGCCTTGACATGCTGCCAGTCACAGAGAGAAAAACCGGGTGTCTACATTTTCTTTGACACTCGATTGTGAATGTAATCTAGGCAAAAGTGATGGAAACGTTACTAATGGATTTTTGCTGTGAAATAACTTAACAAGCTATCTATTCGTCCCTGTTCTTTTCAGAAGTTCTGCTTTCACGGCAAGGCAACAGGAAAATACAGCTCTTTTATCACTAGTGCTGGAATTTTTTCTTTTTAAAAAAAAAAAAAAGATTATTATTCCAGTGGAATATATTAGCCTTCAAACATCAAAGCATAATCTTAACAAATAAGACTTAACTCTGCACATTCCTCCTCACCTCTGGGCTTTGATTTCTGTTAGCTTTACCCACTTACTGCCACTAATTCTGCTAAATAGCCTGAAAGAAGAGAGATCTGCACAGTGGGGAACGTTTTTTTCCCCTTCTTTTTAAAATTATGGATGTATAATTTCTTCTTGATTGCAGACTCAGTCGCAGGAAGAAGTATTTTAGTAGAGTTTTAGGAAGTGGGTTATTTTTTTTTTCCTCCTCGTCACGATCTAGCTATCCGCCGGTCACAACTCAGAGTCAGAGGCCTTTTTCTTCCCCGTGTTTTTGATTCCGCTGCGAGAGTGAAAAGTCCTGGAGGCAGGAAATGAGCTCTGCAGAGGAGGAGGAGAGCTGAACCCGTACACCGAACTTGAGCGACGGAGTCGAGCGAGCCAGAGACTCCAAGGTCACGGGTTCATTATTGGCAGGTCAGAGGATGTCAGGAAAGGTCTGACTGCACTCTAGTGTGCTTTCCACAGGCGCAGGATAAGAGAGGTGACAAAATGACTGGATGGAAATGTAAGACGCTCCACAGAGAGGAGGAAATGAGGTAAACTAGTGTATGAGCAGGCACTGGACTCTGAGACACATGTCATACACTCCTGGCCTTTGGTGAACAAACCAACACATGGGGTCACTTCCTGATTTCACTTCCCAGAGAAGTGACCCCTGCTGTAAGAAGGATAAGTAATGAAAAGTTTTTTTTTATTAACTAATTTTCTTCCTCCATCATTTTAAGAAACACTCATTTGTTTGCCTTGTTATTTTGCTTTGGGTAGGATGAAAAAAAGAGAGAGAATTTTCATCTTTTAACTATCTGTGTTTTAATGAGCACAACAATGGAAGCCATGGGAGAAAAAAAAATGATAGAACAAACAAGTACAAGGTACATGCTAATTGAAACCTGTGATCTGTTAATTGTTGCTGATTCCTTGTTGTCTCTTACATCATAAAAGAGAGCTCAGGACAGAAATGTGTTTTGATGACACAGTTTGTTTTGATGACACATTTTTTTATTTGAAGGCAAACATCAACCAATCAACATTCATCTCCACTGTCTATACTTTGATCTCTGTGACTTCACAGGGTGACTTCAACAGCGATTGCCTCCTTCTTCATTCACATAATGGCAGAACATAGTTACTTTTTTTCTTTTTTGTAACTGTTGACCTCATAGATATGATAGCAATTGTATCAAATGACCAAGAATTAGATAAAGGGGCACTCAAGAAGACTAACTTTTAGACTCTGTTAGACTCTGTTAGACTCTGACGAAGACACAGTGCGTTGAAATGTTCATCCTGTTGTTCACACAAATAAAAGATGGCAAGTATCAATGTGCTCCAGACTTCCTTTGTGTTATCATCAAGAATGAGATTCAGTACATGAAGGCACTGTGAACACCATTTAGCCATTTTTATAGCTGCACACTAAAAAAGAAACAATAATGAATCTGTCACTGTGACAACCAGCATCCCATAATCAAGACATATGGTAGAGATATGGTTTGTGATCAGAGGCCATTCTGTGGAACAGGCTCTTTTGATGCAGAATCTTCAAAGTCTGGTGGGGTTGTGGAGTTTTCCTACGGGGTCACGGTCAGAGGCGGCCGTTCCTGACGCCGCTCTTCACCTCCTGGCCCCAAAGGGCCCCGGGCGGCCCTCTCACCTCCCCCTCAACGCCCACTGACCAGCTGTTTCTCCACAGACCATTCCTAGCGCAGCCGTGGGTCTAGGCTCCTGTCCTTTCCGCTCGGTGTTCATGGCTCTCAAGCATGAAATGAACCTAATGGGATCTGGGACTGCTTTTAGATTGATATATGGGCTGTATAGAGGGATTTAAAGCACAGTCATTTTTCATTACAGCCAGAGCTTCATATTGCCATGCATATTAGGTATGAAATAATAAATGAAAGATCCAAGGATGCTCTTGACAAATGAGATTAAATGTGTATGCTGTCAGCCTGCACTGTGTTTTGCTGTCAGCATGTATTTTGCCGCAGCAATTGCTGTTGACTCCTCCAGTTTTCTCTGTCCAGTTCTGCTAAATAGCCCTCTGAAATGTCAAAGGTCATGTCTCTCGCCTCTGTGCGCACCTCACCCTACCCTATGACCCTAGACAGGTCACCACAGGGTGTGCTTAGATCAGCCAAAGGGCTCTCCAGTGACTACAGCTTTCAGGACCCTGGACAGCGACTCTAACGAGACACAGGAGGCCCAGCTGCAGTCTATCAGTCGGCGCCCCGGCTGGCAGTGGTGCATCATGGGAGTTCATTCCGGCCTGACTCCACAGCGATGGGGTCAGCCAAAAGGAAAAGAGGATGCTACTAAAGAGGAAGTGACAGAGCAGCAATGCAGGAGGTGGGCCGGCATAGCTGGCTAATAAGCTGTACAGGGAAGTGTTTCAGTCAGCGGAGTCCAATTAGGTTTTCCCAAGAAGCCCGGATGAGATGTTTGGTGACAATGTGTCATGTATTTACCCTTATTCTCTTATACACAGTTTTTAAAAATGACAGTTGAAATGCACACCGTATGTTTCCAAGGGGATAATCTATTAGATGTGTTATGGAAGACCACTGAAGCTAATGCCACTCGTAATTAAAGCAGAGAAAGTGAATACACTTTTTGATCACCTATAGACAGAAAAGTGCCTCTGGTATGGACACAAAAGCTATTGTTAGTTGAGAGTTGACAGTCACTGAAGCAAGGGACTCAAACAATCTCCCAGGCAACAGAGCATTGACTCCGCCTGTAAGAGCTGTCAAGCCTGCGCTTGATCTAATTCACATATTTGCATATCATAAATGGGATGTCTGAAAGGCTTGATACATAATTTGTTAAACTCCTGACTTCCTGTCATTTTTCTTTTTTTTTTCCTTTCTATTCTGTATCTCGTGAAGTGTACTTTTTCAAATTGAGGTTTTGCCAAGAATGGACACTGTTTTCTGTGTCGTTCCTTTTATTCTGTGCACTTTCTGTTTTCCTACCATTTTTTTTTTTTTACCACTTTACTCTGGCCTCACATCACACGATCGCACAAAGGTTGGTCAGACAATTTCCTCTTCAAAAACCTGACAGGGATTTGTGGTGGTAGGTTATCATCCTTCAGTACAGAAGATACTATCAAACAGATGTATTTTGCTAGACCTTATTAAGGACACACATTCGGTGAGTCTCAATGAAAAAAATTGGTTGGTCCTGCTTTTAATAATAATAAGTCATCATCACACAGCATGCATTAAGCACGGTAACTGTAAGTGGGTGAAAATGTATTCAGAAAGGTTATTTGGGGAGAGGGCGGTGTGGGTGTGATGGTGGTGGTGCCGCCTCATCTTAAAAGAAATTTGTTCATGGTGTCAAACTGAGCATGTGGGGCTCTGGCTTTTCAAGGCTGGTTGATTTCTTCAGATCAGGACTGAATTCAAAGGCTCCATTTTGGCGGAGTGGAGAAGGGGTGCAGCGGGAAGAGGAGAAGCAGAAACAGGGGGAATGAGAGAGAGAGAAAGAAAGAGAGAGAGAGAGAGAGAGAGAGAAAGAGAGAGAGAGAGAGTAGATGGGGAAAAGAAACTTTTGCGAAACAGTGATTTAGTCTGGCCTTTTTCAGCTGCATGCAACATTTGCCTTTTTTTAAAAAAAAAAACCAGAGTGCTGGAGCAATGTGCATTGGCAGGAACTGAATCAGTAGATTAACTGCCCCCCACCTCAGTCCCCCACCCCCAGCCACTATCCTGCCATCACTGGTCTTATCAGGGTATAGAGATGTGTGTGTGTGTGTGTGTGTGTGTGTGTGTGTGTGCGCAAGGGAGAGATGGGAGAGAGAGATGTTTTAGCTGAAGGGGCCCTTTGTCAAAGGCAAGATTGATTAAATGATTAAATATCCAGCAGTGGAGTATTAGTGGCCACTGCTGACTCTTAGAGGTGTGACTCAGAGGTCAATGGCTCAGATCTCTTGCTTTCTCTCAGTGTGTGTGGGTGTGTGTGTATATGCAGGGGGACATGTTTGTGTGAATCACAAATCTCTAAACACACACACACACACACACACACACACACACATACACACAGACAGCTTTCTCCCCCCCCCCTCTCTCTCACACACACACAGACACATTCCTCATTTTCAGTAGTTTATCTGCTCACTCTTTTATTACACTCCCTGCAGAATCCATCTTCTGCACAGTTATATATATATATTTTTTGTCTGTTTGTGTTTGTGTGTGTAAGTGTGTGTTAGTGTATGTGTATGTATGTGTGTGTGTGTGTGTGCGTGTGTGTGTGTGTGTGTGTGTGTGTGGTGTCCTGTGCTGTGGCAGTTTAAAAAGCAAGAAAAAATATGAAAATAAGGCAGGGATGCCCGAGGTTTTGTGGATTCATTCCAGGCACAAGACATTTATATAGCTTTGGCACATCAGTTGTTCTGTAGAGGAAACATTCAAAGAGCAATGCTGCCAGATTGTCATTACTGTAGACAGGTGTAAAAGTAAATGTCTCTCTATGGACAGTCTCTGTACTGCTAATAGCACTGTTAGGCATGGCTGTCCAGAGAAACACTGGAATTTATTGGAAAAGATGCTTCTTCAAAATGCTCTTGTTACAGTAGGGTTGTTAAGGGAGGCAGGGATGTGCAAAGACATTCTGAAGGGCAGTCACTCTTACGTGAAAGGGCATCATCCAACATGCACCAAAAATGCCACTCATCCACACAGTCTATTAGCTGGGTTTCCATCCAACTTGTGAATTTAAGTTATGCAAATAAGAAATCCTCAGTTGGAAACACCTGCCAATTCACATCAGTCCCCTAATGCAAATATAAATTTGATTTGCTTGAGGGGGGTGGATCAACTCTTCATGCAAATAAGATATAATATGGTTAGAATTAATGGAAACAGTTTAACTTGCATATATTCACACTGACCACATTTCTATCCATAAACGTTGTCCTAGCGACATCACGTTTTTTGATCCCACAGCTGGTCAGAACACATCACTTGATTAACCCAAAGTTCATTACACATTTGATGGAAACACGCGCATGCGCGCATATTCTTGAGCCGAGTTTTTGTTAATATGAATATGAAATGCAAATAAGTTGAATTGAAACCCAAATATTGTCAGTGAATCATTTCCTCATCTTCTTCAAAGACTGATCTGCTGTTCTCCCTCACTAAGCCTCCAGCTTGCCTTGCCTCATTTATTAGCCATCCACTCCCCTTTCTGACCGAGTCCCCGGAGTCCATGTTTATCCTGAAGTAATTAGACTTCATCAGGTCATTAAGGTCATTTTAATTGGTCCTGTTTTGGACTCCTCTACTGGTTATGCTGCCACGCAGCCCCAAGAGCAGCAACAACAGGGATATGTATTTACATTTTCTCCAGAGAGGCAGCTCAGGGAAAGGGGGCAAAAGAACAGATGCTCTGGCAGTAACTTAAGCCCTGTTCTGTACACGTGTAAAATCTAGTAGGCTATTGTCTACACATTTATCTTTTTCATTAAGGAAAGCAAAGGCGGCTGATTCTGCAACTGGGAAATGTCCCCTGAAATATGTAACATATTGATTTACGAGATGTAATACTGGATGGAAGAGGGAATCCTACCGTTTGTTGCCTGAAGATGAATGCTAAATACTACTGATGGGAAGGGACACCCTGGACATTTGTTTCCTGGGATAGTTAGATGGCAGGCTTACTATTACATTTAGGAATGATATTCAGGTTAAAGATGGATTAGCATTTGGCTAACCTTTCACTATGGACTTTCACTATGGACAGGATGAGATCAAAAATGATCAGATGGGAACAGAGCCAGTGAATGGACAGTCTCAGAGCCTCAGATTAGGGTTACAGTAAATTATTGACATCCTCATCCTTTTTTCCTCATCTTTTCCTCTTCTAAGCGGTCTAGTTAACTGATTGTCATTTTAGTTGGGCTGTCAATGCAGGAAAAATTGTGGTTTGTTACTATGTGGTGTGTAACATCAATAGTTAGCAGTTTGCAATAATGCACTAGTGATACTGAAGAATAAGAATTTTTAGTAACACTTCACTTGATGGGTGAGTACATAACACATCCATAGCAGCTATCATAAATTGCTCACAAAGAATTCATGACTCGTTCATAAGGCATAACTGTGGAAGACAGAATGGTGGTAGTTTATCAAAAAGTCCAATGGTCAAAAAGCAGCATTGCTGTTTATGTTTTAAACCTGTTACCTCATCATGTCACATTTAAATATTTCATGAATATCTTATAAAGTCTACTTCAAATGTCACTTTACTATACAAGTTGTGAAGTATTCATAATCACATCTGACTTTAACACTGGGAGGTAAACTTTTACTGGACTTTTATTTTTAAGTTATTGCCATTCTGTCTTCCACATTTATGACACATTGGGTATGAATGTTGGGTAATGCCTTATGAAATAGTCATGAATGCTTTGTGAGCAATTTACGACAGCTGCTATGACTGTGTTATGTAATTACCCATCAAGTAAAGTATTACCGAATAATTCAATAATTAATTCCATTTATATTTGTATGTATATTCAAAGACACTGGGACTATCCACCCATGTATGTTTACAAACCACTTCTGGTTCACGGCAGATACAACCTTAAAACGAGTCTGGGCCTCTCACCTGAGTCAGGTGGTATATTGTGGAGAGACATGTAAGCACTACCAAGGGTTCACTGAATATTGAGCCTACATGTGTCTTAGACTATGACTGTAGACGGACACAGAGCCTTTCTACATGAGCAGAAGTATAACTTCTGCTTCGAAACATTAAGATGGTTTACTTAGATAGCACCATATTACTTTGACTTTGTATATTATGGCATGCCGTTTAGGAAATTAAAGAATGTATTGAATGGATGTCTAAATATGTTGAACAAATGTTTGAGTATATGGAATGAAAATTTGAATATATGGAATGAAATGAAACCTGAATATATTGAATGAAACTTGAATATATTGAGTGAATGTTTGAATATATTTAATGAAACCTGAATATATGGAATGAATGTTTGAATATATGGAATGAAACCTGAATATATTGAATGAAACTTGAATATATGGAATGAACGTTTAAATATATGGAATGAAACTTGAATATATTGGATGAAACCTGAATATATGGAATGAATGTTTGGATATATGAAATGAATGTTTGAATATATGGAGTGAAACTTGAATATATTGAGGGGTGGTGGTAGCGTAGTGGTTAAGGAACCTGGCTAGCGTGTAAGTAGCCTGAAAAGTTGTGGGTTCGAATCCCGGCTGCCACCGTTGTGCCCTTGAGCAAGGCACTTAACCCTAAGTTGCTCTAGGGGAGACTGGCCCTGAACAATTGATAGTTGATGAGTTGTAAGTCGCTTTGGATAAAACCGTCTGCTAAATGCATAAATCTAAATGTAAATATTGAATGAACGCTTGAATATATTGAAGAACTTAAAAACTGACATCATCACAGCACTGGTGCCATCTTTTGTCATTTCATATCTAGCATATTCTTCAGTTAGAGGTTTGCAATATGAGCCAGAGCGAGTCTGCAAGAAATGTAGTTGCATCTATCATTCATAATGAGGAAGCAATCAACACGCTGGCCAATGCATGTAATTTTACAAGCCAAAGTACTAATTATAACTTATACCACTCTATGGAACCAGAAATCCACTCCTTGTTTAACCGAGGCAGAGGCCAGGTACATCAGGCTAATCCAAGAAACATGCCCCCTCACAGGAGGCACCTGGCCCTATCTACAATCTGCGTCCCTACACACGAAAGGGCCCAAGACATAAGAGGTAAGGAAATAATTTAATGCATTTTAATTGCGGTTGAGAAATGTTTCATTTCGTTTTCGCTAATTATTCATTAGCTATTTAAGCGTTAATTCAATTTATTCATGCCATAATAAATATATATATGGTATAATACACCGTATATATAGTATTCAGTTTTATCAGTATGTTGTTCAGTGTAACAAAGTGATTGACACTGCAATAGTTCATATATATGTGTGTGTGTGTGTGTGTGTGTGTGTGTGTGTGAGAGCTTGTGTATATTTTCAAAATCACACGGACAGAACAACGTAGTGCGACTGTAAATTGTGCACAGGCATATAGGCATATATGCTGTTTCCTGATGTATAGTTCCTTGTATTTAGGCGTGTGACATTGCTGAGGCAAACCAGTACTGACTGTGGAGTTGCACAAGTCAATGCAGCAGGGAAAAATACAACTGACAGAGCATGGAAGGGAGTTTCAGTTGCATAATTCATGGGGAACCATTGAAATAAGTGAAGTCTTTGGCGAAGGTTTAGTTGAAAAATCCTCACATTATGTTGGTCTGAAGAAGGAATTGAATATTGTTGCTCCAGGGGGAGAGAAAATGAAATGCAAAAACCGACAGAAAGAGAAAAAAAGAGTGAAAAGAGAGAAGAAAAGACGTTAGATGAAGAGGGGTGGGATGGTGGTAAGGGAGAGATGAGATCTAGAAGGAATAAAACCTATTGTTGTTTAAAAAAAAAAAAAATAAGGGAGAATTGTTTTTTTCTCCCTCCATAACGTTGTCTTTAAGAAGAACTGCAGAGGCAAATAATGGGTCACCCATTACTTCAGCCCCTGTCCTTGGAAAAACTTACAGTGCAACGACTCATGTTGGATTTTTACCTGGTAGGATTTTTTTCATTTTCCAGATTGCCTCCATTCAACTCAGTCCTTTGTGACTGAGGTTAAAATGTAATGTAACAGCCAAACTGAAACAGTCTGAATAGTCAAATGGCTTTTGTACATAAGAACATAACTATAATTTATTCATGCTGTGGGAACAACATGCTGTGTTTCTCTCCAGCATACAGTCAAGAACCTTTTATTTCTGTTTTTATTTAACATATTTTAAATTTCTCCTTTTTAGTACTTTTTAGGATTTATTGGATTTCTTTTATGCTGAATCTAACCATTTCGATCAGGCTATTCTAATACTATTTGCTGTGGCACAAACCCAAGACATACAGTCACACAGTGACTTTAAAAATATCTCTGTCAGTACCATCACCATCAACAAAATAGTAGAGGGAATGCAGCAGGGCTACTAAAGAGTGATAGTTTGTAGGGCTTTGGTCACTGATGACATTCTCCATTCTTCATTCTCAGTTCGGTCCTGTATCTGGGTTGGAGAGCCTCTTGTTGTGGCCAGCTCTGTCATGGTGGCACAGATGCAGGCAGCTCGGGCCAGCTTTCCTATTGAGATGGAGTGGCACGCATTCAAAAATCGAGTCTTGTCATTCCATCACCTCAGTCATCAAAGCTTATGGATTTGTGTGTGTGTGTGTGTGTGTGTGTGCGTGTCTGTGTGTGTGTGTGTGTGTGTATGTTTGTCTCTCTCTTCTCTCTGTTACTGGATCATACATAAGTGTGTGTGTGTGTAACAAAGAGAGAAAGAGAGAAAGAAAAGAAAAAGAGAAAGAAAGAGGGATGGAGGCAAAGGCAGAGAGTGAATATGACTGTCTGTCTGGCTGGCTGTCTGACTGGTTGGCTGTCTGGCTAGCTAGCTAGCTGGCTGGCTGGCTGGTTGGTGATTACCTCTGGGCAGGAGGGATCGATGGAGGCCGACTGAGCCAGAGTCTCTGCCCCGAGCAGCCAAACATCCAAGCTCAATGTCACCGCTTGACCTGGCCTGTAGGCTTCAGAGGCAGCCGCTGACCTCCCACAATTTTCCCCTGGGTCCTCCTGCCCCACCTGCGCACGGCTGGCAAAGGCAGGGGGCCACTGACTCCACTAACTCAGCATCGATTTTAGCCAGCAGGCGCTTTTGATAAGTACCATCCCCACTTACCAAAGCCAGGACTAACACACCCCTACACACACACACACGAGCATACATCCACAGAGGTGCATACACACACATACACACACAAAAATAAATGCATAAAATAAAGTATACTCAAGCATACACACACACTCAAACAGATGTATACTAAAAAAGGGCACACACACACATATACACACACACACACACACAGATGCAGGGATACAGACATATACTTAAGCACTATGTAAATATGCATACGCAGGCCTCATAAAAATAAGGTGAACAAGGTGAGTTGTAATTACCATCACAGGAAATCAGAGGTTGTCAGCGTGTTTGGCTTACAGTAATGTTTGCTACCATAACAATGACTAAGCTCTAAAGCCTTACAGCACTAACAATAACATGATGATGTCAACATTTCATTGAACTGCTATTACCTGGTGTTTGGCCCAGCGCGAGACAGAGGCACTAATGCCAAGGTCATAAGTGTGGTGCCCAAGAGGCATCCATGAAATATATGCCCTTCCAGTAGTGTGCATTACTTTGGTGAAATGCAGGAAATTATGTAGTTTAATGTGGTCTGAAAGAATTAATTGGTAAAATAAAGTATAGTTGAAGCAGGTAACATGAGTTTGTTTTATTTCATTACACAGTATGGGCATGTGTTGCCTTCAGTATACAAAGATAAAGGTTCAGTGTAAATGTTATCATCACCTGAGAGCATTTCTTGAGGCTATTGGTAATTGTATAAAACAACATGTATCTTCACTGTTCAATCTCAGAGATGTGCCTCTCTATTTCCCCTCTAACCTACCAGGCTCCACTTGAAGGCCACTTGCATCTATGCAGCCCTTGAAATAAATTATATGACATTAAGGCTGTTTGAGGACAGGTCGTCTGTGTGAGCCCTATACCCATGTCCCCAAGGAAGTGTGGAAACTGGGTGTGAAGGTTGGGGGGGGGGGGGGGGGGGGGGGGTTGTACTGCATCTTATTTGAACGGCAGATAAGCTCTTCTCCTCCTTCAAGGCAGACATCCAAAGGGGGCAGAGCTTGCGTGACCTTTCCTTTGAGGTGGCCATGCTGACCTGCAAATTCTCTGACTCTGATTGGTGGAGGCCCAGGCCGATGCTATCTGGGGATGAATGCTGAAAAGGTCACAATGGCCCTTTTTTGCAAGGGAGGGAAGGGTGTCTGTGTCTAAAGTGCAGCGGATTGGATTGGGGCGCCGACGCTGCCTATAGTCAGAGATGGAAATGACAAGCAATATCATACTTTGGTGTGCTTGTGGGGAAAAAGGAAAGGTTCTCATGTCTCTGAGGGTTGCACGAATGTACATGATTGTTTTAAGAAAACCATTACAGAGTTGCCAGATCACAGGTGCCCCTGGAACAAATCTGACACAGATAAGGGCTTGATCTGGCTCACCTTCCCAGCTTCAGTGATTATCTGCAATCCTGAATAAAAGGAAAAAGTCTACATTTACATGTTGCTAAGTCATGTTGCAGATTGTCTGCAAATGAGCAAAAACAGTGGAATTAGCACTTATCAAGTCACATAATTTTGCTGATTTTGTATAAATCCATAAACAATTTGAATAAACCTTTTGCAGGTGATCAAACACATCAGAACAAGTCGCCAAGTTGAAGTTCACATTTGTTCACTTTGTTCTTCTCCTTTGTCTGCGTGTGTTTGTCGCCGCTATTTATTGTTTGCCTGTTTGTTTGTAGTGGTTATTTGTTTATTCTACGCGGTTGGCCAGCCACCCTGAGTGGATGTGGGAGCAGGCGAGAGAGAATGAGAGAAAAGGGGGTGCCACACGTTGGGGCAGATGATAGCTCTCCCTTGGTCTAAATGTCAGGGTGGCGCAGACAGCCCCGCCTGGTGATGGAGCACTGTTGCAAATGTCAAGGAAATCTTTTCGTCCTGATGGGTGGCCTGGATTTCCCTTTCCCTCTCTATCCCTCTCAGAGGCAAACTCCCACTCAAACTTTTTACCAACAAAGAAGATTTTGTTGCTTTTGTATGTAAGTCTACTTTGATCATTTTGCCTTTTATGTAAGTGACAGTCTGCAACACAGTATAGCATTGCACAATATGACAAAAAAAACAGTATCACGTCATGGCAATTTTTCACCATGCTAGTAGTCAACAAACTATAAAGCCACTGAGTTTAAACTAACGATTCACATATTTTGATTGCACACTGATACTCATTCTGAATTTCCTTCAATTAGCTCTGAATAGAACCATGACCTCAACTTGCATCCCAGATCTGTGGCCATCTGCATTGCACTCCGTTGACAATCTGTGAACAGATGGTTGGTTGATCGTCTGAAATGACCCATTCCCATAAAGTTAGACCAAAAAACATACAGCCAAAATCCACTTGTTATTGCAGTAATATCATTCTCACATGTTAATGAAAGTGCAAAGATGAGTAGTTTGTGAAAGGACACTAAAAGTACAGAGCTAAATCCCTGAACCCTGAACCCTCTGTAACCAACTTATATTGTGTCTGCACCAAGTAACAAAGAACTATAATATAGCCAGTAAATTTCTTATGCATTTATACAGTACGTTGAAGGGGTTGTCTGGAGTCAGTCACCCTCTAGCCCTGTTGCTCAAGGTTGATGTGTGCTGTTGGTAGGAATAAGAATGAGATAATTTGCTACATAAAGACCAGTTTGCAAACTGACAGCTAATGCTAACTGAATGGGGCACAGAGTAAAAAAGTTTCCTTGTTGTCTTCAGTTAGGGTTGGCTGCCATTTTACTATTCAGTTGTATCAAATTTTCTCATTCGTATTCCTACTTACAGCACTCGACAAACTCAAACAACAGGCCTATGGGCTGATTAACTCTGGACTACTGCTTTAGGTGTTTATAATAATCTCTTACACCTCAAAGACATAACCGGCATGAATCAGCCAATCATGAAGTATACTCATTCCAGTTAAGTCATTGGGGTTTTTTGCTTTAGCGGTTGGGCCAGACATTTGTGATTCAGCCCTGGTTTTGGTCTGTGCCATGTAGCTCAGACCAGGTGCTAACAGGCAAGGCTAGCTGACTGGAGGCTGTTGCAGATGTCACTCACTCCTGAGGCTTTCCCACATCATTTGGCCACCAATTATTTGCCCCCCTGTGCCTTAGCTGGAGGTCTCTCTTTGGCAGAGAGATAGCATAACATCAGCTGAAATGTTGCATGGTGTGCAGAGTCTGACCAAGTCCCTTAGTTTGCACTGAAAACAATCTGTAAGTCTTTTTTTAGTACTGCCCAAATAGATATAGTGGGGATTTGTTTAGCTCAATACAAAAATGATAATATTTTAAAAGTCAGGGTCAGGGTCAAAAGTGACTGAATTTACACAGCTACACACAAGTTACACATATAAAGCTAAGAAAACTTCACCACAAAATCATACACATTTCTTTCTTGTCATCGCCCTAATAGAACCAGCGTGGATTTTTTAATTGTCTCAAAGACATCAATAAAACTTAATTTTGTAATGCAACAATTTCTTCTCTCAAGATATTTGTCACTTACAACTTGATCCGTTTCAGCATAATTTATGGCGAAGGTGCATTTTACTGTTTCTCATTTGAATTCAATTGAACAGGTCCACACCACAATACATACATTGCTTCGGAATGTGGCTTTGGTAAAGCCATGCAAGGTGGTTCATACTTGACTGTGACTCTCTCCTGTTTGACAGCCCACTCTCTCTGAGGTACTTCAGTCCCTGTGGGTGGTCAAGACATAGTTTTTAAAGTGTTCTCCAAGGACCACTTTGGTTTTAGTGTGTCTTCACTTGTATTCTGTATATAGGGGTATGCACCTCAATCACTAGAAAGACATTATGTTTCTACACAGCTGCTTTGCAGAATATTCTGAGAGTTTATGGGGAAAGATATATGAATATATTCATGCTCTTACCGAACGACTCTCTCTTTGCATGTTTAGAGTATACACCCGTGATTATGTTGAGGATATGGAGATGAGTTGAGTTGAGAACAATATGCACCCATTCCATGATAGGCCTTTTTCCCCAGAACGTCTATATCTCTCACCCCCCCCCCCCCCCACCATTTGTGGCCCTGACACCTGCAAACCTGAGTGAGATTTACTGTGGATCTACGATTTGGCTCAGAAATCTCAGCTCGCATTCGTTGTCATCGCCAAGCGCAAAGCCACCTCTCACTCCTCCAACTTCAGAGGGAGAGAGCAAGAGCGTGTGGGGAGAGAAGGGGAGAGATGGATGCTTGGGGTGGTACGAGCAGGGTGCAAATGCAGCCATCTCCCAAAGTCAAGCTCGCCGCTGAAGGGGGAAGACAGACGCACGCTGGAAATGATTCCGACTTCAGAGGGGAACTTCTCCCCATCCCACCCTGCTCACGTTAGCGGCTCTGCGCCCCTGCCAATGCGGAGTTAGCCTTTCCTTTCATGCCGTGCCCTTGGGATTATCGTATCAATCTACGTGACCTGATTACCACCACGGGAGAGCGCCGGATCAAGCGGTGCGTCAGCCCCTTTTCATTTCACCCCTCTAATTAGCGTTGGCTTGGCATTTTCCCTCGCTTCCACAGAATCCTGCTCAGAAAAGTTATGGCGCGGCAGACATTTTCTAGCAGTTATGCCCCATGTTTTTCAAGCTATGCTGGAAAATTCCAGCTCAGAGCATAACATGTAAATGGAAGTATGCAGTCACAGACTCAGTCACTGATGCTTTCCAATTGCCACACCAGTTCCATTTCTACAACAGTTATTTTTATCAAAGTTAACACACTATCACCTCGACTTCTGATATCATTTCAGGGTAGGTTTTAATCACAGGGGATGACTGTTAGAGCTGTCTTGCTAACTTGCTAACTCTACCTGTGCCTCACGCTGCATGGTCTTGAAGGCCTTTGATGCATATCGATGGTGTGAGGTAACTAAATGGCTAAACCACATCTCAGCCGCAGATGGGTATCATAGGCAGGCATGAGCAAGCATGGTCATTAGAAGGTGTGCAATTAATTCCTGCGGACAGACGCAGCTGACACTAATGAAGGTTGACTCCGTGTGGCGGCCTTCTCCCTGGGATTTAAATGAGGACGGCAAAGCGGACGTGTCCTTGTCAGATCTCTCTTCAGCTCTGGCTCCGTCTCTTGACTCGCGTCTCACCGGCCCCCGTCGCTCTCGGAGCGGAACGTGACACCGCCACGGTCGGCCATGTGACCCTCCTTAGCCACGGTTTATCCCCGGTGCCCCCGAGCAGACCCCGCCGTAAGCCGAGCGGCTTCTGAAATCAGTAGGGCTGCTGTGGGGCTGTTTCTTTCCCTCCCTCCCTCCCTCCCTCCCACGCACAGCCCTGGGCCTGACATTTACCTTTTTTATTGTTATGTTTGCTCTGCTTTGTTTTTGCTTTTCCCGCTTTCTGGGGAGCTTTCATATTTTGGCAAGAGGCGTGTGTGTGTTTGAGGGAGGTGGGGAGAGGGGTTGGTGGATGGTTGGGAGAGATGGGGATTATCATGCTTCTCCGGTAGTTTGATATTGCCTTATTACGTTTGAATGCCAGCACCTCCAAGATATTTACTCTCTCCGCAGCAAACCTATATTATGAAAAATATTCGTAATATGACATGTGAGGTAACTTGCTCTGGTTTGAAGGCACCCCAGAACAACATGTTTATGCACTGTCAAAAACGCCTTAATTATTGATCTACAAGTATTATATCCATAATATCCAAATAGCAGTAACAATCCCCCCCAGACAAATAAATAAATAAATAAATAAATAAATAAAAATAAAATCCCTTCCTCCCTTCCCTTCCATTACAAACATCTCCAGCCCTTTGGGCAGCAATGGTGCCCATTCCTCTCCATCTCTGTCGGCAGCCCCAGTCATGTTTTACTCTGAAAGCCCTCCATCCAGATTAAATAGGACAAATGGCGTTTTAAAGAGGCGAGGTGGCACGCTGGCGGTGACGTATGGATTATGAATAGGGACAGCGATTGATTCCCCTGGTGTTGTCGAGGGCATCCAGGCATGCCTTCGCTGTCTGGCCTGGGCCTTTGAGCTGACAGTCAGCTTGTGGAATTTGTCAAAGTCATTCCAAGTACCTGCTGTGTGTGGTGTGTGTTTGTGTGTGTGTGTGTTTGTGTGTGTGTGTGTGTGTGTGTGTGTGAAGCGGCGTGAGTTATAGAGGACGCCTGGGTGGAAGAGGGAGAGCTGGGTCAGCATATTCTTCTGAAGGAAGGAAGGAAGAGAGAGAGAGAGAAAGAAAGTGTTGGTGACGGGGAGCGGAGGCACTTCATCAGAAAAAAAAAGAAAAGAAATTGCACCTGGTGTTTACTTATCCGTCTGCTTGGTCCTCCTCTTGCTGGCTTTACACATTTTCTTTGTAGATTTGCCTTTTTTCTCTTTGTAGGCATGGCATCAATTGGCTTGTGCATAAGTGTAAGAGAACAGAGACGACTAGGCCTCTATCTCTTTCTTTTTTTTTTCAATTTGGTCTTTTAAGCCTTGGATGTCTCTGCATGTTAACAGGCTTCACAAAACCCCTTTGACTCTTGTTAAACTTTTATATCCCCCAGCTCTGAAGCACAGAACACCACTCTTTGAGGCGATATTTGTCATTCCATATTTGGCCGGGCCTCCCTGCTGGACAATGTCTTTTGTCAAACTGCGTCTGCTGGCATCAGAGACTCTGCCCAACCGCACTGTGTGTCTGTGAGCCTTTGATAGAATCCTGAATGACTTTATTCTCATCCAGGGAGCCTTGGATGGGTTGCTTCATTGGCTCGAAACACAAATAATATGGTACACTTCAACTCTCCAGGAAAAGCTCCGGGCCTCCAGACCGTTGGTTTTTATGTGCTTGGCTGGCATCAGTTGAACCTTTTCAAGTGGTAAAAACTCCAACTATTGACTGACTGCATAATACTATCTTATCTTACCTACCCATAGGTCAAGTTTTCCTTTGTCTCTTAGGAGGACGGAGAGCAATGCTGACTGTTCAAACCAAAACTGCCCCAGGAACATTTTGGAAAGGAGCTACGGAATTCTGCCGATATTGAGTTGACCTGAACGCAACTTGTGCATTCACCTGCATTTGATACAGTGGCCACACATGGTAGAATGTGATATTGTACAAAACTGGCTGAGAGCTAGTTGTTTTTCATGCTGATTTCACTGGAAATATGGACAACATGGAGTTTATAGGTAGTATCTCAATCATGCTATTTCTCATTTTTGACATAAAAAAAATAAAATAAAATACACTACACATTTTAACTCTACACTGCTCATTTTAAACAATGGGAAATCTAACAGCTAGAAGACAACAAAGCTGCATAGCAAATCAACATGCAATAATTGCAAAAGTGATCTTTCAATTGCAGGTCTTTCTTTTCACAATAAATATTACTATTAGCATGAACAGCCATGACAAAAAACATTAATAGTTAGTGCAATTTAGTCAGATAGCAAACCCTCACAGAGCCCAGGGGTGCAAAGATTCCCTCAGAGGTTCTACTGCTCTGCAACTCCACTGGATATAATTCCACGTCTGTCAGGAAAATTCAGTTTTGTAAATTCTGTACATTAACTGTATTGGAAGTGGGCTGGAAGTGCAGAGTTTTGGCTTCATAAATCAACTATGTTCTCACGATATATACAGTGTATTTTTATTTGCGGTGACCCTGGACCTTCAAGTATCTTTGGTGCATAAGATCATGCTCGAGTACTGAAGTTGGGAGAACTCTTTCAAGCTAAATCCTGGAGGGCAACACTGCACAAGAAAGAGCCTCCACTTTTTGTTTTAGGCAATCTCTAGCCCTGGCATACGGCCCAGATCTGGCACTGCTCTGGCTCTGATTTGGCCCTAAAGTGGCTTCTCCATTAGCCATAGGCTGCACTCTACTTCACTTCCCTGAGGACCTCAGCCCCAACGCACCTTATGGATCCTGCAGATCAGGGCCAAATTACTTGTGAGATCTGTCCCAGAATACCGTGAATACTCTCTTTGCAGGGGAAAAAAAATAGAGCAAGACTAAAATATTAGTCGCCGACTCTATTCAGTCTCTGAATCAAGCCTGAACGCTTCAGCAAACCAGCCCTCCCAGTCTTTTCTGGTAAATATCTGAATTATTCATTCCTAATGGCAAAATTCAGGGCATTTGCATATAAGCGTAATTGATTTGCTAGAAAGACTGGAATAATGAATTGCAGCCTCCCCCTCTTGCTCTCTGCATCCTCCCATGTTAACCCTCCCTTTATGCCCCTCTTTTCATCTGTCATTTGTATGCCTTTCATTACCTGTTGGCTCCTCTGTGGCAGTCTGCTAATAGCTTTTTAGTAAAGACTATTTGACAAATTTAAATCAGCTAGGTGAGAATATTGCAAATGCTTTGCGTAAAGGAAATATGTTTTTTGTCTTTTTTTTCTCACACTAGTTTTTTTCTTGTTCTTTAGGTTTTTTTATTTTTTGGAAGGAGAAGGAAGACATTGCTTTATGTCAGTCAATCAAAGGTCTGTCCTCTGTTGGCTCTGTCGACCTTGGACAGTCAGTACTAACATTCAAAACAGAGTTCTGCTTTGAGATGTGGTGTATGTGTGAGCTTTGCTTGGTCTACAGTACACACACCTGAGCCCACATCAGACAGATGAGCAGTCTGACACACACTTGGGTTGATTAACACCAGATGCAGGCCAGCTACTGGCCAAATAAACTCTTCATTTACTTGATAAATACTAATATTCTGGTTACATGATGGTAGCATTCTATTGGATGTTCTCACCAAGGATTCTAAAGAGCACCGGTTATTGTCAGGATAAGGTGTTGACATACTACAGTATCCCAGTTTCTTTTAGAGTACTCAACCTAGCATATCCCAGAAACTGGGATGAGGGTTTATTCAGGGTTTATTCATGTGCAAACACAAAGCCAGGATACTTAATATCCCGATCATATTTGGGATACTGAAGTACATGTAAACACACTCATTTTTGATGGCAGTTGTGAAACGTGTTCCAAGTCAAGTCAAGTTAAGCTAATCGTGGATCAGGCTCAGATCCGGGCTGGATCTGGCCATGTTATCAGGGTAAACTCAGAAATCCAGCCATGGAGAGTTAATCCCACACAGTATTTTCACTCCTGTTGTCATGACAAAAACTCTGTTTGTTTGACAGATAATTAAAGCACAGACACAGTGCTTGGGAGTCCTCCGAAACATCCTGTTTTCTGTTTGAGCTAATCCCTCTAAAGTATATGTGCTTCTGATTGGGATGATGGCAAGTTTTTTTTTTTTTTTTGAAAACCAAAAAATCTCTTTGATCTGCTGCTCCACTTATTACCATATCTGACCATGCGTTAATCTCGCATACCGTATGCAGAATGCGCCTGCCTACCTCCCTGCCGCCTTCTCACTCAAAGACCACCATAGATTTCATATGATCGTGCCTAGCTGTGCGCATCCGACAGCACAGCCTGATATCACCTGCCAAAAATAATCTTTTCTTGTGGCATTGAGGTGCAAATAGCAGGCCGAGTGAGAGGGGGCGGTGTGCACAGATGTGATCTGTAGGCTGGGGAGATTAGTGCCTTGACAATGCGCTTCGGAATAGTCCTGTGCTTAATGAGGCTCTAAACGGGGGGGCCTGGTGCACCTTGCCATGTAAAACTTTATTAAATTTTTATATTTAGTGTCAATATTAAAGTCTGTTTCTGAATAGTTAATGCACAAGAGTCAAGGATGACTTGTTGCAGTAAGATCTAACAATCCACTTAAACTTAAAAAGAGTGAAACTATGGCTAATATGCATAGAAAATGTCTCACCAATTGGATGAGCCATGCTAAGCACCACTACTAGGTCTGCGATATCAGGCTGTAGAAGTCCATGTTAGAGTGACACTGCTCCTCACACTGATCAGAGTGGACTAAAGGTAATAATTGCGCGTGGCTATTACAACTGAAATGTTCCACCACTTCCAGCTCGGCAAAAATCAGTTTTCATTCCGGGCACCATCCGTCTTCATTTCCTGTTGTGACATTCTGACAGGAATTTCCATCATGTGTCATTATTGGTGCATGAAGCAACTCAGCACAACAATCTTCAACTCAGGGAAACGCATCAATCACTGACATCCTGTCCAGCCACTGACACCCCTGAGCATGTCAGAGGAACATCGGAATCTATGTGCTAAGGGAACAACTTACCAGCCTAGCAGGTAATTAAGATTGGACATTGCATACATTATGCAGATGACAGAATGACTTGATCTTACGGAATTACGTATTTTTGCTTTCTTTGCGCCACGTCAGGAGATGAGATTTGAGGACCTCTGGATAGATTCAAAGTCTCCAATGGAAGAATTCTTGTCATTCCAAGGCTGGCCCTCAAGGGTTAATGCTATCCGGTGCTGGAATTTATACAGCAATATGTTCCTGAGGACTTTCCCTCCCGGGAAAAGCTATATATTCACTCCCTCCAAGTGGTATACCGTAGAGAGCATTACTGCCTATATTACTATGCATGGCTGCTGGACTACTGCCAATGCAATTACATTCACTCTGTGCAGCTGGAAATATTCAATATTCACTGTTCCCTCTGAGTGGTTTACGATGTTTACCTTTGCACATGTACATAATATTACTTTTACATTGTATGTAAATGGTGCAGTTTTAAACATGAATGAGTGGATGAATGTGTTTGATGTAAATTGGGTTTGTCAGAACTATATTTTGTTTTAAAGCAGTCATTAAAGATGTAGTGACCAGCCCCGCTGCCCCTCAGCGTACAGTAAAACAATACTGACATATATAAATGAAAAGCTGTCTTTTTTCAGCTAAAATGTACCTTTGGTTTATCACATCAACACAATGTGTATGTGTGTGTGCATTTATGTGTGTTTAAATAAGTAAATAAATAAAGAAAAGATAAAGGCAGAAAACCCATGAAGGTCACCTGTGAAAAGGTGCGTCGTTTGTGCCAAACTCATCTGACATTCAGACAGGAGCTCTAAGGAACACCACTGTTTATTTAGGGACAGAAGAGAACTGTTGATCAAAAAATAAAAGAAAGAAAGAAAAGAGAGAGAGAGAGAGAGAATGGCGTGAAAAGAGAATAGAGTGTTCCATGGGTCATCTTTTAGATCTGAGATGTTGTGACGTGGGTTTGACTTCAATTAACTCCTGAGGGAGGTTTCCCAGTCAATGTGTGATCTTTATCGAGATGCGAGCCCTTAGATCTCTATCACCCACCCACCCCAGGGGTATGGAGGGGTGGGGGGTAGGGGGCAATGGAGATGCCTGTCACGACAAAAGGACATGAATTCTATGGCTATTTCTGGCCTCCCTCTCTCCTTCTCCCTCTCTCCCCCATGTGCACGCCCTACAACAATGATGCCCCTGCCACTGACGACAGTGACCTTGAAAAAAATGGAAAGTTTTCTGGAGGCTTGGGGATTTGGATTGAGTGAATGGGTCTTTCACATGCCCTGCTTTTCAATGTATAGCCAAAGGAAATTGCACTTAATTGCATTTGATGAGCCTAGTGCATGGTTGGTACATGGCCAATATTATGTCTGAAGTCATACATTTTAAGCTTTTAACTATGTGGTTGCCATGGTTATGAAAAATATTATCTAGTGATCAATAATAATGCAAACATTTGTTATAAAGCCCCCCTATGTGTTATAAATGTTTTATAATGCATTGTTTGCACAAGTACTGAACCATAATACATTTTTAGGTCAACATAATGATGTAGAGCAAGAAAAAGCTAGAAATTATCAATACCTATGAATCTCTTACACTTAATGTCTATAATCGATACACACAAGATGGAGAGAAGGCCATGGCATTACTTTTTCATAACTCTGAATAATTAATGTGTTGTGCTAAAAACCCAGTCATTTATTTAATGGCAACTCCAAGCCTATTCAGCTATCCGTCTCTAAGCCAATCATCCTTCTCGATCTGAGTCATGCATCAGGTCAGCAGTCACTAAATGGAGACCGTTCACATTTCTGTGGCTGTTTGTGTTGTGCCTCCAGTCTGTCTGCAGTGTGCTCAGCAGACCTAAAATGTCAGGTAGTAGAATAAACTTGTATTGGATTCTGTAGATAAGAGGTAGACATCAGCCAGTCTGAGGTTGTTATCGTTTTTTTTTCCCATATGGTTTGCAAACACACACACAGACATACTCACATTCTCACTCAAGAAGCGCTATCAAGATGTTGACAAACCACCAAGCATTCTCTCTCTCTTTCTCCCCTCTTTGGAAAGAAATACAACTTAGGCTACACAAAGAAATTGTAAACAGAATGAAATTAAACTTCGCAGGCGGTGGCAAGAGCAGGATTGAAGTTCCAGCCGAGCATTAAAAAGAAACTATCCCCCACATCTAAGTCAATAGTCTGCATTGACTACCCCCGGCTGAATATTGCATCTTCATATTGACAGATATCCCTCTGCCACCATTGAGCCAAAGCACTGATGGAGTCTCACTTTCAGGAAGCTGAAAGCAACAAACAGAGAGGAAGGCACAATCCAGATGGAGTAATTAGGTGTTTCATTGTGAGCTGTCACCGAGGCTAATGCAAGCATTTCTGTTCTCATAAATTTAGTTTCGAACGATGCCCCAGATTTTACTTGACTGTGAATGTAATGCATTTGTAGCAAATTACGCCAGATCTGGGCAGTGAGTTCACGCATGTGTCTCTGTGTGTGTGTGTGTGTGTGTGTGTGTGTGTATTTGTTTCTCGTTTCTGATACTCATCTGCAACCAACACATATAATTACACTTAGACTCCTGCACTATCATACACACCTCCCACACGAGAAATCCAGTGCAATGAGACTGCAGGGGAGGACGTGGCTGGTGAATCCTCATCGTAATTACATTAAATATGATACAGATGGAACAAACACAGATCAAAGCCTGCAATTACGCAGCACAGGATGGATGGCAGGGAGAGGGCGGAGGAGACCCGCAGAGAAGAGGAGGAGTGGGGAGGGGACACCGCTGAAGATGGAGCAACCTATTGTGTCTTCCTAGAGTGCAGGTCCTTGATCTGTTAAGGGGAGCAGAGAGTCACAGCTGTAGAGAGTTCCAAAATGTTCTGCTGCTGTTGCTGCTGTTGTTGTTGTTGTTGTTGTTGTTGTTATGGTGGCAAAGTTAAAAGTAGGAAAGAGGTGTGAATGAGTTGAGCGATTCGTTGAATAAATGAATGAAAAATACATGGAGAGATGGATTCATGGAGAGATAGTTTGATGGGTAGTATAGAAACCCTAACCCACCTAACCACCTCCTTCAACACACAAACACACACACATAAACACATATTTCACCCTGTCCTAAAGTAAAAACTGCAAGCAATCACCAAAAATGTCCTCTAAGGGCTATGTTTACATTTGCTGTTTGCCATGTAGCTGCAGTTTTTATCGAAAGTGACTTTGAGTGCAGTAGACACAGACCTATAATGTATCTGGGTGTATGTGTGTTCCTTCAGATCCTCCTCTTTGCAACTGGATGAACATCACTTTAATGGTGTGCCACACGGCAACAGTATACAAATCATCTGTGGCTCACATCCCATAGGCTAAGTTTTACCTGAGGCACCAACATGATATGGGTCTTCCCCTCAACATGGCTGTCATTTCCATGCACAAAATAACAATCATGCTAATACCTCATCGTGACATGCATATACATTTATGTTCTTTATCATTCCTATGCTTGTCTTGCACTGTGACTTGTCAGTAATATGACGGCTTGAACCACAATCACAGCCTCACAATGCGCTGAGGGCAACAATCGGCTAACTCGGCACATTATTCAGCCAGCGTCACACATTCGTCACCCAAGATCCTCTGCCCTGAAGAAGCCTCTTAGACTGATCTATTTACTATCAACAAACCCGACGTAATTACCATAATGTATTCTGTGTTTGGGAAATAAGCGTGGCGGCTGATTTTATTGTTCATGTAAATTTGACAAATAAATCAGCCTCAAATCCTATTCGGATGTGCCCAATTATGGTTTCAATTGCGAAAAAATATCACTCTGTGCAATTTTTATTCATTTCAGTTTAAGTTGTTTTTTTTTTCTATTCTTGTTTTTTTTTGTTATGTTTTGTTTTGATAACACAGACGTTTGTCACAGTATCATTGGGGAGGGAAGTCAAAGATTCTTTTGACATTAGCTAATTGTTTGTCATTAAATGGCTTCCAAGATCTCAGCAGATGTGCTTGAATCCCAGAAATGAAACTGCAGTGGTTCTAATGGAAATACACCATCGCTCCATCAGTTCTCTCCCTCATCACAGGATACATGATGGATCTCTCGGCAGCGGTGCTGGTTCCCTCTCGAGGCTTTAGCCTGTCGCAGCATCAGTTGAGACCATGAGAGAGAGCAACCGTCCTCTCTGTGCATCACCTTGATCAACATTCTCCACCACCACCCTGCACATTCATCATCACCTGCCGTCACCTGACAGCGTGCTCTCAGGATGTCAACCCAGAATGAGATGTGCCACTCTGAGCGTCGTTGATCCTGACAGTGTGCATCATCATGGCGAACATCTCTCTTGTCCTCGCTGTTTTACAGTGACCCGATGAAGAGATTTGTGTGATGCTAATAACATTCATGGCTTGATGCGATACGGTTTTCAATGAACCAAGTAGCAAGTAAACTAAAGGTAATGGCATGCTGAAAGCACAGAGGTGAATGGCAAGTTCAAAAGTATACACACTGTTGAACACACTTTCACTCAAGAGGCCTGTTGTCAGCAATTACTAAAGCATCTGGCAGAACACAAACATACTTGGAGTAATTCAATAACAGTGGAAAATCGCCTCCATTTGAGCCCATTCAACCACATTCATATCACACTGGAAAAGTACTGTGGGCAGCTGCATATGTGAGACATTCATCTGCAGAATTATGCATAATGTATGTGTCTGTTATGCATTATTAAACATTTATCATATTCATTATATTTACAGGCATGAGGCACTCCTGTAGAATACAGCTAATTAGAATTACATGAAAGACTGTGAAGCTATGGTATAATTGTCCTGAAATGGACCTGATATGGTTATTACCAAGAAAGGTCTGATTACACATACATATACCTCTTATTACATTGTACTGCCTTTGCATTTACATTCGTTATTACATATTACTAATTATAATTCATATTGTTATAAAACTCACTAATATGAAAAATATTTTAGTGACGAATTTGAATTTACTAATGTTTTTGTTTTTTATGTTTTCACATCTTTTGTCAGGCTGCTGTTGATTTTTTAGTTTAATGTAGAAATAGTGATTGTTGTGTTATCTCTGCCATTATCTCTGCCATTTTGAATGTTTCAAAGTACCTCATCATGCATGCTTTCACTCGGATTGGCTATTATGAAAAATCGCCTGGTTTTGTTGCCCAATATTTACATAAAATAGAAAGCTTTTTTATTTTTTTCCCACCCACCTAGCGACGCGTGGCCCAGTCACCTCCACTTATTGCCGTTGCATACTGCCATTGAAAATGAGTGGTAGCTTGTCGCCATGCATTTGTGCTTTTGTCGCCCGTCTGACCTAAGGGCTATCACACATGTGTTGCTCTACATGTAATGTTTATGGGTTTGTGTGGTCTATTAACAAGCAATAGACCTCCATATCCAAGGAGAGGCATGATGGATGCATATCAAAATGTCTCTGTGCATAATTGGATAGCACAAATGATCAGTCAGAGCACCTTTGTTGTTTGTCAGCCTGTGAAACGCAGTTTGTTAATGTACTCTATCATCGATGTGTTTGGACCACCCAGACTCTACGTGGTTCTGGGACCACCTATATCAGATAATGTGATTGGTGCATTTGATTGGGATTTATGGACGAAGCTAACTAGCTTCAGTGACTTGTAGCCAGACGGACATGCAGAGCCAATTCAAATTTCCTAGCCCTGCATCTGGATTTCCAGGCTAGAGCTCTCCTGCTCCTGTGAGGCTTCTCTCTGTTTTTTTTTTTACCCCAATTAGAGTATGAGAAAGCAGCGTGTGTGAGAGAAGAAGCCTCAAGTGTTCCAAATTTAGAGTTATTTGTTGGAGTTTAATTTGGACATCTAGGACAGTATCTGCAAGTTTACCATAAAAAAGTATTTTGCCAAATTCTGTCATTAATTGTTGTGGAGTAAATGCAAATGATGTTGAGATAGTTATTCTTTGTTTTCATCCTTACAAATATAATTACATTTTCTTCACTGTATGTATTTTGTGATCCCATGCTTGGTTTTAGTGTCACTTAATATGTGGATGAGATGAATATCACCAATACCACCCAGGGGGTATGATTGAAGATGTTTATATTTATAATGACACCTGCAGCATAACGTAATAAAATGTGTCATATTGGTGGTTGGAAATGGGAGTGGTGGACATTTTGAATATGTAATGCTTCGGGATGTAGGGGGTGGATTTGACAATCCTCATGCATTCTAGAACAAAGTGTGATCCTCCGAAAGCTCAATACAATCTGACCTGGATGATTCATCTCATGATTCATCGCTTTAACCTTTGCGAAAACAGTGATAACCTGATGAAAGGC
The DNA here is from genome assembly GCA_015244755.2 of Tenualosa ilisha. Classification (NCBI taxonomy): domain Eukaryota; kingdom Metazoa; phylum Chordata; class Actinopteri; order Clupeiformes; family Clupeidae; genus Tenualosa; species Tenualosa ilisha. Next base: position 189,145 of record PYXC01001623.1, on the reverse strand, counting down.
TGCTCTCAGATTGTTTGACATTGACATTTAGATTGTTTGAAGAACGGCCTCTGCGTTTCTTTAAAAATACCTTTGCTGCTAATGGCAATACTTTAGTAATTTAGTCACTAAACTATAAAGCTAATTATGTTGAAAAGACATTGTGTGATTACTTGACATTGAATGGCTAGCTTAATGGTATAATATGGCAAATGTTATTCAGCTCCTTGGCCCATTGATAGGAAGTCCAAAAATGTGAAGAGGCGTATGCATTTTATTATCTTTTTTTTTTTAATCACGACTCTGTCCTAGGTTTATTGCTGACCAAGATGCCATCTCACCAGCTGCTGTTTAGATAACCTAAGGAAGAAAAAATGAAGGAACAGTATCCACAAGTATGGATTTTTAATTTTTAAATTATTAAAAGTGTCATTTGCAGTAAACACCTTGTTTAAGGAAAGATGGCCACAAAATACAGCCATAATCTTTCCCCAGATGAAAATCCTTAATGACATAAGCTAGATTGAATGTGTTTCAGGCACTCTGACAGTGGATGCTTTAGGCTATAAGTTTTTTTCCTCCTTCAAGTTGTCAAAACACCTTCACAGCTACCACTGTCACCTTTTTTCTGCAATAAAAGGTTCTTCATGCTGGGTCTGTCCATAAAGAAACTTAATTTCCCAGAGTCTCCCAAACTATTGCATATTATAAAGAGCAACATGCATACTTATGGCCCACGCTCTACCCGACAGAGATGCTGGTGTCATGTGAGTTCTCTGATGAGAGGACCTATGGCTGGGAGTGAAGTGCTGAATTAACACATGACTCTTGCCAAAGGCACACCTGATCTAATTGGACTCCGAATGCCATATTTAACAAAGTGTGCCACTGGGGGAACTCAAACCCTGTTGTGACTTTACACGCAGAAATCGTGAGGTGGCATAATCACATTTTTGCATTTTCATAGGAAATGATCCGAGCGTAAAACTCAATAAAATAAAACAGCTCACAGCCATGCGCACACACAGAATGTGCGCTGTGTTGCCGCGGGCTCATTCAACTCCATCATGTAACTCTTTTAAGGCTCTATATTTAGGAACAAGTGCAGAAACAAACATATTTAGATGGAAAATATTAGAATTATATATGAGAAGCAATTTCCCCCTCATTCGACTTGCTACCACAGCCTCTCTGTTCATATCAGGCGAATTGATGTGGGGCTGTCCTCGAGATGAGCGCTAGAATTTAATATCAAACTAATCAGATTTTGACCCCTGGGCTTTCCCTCTTCTCTTTATATCCAGGGAGCTCATATTCAAGAGTGGTCGTCTTGAAAGATATTCTCTGCACTGATTTGCATAAAGTCATGCCAAGCGGAAAAAGAAAGATTTTCTGAGGATGACATTTTATTCAGGGAAAAAAAAAGAACTTATTAAAATACTTGGGCAGTGAAATGTAGTTGTCTGATAACACAGTCTTGTGTATTGGTTGTTAGTGAAGACATCAAACTGTACTATAGTCATTATAGGGTAAAGAGTTCACTCTAATACAAAGATCTGAGCACTGGCATAATAATTGCAATTGAACTACATGAAGGTTAAGGCTGTGTATTTCTCCTATGAGAGACACTCCTACAATCTAATGAACAAGACAAACTGTTCTTGCTGCTTCACATTCTCCCATGGCAGCCTGTGAAAACACAGGAAGTGATTCCGGATGACGGCTTTCTGTGTGTGGCACGCAGTGTGTTTCTGACAGGGATCTCCCTGGTGTAAAGTCCTACTGTGCTTGCATTCCCCATATGGGCTGGCAACCCCTTGAGTGAGCGCCTTGGATGAGTTCTGAGAGAAGTTTCGGCAAAGCGCCGACTCTCTCTCTCTCTCTCTCTCTCTCTCTCACACACACACACACACACACACACACACACACTCTCCCTCTTTTTTATACACATATAACTTAGTCTGCACAAAATAAACTGCAAACAGAATGAAATGAGGAGGTTGCAAGTAAGGGATCTCTAGACTAATGTCCAGATTGGGCTTTCTGGAAAATTTCAAACAGAGGGAAATCATTATATGCAAGATAGCATATGAACAGCATATGAACCATCAGGACTGATTCATTCCAGACTCATGCAGGCCCATTAGCTTTGTCTGAGTGGGCCTGGATCTTCACTGCCAACTCATTGAACAACTGGCTCTGGAAGAGCTCTTGCCCTGTTTGTGTGATTTGGGCCCAATCTATCATGGATAAAGGAGCTCCACAGCAAATCCAGGGCACATCTGTTTCCAAGTCAAGAGCTACTTTTGTCTCTGTCCTTTCCAACAGTCTGTTCATTTTATATACTTTGAGGAGACAGACAGAGAGAGAGCACTGTCTTGGCGATGTCACACACTACAGGTAAAACTGGATTGGAATGATGTTAGCGAGGGAGTGCAGTGATAAAAATAAGCACATTGGCAAGCAAACCATTACCACCAAAGTGTAATGGGATTGATCCAACATGGAGGCTAAATCGGAGGCGCTGATGGGACGGATGTGGAACTACAAAGGCAAATGCACCATAAACATACACTCTGTCTCTCTCTCTCTCTCTCTCTCTCTCACACACACACACACACAAACACACACACACACACACTCAAAACAACAGCAATGCTGTATGACTCCCTTTTCCCAAAGACAGAAGTAGTGAATTAAACCGAGATGATGTTTAGCGGTACTGACAGGTTCAAAGAAAGCACAGAGATGACCTTTTAGAGCCCAATGTATACTGTTTCATCTTCACAGCCCTAGCTTGACCAGTGCTTAATAATTCATCCATTGGTGTGGTAACAGTTGGATATTAATTATGTCTGAGAGGAGACTGCACTTTTATACTAGCTCATGCAAAGCTGGCAGGGGAGAGAAAGAAAGAAAAAGAAGAAGGGAAAAGAGAAAGAAAGGCAGCTTTGAGCTTAGCGTCCCCAGGGGTGTTCCACGTTTCATCACAATGCATGGAACCTACACAGGCCGTCTCCCGGGGATACGCTGGGCCCAGAACAAAACAACAACTAGAGAAACCTTCCAGGCTGAGAGGGAGGGGGATGGACTCTGAACATACTGTCATGTTAAAGGTCCTGTGTGAACAACTGCAAACGTTCAAGGGTGCTTTGTGTGCTTATCTAGCACAACACTACTAATATAATTCAACATAAAACACTGAGTGGTAATTGTAAAAGCTGTATTTTAGGCAGGCCTATGTGGTTGCCTGGGCACCAATGGTTGAGATGACTGTTTGCTTACAAGGAATGCATTTACATGGAAAGATCCTCCAGAGGGTTTGAGGAACAAACCATTGTGTTTCAGTGTGACATCTGTGATGCTATTTGCACTCAACAAATAACAAACTCCTCCAATTATAAACAGGTTATTGTATAAAATAAATAACACTGGGCCTCATTCATCAGTACCCTCCATTTTATAAACTTGTCCCTAAGGTCACATTTAAAACCTGTATTGGTGAATACAAATCTTCTGCGTGGGTTTTAAGGACACATTCCCCTTGAGAATGGTTGGAGAATGTGGCCCATTGATTTTAGGTAGAAGTCAGGACAAGCGCCTTTTCTTTTGCACTGATGCTGTCCATAAATGGTGCGTGTCAAGTACATGTACAATACGGTACACATTTTTTACAATAAGATTGCATGTTGATGCCAAACACTTTCTGCAAGCTACAATTAGGTTTAAGATCAGGATTTTTTAAGAGGAGAGGCAAGTTATGACTAAGAGGTTGTAGCAGGCAGCTTGTTAGCAGTTGGTTGACTGGTAGTCGGTTGGGTTGCGCGTGTTGCGTCTCAGAGTAGGAATTCTACCGGAAAGACTCAGTAAGAAAGATTGGACTGACAACAGTTTCAATCCATGTATGGTATAAAACTTGACAATGTCACTGCATTTCTACACTCAGTAACCATATGCATGTGACAATAAAAATTCCTTGTATCCTTGTATCCTTGTACCCCTAGTATCGAGACAGGGACCAACTGATGGCAGTGGCTAAAACAGGATGTGTAGTTGATAGGGGTGACCAGAGTGATGAGCCAGAGACCAATAGAGTGGTGGTTACAATAGAAAATGTCAGGGTATTGTGGCTTAAACCAGCTGGTGGCAGTGCCTGGCAGACACATCAGACGCTAAGGTAGTGGTGGAGGGGACGACGAGGAGACATCAAAGTCAACATACTCTAGGTAGAAGAGGTGAGGTGTTAGTCAGATTCAAAGCACCTGCAAGACTTCCTATTAATCAGAAAGGATTGAGAGAATGAAAGGCACTGGTTTTAATAAATTGTTTGTATTGTTATCAAAGATTTTATCTGATATTTCGTGTACAAGTCTTAAGTGCAGTATTGCAATGTGGTGGTTAATAATGAAAATTCTGGTTAAAACAGTAATATTGAATAAGCGGGGCATCCTGTCTCTAGCCTCTGCAAAAGGTCCTGCGAAGCATGCAGAAAAGACTGTTTCTCTCAGCAGTCTGGTCGTATCTGCTTCGGTGAAAACTCATATTTAAGTGCAATATTGCAATGTGGTTGTTATTTTATTAAACCACACAAGTATGAATGGTCCAGACAAAAGATAGACCATAATGATGAAACTTATTCAGCTCAGGCTAGTATTTTATAGAGCTGATTCATAATAAGGGAAAAGGAAAAGAAATTGAAAAGGGAAATTTAGAGGAAGAAAAAGAAGAAAAGAAGAAAAATCTCCAATACTTATTTGCACAGACTCAGGGCCAGAAAACAGAGGGAAGTTATGAGTCTATCAAAACTGAATGGACTTGACTCATGGTATAAAACTACGTGCAGCTTCACTTCAAACCCAATAATGAAAATTCAGGTTAAAACAGTAATGTTTAACAAGCGGGACATCCGGTCTCTAGCCTCTGCAAAAGGTCCTGCGAAGCATGCAGAAAAGATTGTTTCTCTCAGCAGTTTGGTCGTATCTGCTTCGGTGAAAACTCATATTTAAGATAGACTGCGGCGGGTCGGCCATGCAAGGCCAGTGTAAAATATGTCATCTATAAAGCAGCCTGGAATGGGAAAGGGACATCTTCACACACTGCTGAATTATAGATGGTTTCCGTGAGAATGATGATTCACTGCATTTGTCTGCGTTCCACGCAGGCTGTGTGCGGTGGGGCAATTTACACGTTTTATATGTCCGCCAGGTCAAAGGTCCACTCTCAGTGTTTATGTGGGGGTGTTGTGGTGTGAACATCGCCTGATCGTCTCAATGGCAGCCCACTCCCCAAACCCTCCACCCCACCCCATGCACACACACACACACATACACACACACGTACACTCCACCCATTGTGTTTGCCTCAGGCATCCAAACTGGTATTAACCTTTGACGGTCGCCGTGGTAATGTGGACACCACCCCCCCCAACCGTCGCCAGCTCGCGACAGGAGCCAATCCCTGCAAGGAATATGTGATCTTGTGATGTTGCCATGACACTTCAGATATTGCAATGGCAAAGTGTTGGAGAGACAGGTGTCCCAGGGGAAATGTATGTGTGTGTGTATGAGTGTGTGTGTGTGTGTGTTTGGGTGCATGTGTGTGTATGTGTATGTGTGTGTGTATGTATGTGTGTGTGTGTGTCTCTCCACGAGAGTGTGGCACTATCATGAAAATCTTGACAGATTGAAAATCACACTGATGCCACCCATACACAGAATGAAATATGTGACAGGTCCGTTGACATGATAAAAAATATCCCTACATGAAAAATTATCCCTGAATCTGAATGTGGCTTGCTTGCAAGTCTTTGAAGCAATGTACATGAAGATGTTCACTGCATCCATTCCAATGACGAATGACAAAATGTAAAAATATCTACATTTCTTCTATCTGTCTATCTATCTATCTATCTATCTATCTATCTTATATTGGCAGGTGCACAGAAATTTTTCTACATCAAGGCCTTGCTTAAGTCTTTGGAAAAACATGAAGATTAATATCATGTTTAAAGTGTATACAGTCATAATAATATTCCTCATGTTTAAGACCTTCCTATGTAGTTACCAGCTAAAATAAATATCTACATTTTTAAACTAATGATTATTTAAGTGCATTGGAAAATAATTCTCTTACAATTCATTTTTTTTTTCCTTTTGATGTGCAGCAGCTATGGCAGGGTCAGAACTAGACCTTATGTTGCATATATCCAGCAAACCTCCACTCCATCTGCCAGCACCCATTCTCACCAAAAGCCTGAAGCACATCCTGAGATGAATTCAACTAACGGTGCTGTGTGTTCATTCATGCTGAACTTTTATGGTCATCATACAGTATACATCTAATAAATCTACTTTCTCCCTGCCCAGATCACTTGCATGTTCTAAAATATTTAAAGTTTTTTTTGGCCTATTCACATGCTAGACAGAAATGTCATATTTTCATGCTTCTATGTGTCTCAGAGTGGCGACAGCACGCTTTCTGGGGCTCCTGTCTAAGTGTACGACTCAGGGCCAGATTAGGGCCAGATCGGGGCCCTAGCTACCTCCCTAGTCAGGCTCCATCTGGGGAGAAACAGCCAGACACTGATACAAATGAAGTTCCATTACAGAATAGAGACTGGTTCAAATAAATCATCATAAAAAGGCAGCCTGGGGCTTGTCATCTTCCAAAGATGCGCTACCTTGGGACAGTGGAAAGAGGTCTCCCATCATATGCCTCACTGAAGCACAGACAATTGAAGCAAGTGGGTGCTGGCAATAACAGAGATTTTCTTTCGTTCGTTCGTTTTCTTTCCTTCCCTTTCTTTTTCTCCTCTGAAAGTAAGGGAGTTCTAGTTTTGAGCAGTTGTGTTTTCCCCTCACTAGGTCATGTGGAAGATGCTCAACAGCATGTGCTAAACCAAAGAAGGTGGTTTATTTTTATCCACAGCAGAAAATTGGATGCTGAAGTGAATGTAGGTGTGTGATAGTGCATGAGTGTCCATATGGCCAACTTCCCTTAGCAGTCTCTCAGTAGTTGAATATGGCGAAAGCCTCACTGAGGGAAACAATGTGAAGAGAGCAAGTCAGTTGAGGTACTTGTGCCATTGTGCGATGGCACCAGTTGCAAACACATTATTGGATGCAATAATGACCTTTTGGGCTGAAGCACTCTTAGAGATGATAGCACATAGTATTTTACTATCAGCCTTTGCCTTTAGAGCCATGGATAGCCCTCAGTGTTAAGTGCCCATCCATCCTGCACTGATAACAGTGGGAGAAATAAAAACAAAATGAATTTATTCACTGGGGTGTTTTTATTTATTTATTTCTTTTTGTTGTTGCTACTGATTGCACTGAAGTTGCTTTGAAGACACACTGAAGGGTCAGACAAATACAACCCAGCCCAATACAGCACAAAAGGATTTTTAAAATCCTAAAACTGAAACAAGTGATTAGAAGAAATGTGATTCTTTTATAGGAGATTTTTGGTGTAAATCTGCATTGATGAAGGACAATGTGCATTTATAACAATAACTAGATGTCACTGTAGAATAACTGTAGACTTAACTCCAAATAAAAGCAAGGTCTCCATCACGTCCTTTGCTCTTATTTGTATAGGGCAAAATGTGTCACCTGGACCCTTGTTTCACCTATTCCCATTACAGAACTATGGAAAGCTTACAGTGTACCAAAGAATGAAGGGTTGTGGGACAAATTCATGTGATATGACATGGGGACAGGCTTTTAGAAATAGACATTGTAACTGTTGATTTATCCCTGATTTGTTCAGGCCAAAATACATTACCCAGACCTTTGTTTTACCAATATCTGATATTGGACTATGAACGGATCATGGTGTCGCAATGTATGAAGGTTGGACACATCTAAACTGTGGTTGTTTCTCATCTAGAAGTTAGATGAGAGGCTTTTAGGGCCTAAGAAGATAGGCTTTTAGGGCCTAAGAAGATAGGCTTTTAGGGCATATATAATTAGACTGTGAAATTGGTTTGACCTTACTAGTACAGGCCAAAATGTGGCACTTGGAGAGCCTACCTCTAGAACTATGTAGATGTCATGATGCAACAACATGGAGTCTGGACTAGTTCTATTCTATTCTATTCTATTCTATTCTATTCTATTCTATTCTATTCCTTTTCCCTTCCATTTGGTTGACCTGCGAAAAAAATGACACATTATAATGTCAGAGTTGTAGGTCCAGACAATTTTCCCGGTAGAGTTTCCTGATATCCAGAACCTTTTCATAACCTCTGAGTTATTATTTGCCTGCCGGACACATTGGGGTTTATGAGAGAATTAATTAAACCATTTTGATGTTAAATGTCATTGATACTAAATGTCAGTGAGCTGCTGGGTAGATTTATAACATGCTGCCAGACAGGGAGATAGCCACAATACCTTGTGTTTGACATCCTCTTTACATGCTGGAGAACAACTACTCAAACCATTTGGAGAAATTGTCATTGAACCTGAACATGGGGTGGTGTAACAATAGGCTGCTAAAAGGTGTTTGGGCAGAGGATATGTTATCTGTGGAGGAGGGTAGGGTAGGAGTAGGGTTTCTGTATAAGCCTTCTGTGCTGAGTCACTCTGGTTAAAAGCATCTGACTGGACATATAATAATTATGAAATAGAATGAATATCCAAATATGGAACATGGTGCATATGGTTTCACTGTAAACAAAAGGCCAAACAGTACAGTAGTTCAGTTCATATTATGTGTCTCTTGACACATTGCTCTGCAATGTAATATTTGGTAACACTTTATAACTTTCATTAATATGTCATTAATAAACCATTATTAGCCATGAACAACACATTTTAAGGATTTGTTAACATGGACTAAAGCTGTTCAAAGTTTATCTAAAGCTTATCTAGTTTATTTATCGATTTATTTATGAAGGGATATGTTGTAAGGATTGCTGAAAAAACAGTACCAATCATTTGTAAACATACGATAAACAATCACATTACCAAAAACAGGACTACATCTCTACTTTGACATAAGCCCTTGTCAAGTATCAATTAGACAAGATGAAAATGTTCCCCTACCAAAGCATGACTCCCACCACAGAGCCCAGAAAATATTTAGCATGTCCAGCATGACATCAGCAGAATGGCCTTCAAATTGGCCACTAGGGATGGAAATTCATTTTAGGTCTTGGCTGAAATGTCAGCTTGACTGTGGTTCAGTCGAAGAAAAAAAGAAAAAAACAGACAGACCCAAGCAAGAACACCACTATCATGCAATTTTAAAGGAAATGAAGCTATTAGGATCTTGTCCAATTTAAAAGACTTACTGGTGTAATATTTGAAGTAATGTATTAGTGCAATCTAGTATTAAGTGCAAAGTTCATCATTTCTGGGATGCGGTAGCTGTAATAGTTTTTCCTCCATTTTTTTCTCTTTCAATAAAATGGGTCCACTGACTTGAATGTGTATGTTATGGAACTGTCAAATATTACTCAATGTTGTGATCTGCAAAATAAAACCTCTGAAGATACGACATGTCGCGCAAATTAATCTTTCACTGTCATTTTGATAACCTTTGGGGTAATTTGCAACACAGATTGCAAAGTGTACCAGCTTGAGGCAGCAAAAGTGTGCTACAAAGGCTTATGCAGAAAAAAGGTGAGATTCCTGGTTCCTATAGCCGTATCTTAAGTGTGTGCCAGGCCAAGATTACAGAATGCATCCACAGCTTAAGCTCTCTCAGTGGGTGTTGAATTGAAAACCAAAATCACCAGTGTCTTCGAAGCACTAACAAATAAAAGCAGCAAACGCCACTTTTAAACAAACTGTTATTAGCATATATTAACGCTCAACACCACGACACAGGGATTTTCAGGAGTAACCAGTGTTCTGAGGTGATAACGCCTGGAGCAACACTGACTGAAACCATTCACATGGCAGTCGAATGCCTGCAAACCCCATTCAATGCATCTACCCTGCGACATGGCAATATCAGTAATATTTTATGGCCTTGACACTGTTTTCATGTTATTGTTTTTCCAGAGCAGCATCAATTATTCACAAAAACGACAAGGAAGAAATAAATATCACCTTGGTTAGATATTTATTTAGGGCATTTGATGTGGTTTTTTTTTCTTCTGTTTTTCCTTTTTTTATAAAACACACACACAAACACACACATTATATCGCATTTCCTCAACAATCCGGCTTCATCTGGATCACTCCAATGTTTCATTTACAAGAACACGCTTTTGATTGTCTCTGTAGGACTGGTAAAAGAAATGGATTTTGATCTAAATGCGATGCTTAATCTGGTGGATTCACAAATCTGAAGATTATTACTGTATCTATGTTTGACAGCTGTGCCCTCTCCTGACGGAAGAATAAGTTCCTTTTTTCATCTCAAGGAAGCTTAATAAATTGGCACGAGGCTGTGTATTGAGCATCAAAATGATTCCTGCAATGTAATTCCAGAATGGTGGTATTACAGGAGTATAGCATACAGAGTTAGTGCTTCAGTCTTTCCCTGGGAGGGCCGGCAATGTCTCGGAAGACATGTCTGATAGACACTGGTAAATTTTCTATGAAGAATGCAAAAAAGAAGTGATGTCTTTGATTTTCTGAAGAAGCAGTTACTTCAGTGATGACTGCATATCTACAGTGTTTCTGCTACCAGGTGTATAAAACTGCAAGATTTTTTTGTTGTTTTTTTTCATAGTATCTGGCACATTTCCCTTCAAATTGTCTTGTCAAAAAGGCCTTTTGACAGTTTGTTGTTATGAGCACAAATGTTTTTGTCTCAGGGTGTTTGGAAATACCCATTACATTGCCATCACTGCAAGGTTACTTGTAAGAGGGGTTCTCACCTGATGTTGGGTTGGCTTTCACACAGCACACATTAACAACACAGCAGACAAATGAAGCAATACCTTTGGTAACACTTTCTATGAAGACCATATCTATAGCGCATATAGCATCATAACAACTATAATGCATCATATTACTAAATGCATATGATAACTCATATGCTTATATGCATTATATAACATTATAAAATATAAATCTAGCTTATAATGCTTTATAAATCCAAGGGTGTTATGAGTGTTCATGACTGGTTATAAACTACAGGCTGGCTGATGGGACTTATAATACATTATGACTACTAATACCCCTCTATGCACACACCTGGATGATCAACTGTTGTAAGGGCTTATAAGTTGCTATAATGTTACATGTGGGATCATAAGTTGTCAGTGTGTGCTTGCATGCAAATGTGTTACACTTTACTTAACCCCAACAATGAAACATTATGATGAGGTGTGCTGCATTATAGATGCATCCATATGAACTTTACTTTACTTAAAGCACACATTGACAACTTATGATCCCACATGGAACATTATAGCAACTTATGAGCCCTTACAACAGTTGATCATCCAGGTGTGTGCACAGAGGAGTATTAGTAGTCATAAGCCCCATCAGCCAGCCTGTAGTTTATAACCAGTCATGAACACTCATAACACCCTTGGATTTATAAGGCATTATAAGCTAGATTTATAGTTATTTATAACTGTTGGTATAATGCATCATGAAGCATTATGAGTGTAGTCATAATGCATTTTGAGTAATTATGATGCGCATTATAGTTTGTTATGAATGCGCTCATAATGCGCTATAGATATGGTCTTCATAGAAAGTGTTACCATACCTTTGACTACCGCTTCTCTGCCTTTCTCTTAAGTCTATTGTTTCTGCACCTTTCACTTAAGTCTACAGTTTCTCCGAAAAGAGGCACCTCCATGAACTCTTCCTCAAGTGTCAAACGTTCTTAACATGCGGTAATCAAGTCGTAGAAGGATTTGTGCACTAGAGTTCAGATGCGGGATTAGCCGCGGTGCTAAGCAAAAGGCCTTGGCCCCAGGGCCCCAATGGGGCCCTCGCCCAAGACAGATTTTTCCCACCAAGCGGGAGGGTGGAGTGCTCTGTGCAGAGCAGGGAAGTCTTTGATATGTGAGCTGGGCTAATCCACCCCCCCACCCCCCTCCCAAACCCTCCACCTGCACCCCCTCCTTCCACCCCCCACCCTCTTCTCTCTTAGCAGCCACATCTTCATCCTCACCAGCAGGTGCCCTCTCATTAACCTCTGACTGCCACTGGCACCCTGTTTGAAGAAGACGGCATTATGCAGGGAGGCTTATCTGCCTGAGGCATCGCCACGTTGGGCGTGGTCATGGCAGCAGCCTCAAGGGCAACAGAAACAGAAATGGCAGGGGAGCATCCTCTAAACCTTGGAGGAGTCAATAGAGATTGGGTAGGGAGATGGTTTCAGGCTGTTATGAAATGAAGATGATGGTTGGTTGGTGCCTTTTATACACAGGCTGGCTGAATGTGTCATGAGTAGAATTCCTAAGACTACAGATAAATCATGTTTTTCTGTAGGATTTAAGGTGCAAATGCTTTCATTGTGACCTAGGTAAGTTCATGAGGGAATTGTGGGGGCGGGGGTGGTGGGAGAGTGAGCAAGAAGGAGTAAAGTGGGAGACTGGTACCAACACCAGAGATAAGGGGGGGGGAGGAAAAATAAAGATAAGAGAGAGAGAGAGAGAGAGAGAGAGAGAGAGAGAGAGAGCAAACATTAGGAAACATGGCTGTTTCTATTGATTGAGCAGACACCTACCTAATCTCCTTCATTGCATCTTGGTCACTGAAATTATTTTCCTTTGTATAATGTAGCTCATCTCTTTTGGAGTTGCCGTGTGTGTGTGTGTGTGTGTGTGTGTATGCCATGCTACACTGTAAACTTACGCATCAATCTTATGCATCAGCCTCATCAGGGTATTGAATTTGTCCTTCAGTCCTCGGCACAGACAGATTACTAGCGCTAGGAGACAGACTGAGGTCAGATGAATATACCCCCTCCCCAAACACACACACACACACACACACACACACACACACACACACACACACACACATTTTATTTGTTAGGCAACACACTGCTTCCTCCTTCTTTCTTCCTGACTGCCCTTATAAAACCAATGAGGGAGCACCCCAAATGAACCCTATAAGAGAAGAGTTTTCTGATTTACAGGATAAACTCAACCAGAGCCTTGCTTATTTATGTTTTTTTTTCTTTATCCTTTCTCTATTGTTTCTCATTAGGGTTCTCTTTAAGACCTGACAGTCCCATCAACACAGGCAAACACAGATGCTGACAGAGAGCCCCAATAATAAAGTCTGTGGCCCTGTCAAAAAGGGCCGGAAGAATTTGAATGCGATTGGACCTGTTTCACTTTAAGAGCGTTGGCCCACTGGTGGCCTTGATCTGTGGCGCTGGGCTGTTGTTGCATAGAACTGGGCAGAAATCTCGTTTCTTTGGTTTTTGATGTCAGACTTACAGTAGACCTGATTTCTCTCGACAGTGGCTGTCACACCAAGTTAGACATGCATCTGACTGATTCCTGATGTACGTGGCAGGACCATGCAATATGCATGAACTCAAGGAAAAACACAGAATTGCATTGTACTATAATTAGAGGCACTAGCTTTATTCTTTTTGGATAATGATTATTAATGCTTTTGATCAACCAGTTAGTGGCAGTGGGATGGTTTGATAACCGGTAGTGTTGGGAGCAACACAGTGATGTGAGTGGGTGTGTGTGTGTGTGTGTGTGTATTTGTGAGAGTTTTCGAGAGTAACGCGGACTCTGGAACATTTCAGTCAGATGGAACATCTGTTAAAAGACTTTATGCCAGCTCTGTGGCATTTCCTCTGAGCTCTTCACAGTGACAGCACAGCTGATGTTTAGCCACCGATTTTGATGGTGGAAACTCAAGGTCACCTTGAGTCTGCATGGTTTATCTGAAACTGACATTAATTAAAGTAGTTGGTGTATAGTGTTCACCAAAATATAAAAATGTTTCTGGCTTTATCCAAGACACAAATTTATAAGTCATGTTTAAAAGTGTGTATCAAAATGCCATTGGTGTGATATCAGTGTGTCTTGTCTGAGTTTTTGTCTGTTCCACTTCTTTTGATTTACAATGCTGTCTGGATAGGGTGTCTGGGTAGTATTGTAATAAGACAAAATGTTCAAAAGAAGGAAACATGCTGGATGCATTGGATGCAAGCACCTTGACTGTAAAATGGATGAGAGTTCAAGAAAGCTCCTCCAGCCAGTCACATTTAAGTTTAACATTCAACAGAGATGCTGCACATATCCATCTGAAATGTGTGGCAACTACAGCCTACAGCTTTTCATGTGCACCCCTTTTCAGCTAGGAGAGGAAAGAGAAATCTTGACATGAAGAGGCCTCACTCTGTTTTTGTTTACTCACCACTAGTGGGGACACTGAATTCCAATTGAGCAGATCTCCTTCAAAAAAGGAAGATTTCTTGTCAGTGGAGAGGGGGGATCAATGAGAGAAACAAGGGCAGTTCAAGAGGACTCGGCAATAGAATACAAACAACAACAAATCTGCTGTACACTGACTCACTTATGTAATAGCTCACTTTAATAAGCAAATAACACACAAATTAACAAATACATCCTACAATACAATACATCTCAATTATAAAGAGTGTTTGTGTGAATTATAGCCTTAATTCTTACGACATTACCCAATAAGCTGCCATTTGACAAAGGCCAAGCAGTCAGCATGATATTTGTAATTGCAATCAGCTTGGCACTTAATGCGAATTTCCCAAGCCAACATAATCACAAATTCCACTGCCTATAAATACAATGAGTGAAAAGACATCTGACATCAAAATACTGTATGTTATTAATGAAAAAGATTATCCTCTATTGTTATTTCTATAGTTTCACAACAGGTTTAGAGCACATCCTATTTGATAGCTCACTGTAACATTTGTCAAGCAAATCTATGTCTTGGTAAGGAAGTTGTCCTAAGTGCTCATGGATGATGAAATGTCCATTGCAATGAAGTTTGCAGGCTCTGCCAAAGAAGCTTGCAGAGTTTGTTGTTCTTCCTTGCTGTGTCAGGCATCATTCTTTCTAACAGTGGTAAGCAAGTCTGCTTGTCAGACGGGCAGTAAGGAGAAACTGACATTTCACACAACTGAGTCTTGCCTCACATCACAGCTGACAGCAGCTTGGTCCCTTTGATTAGAAAACTTCAGCTCCTAATTTCCTGTAAAAAAAAAAAAAAAAAAAAAAAACCTGTTTACTGTCCACACAGCAAGACTCAAGAAAAAAGTTCTTTATTATTTAATGAAATAATAATAATAATAATAATAATAATAATAATAATAATTCAAAGAAATGCAGTCAATGGACTAGGGAGATTCTCAGCAACAATCGTTTCACCTCAGGTGCATGGAGTGGGACTCCCCTTCTTGCCATTGAGGATGTCCACAAGAAAAGATGTCTGCGACGGGCACGCAGCATTCTGAAGGACACCTCTCATCCTGCCAACAAACTGTTCCAACTCCTCCCCTCCAGAAGGCGCTACAGGAGCCTTCAGACTAAAACCACCAGGTTCAGGAACAGCTTCTTCCACACAGCCGTCACACAACTGTCCCCCACAGCACCTCACACTGCACTCTTCTGCTATAGCCCTTGGACTGCACATCTTGACATCTGTATATACTTAATACATCTGTACATAACTATCTCTATAGCACATCTGTATATACTTAATACATCTGTACATAACTATCTCTATAGCACATCTGTATATTTCCCTTATATTGAATCTATATAGCACATCTGTATATTACCCTTATTATCTCTTCACCTTACATGTATATTGCTCTTCTGCCTATTTATTATTACTACTCTTATCTGTATATAATTTGCTCTTTAACTATACATACTGCATATACTGTATATACTGCACTTGCTGCTCTTTGCACTTCTGATTAGATGCCAAACTGCATTTTGTTACCTGTATTTATACATGAGCAATGACAATAAAGTTGAATCTAATCTAATCTAATCTAATGGAGGACTGTAGGCTGCAATGTAAGCAACATTTTAACCAAGCCCATCATAACCCCATCATATGAAAAAGTCAAGACACAGACCTGGGAAAATCTACTGGGGCCACATCAGTAATTTGTTGAGCTTTCAATTGTCAAATCATTACAGGAAGTGTTTTCCCTACGTCAAATAATAAAAAAAAAAAAACCTACTCGGTCCCCACCAGCACAAATGGCGTTACATTTGCACAATTTCACTTGCTGCAAGACACATGTTCATAAATCAAAGGTAACCTGTAGAGAGTTGTACCCCACCCCACCCCCTCATGAGAGCATGTTCATTTGCAATGCCCGGGCTAATCAAGGGCCTCATTTCAGCCTTATTCTAGTCTGGTAACTAACAAGATTGCCTTGGGTGTTAGGGAGAGCTCCAAGGGCCCTACCGAAATGTCTACCTCACCGCTCCCTTCTCATGACTACCTATAGTTTCATACTCAAATGCACACAGTCTTACTGGCATAAATGGACCACGGCAGTCATCACATTGTTCATCACATTATCGTATGCTGTATTTCAGATACAACATGCATTATTGTACTGCATTTTTGAGAAGGTTTCATGAGAGACAATGCGGATACGAACATACATGTTCGTGTGTTTGTGTGTTCATATATGGACATGTGTATGTGTGTGTACGTGTGTGTGTGTGTGTGTGTGCCTGTTCGTAGGACCGGTATTTCTTTGCTGTGGTTGATGGCTCATGACGTTCCTCCTGATCAGCATATGTTTCATATTTAAAGCATGATTCATTGTCTAAGCACACATGTCCATATGTACAGAGGAGATAAGCTTATTATCGGGTAGAGACACACAAAAGTGAATCCCTGCGTTTTGCACATCAATGAGCTGAGTTTAGCTCATGGTGGGCAGATGATGAGAGGAGATTGGAGAAAAAGTCATTTCACCGTCTTCACGGTGTGTGTTGTTAACGAGAGCAGGAGACAGAAAGAGAGAGAGAGAGAAAGAGAGAGCAAGAAGTAGAGAGAGAGACGGAAAGAGCGATGAACCCAGTGACGACGACCCTCGGAATCTGCCCACACTTGCTAGTCAGGAGGGTGGCACCATCTGCCAAATATGGTAGAAATCTAATTCATGAGTAATTAAAGACGCTAATCACTCTGAAGGGGAAACTTTTGTCAGTTCTCTGAGTTATATGATCACACAATGATGCACATTTCTGCCATTTTTTGCAGATAATTTTGCAGATTTTTCTCTGATCTTCATTCTTTCTCCATTTTTTTTCTCTCCCACAGCTGTTGCCGTCCTTCCGCACCACAGGAATCCATAAGTGCAATCATATTCTGCTCATGTTTCATGTGCTAGTTCAAAGCCGTCATTTACTGCATTTGTAATGAGCCTTTGTGCTAATCACGCTATAATGAAACATGTCTGTGAATCCCAGCAGAAAAAATTATCTTGTCTTCAAAGCCACTCTTTTCAGACTGACCAACCCCGGCCCCTTGGATGGAGATTCTCTTATCGAAGCCTCATCAAGGTGGTCAACAGGGTCGTCACCAGTGCTTGCTACCAGTGGTTACCAGCAACCTGAAACACGCTTTGGATTCACGCAAAAGACCGTTAAGTCGCAGAGCAGCTATATGGATAGTGTACAAAACATCATTTATTCATCTGTGTAAATACCCCTTGCATAATGTAGCAATGACACACGTTGCATAGTGTTTCTGTGTGTGCTCACGCTCACATAGGCTAATACTAACGGCCACGTTCTACTTGCAGCTGTTATGCAACGTCTTCAGGCCATTTGGAAGTATCTCCACTCCACAGTATGTGATTAAGGCCTGCAGTTTTTGCATTGGCATGCCTTCAACACTGGACAGAAGCATCTGTATCTTCTACTGTATGATGTCGTGTTTTTTTTTATGGAAGATAACGAATCCTAGGATTATAGCAATCAATATGCTTGATGAATAATTTTATTAAGTAATGCTTATAAACCCTTTTCTTGGCCCATGTATAAAATGGGCCAAGCGGATTTTAAAATTATTTGATTACACGTCACAGGAACCATATAATATAGCATGCTGTGTATTTTAATAAAGTCTTTCCAGCAAGTGCACATGGCACACCATGAGCGAGCACTCACACACACTCACATACACACACATACACAAACACACACACACACACACACATGCACACACACTATACAAACACACACACACACACACTCACACACGTGTCAGGATCCATATAATGTACCACACTGTGTGTTTTAGCACTGTCTTCCCAGCAAGCACACTTGGCACACTATGAGCAAGCATTCACACACACACATACACAAACACACACACACACGCACGCACACACACACACGCACACGCACATACAGACACACTATACGAACACACACACACACCCACACACAATACATGTGTACCTGGTTCCTCATACACAATGCCATGTACCTGTGAGGGGATGTCTCAGTGGCAGGTGTAAACGGTGTGCCGTGCGGCGTGCTCATCGCGCCTGTCCTCCAGAGTTAGGGGTGACGGATCCGCGGCTTCAGCCTCGCACCTCCTCGCTGGAGAGGCTGGTAAAGAGGTATTACCGCTATAGATCATGTAAAATTAGCAGCACGGGCCGCTGTCAGCCCCAACGCTGCCACTTCATCTTGGGCCGTTGGCAGACTGTTGCCTTAACGGGTCAAATGATAACCATAAATCAAGATTCCCTGGTGCAAGACGAAGAAGGGGGATGGGGGGGGGGGGGGGGTGGTTGGTGAGTGGGATGGGGATGTGGAGGTGAGGTGGTGTGGAGTGGTGTGGTGTGGGAGTGTTGGAGATGTGTGGGGATAGGGGTGGGGGTGGGTGGTGTAGGAGGGTTGGCTGAGGTTGGCGGTGGGAGAGAGGGGAGCTTTCAGCTGCCACAGTCTCCCTCATGGAATTAAGTGTGGTCATAAACCTTAACCCGGGGAAATAATCCAGTCTATTCCATAAAAGATTAAACCCCTTAAAGAAGATTGATCGTCTCTTATTCTTTATCTACCAGGCGTAATCCTAGATTATAGAAACTACTTGAAGTTAGAATTTGTAGAAATTTGCCGGCTTAATGATAGCTCATTTATACTGAAATTGCCTTCTTTGCTGGTGAAAGGAGCAAGCTGGGATTTTCTCCCTTTCTCATGAAGGCTCTGCTTGCATTGCTGTTTTGGGGCAGGCCTGGTAATAAGAAGCTTCATCTTTTAACCCCCCCCCCCCCCCCCTCCACCCCAGAATCCATCCCTATATCCCACACTGTGCTCTTGTTTGCTGCTGTTTTTAGATAATAAAATGCTTTTCCAATTCCCTGCCCTGACATTAAGAGAAGAGGGGAGAGAGAGATCCAGATATCAACAAAATAAACTGTGATGAGTCGTTCCCTAATGCATCATGCCGAGGCATATACATTTTTCCGTGCGATATCATTACGCCGAATCTACAAGACCTTCCCACAGCAGGATATCACCGCTAATGCATCCCAAAACATGTGCGTAGTTATTCATCTATGCAGATGGGTGTAGGGAGAAGTGTATAACGTGTGTGTATCTGTGACCTCCTATTTGTGTGTGTGTGTGTGTGTGTGTGTGTGTGTGTGTGTGTTTATGCATATGTGTGTGGTCTTGCATGTGTGTGTGTTTGTGTGTGTGTGTGTGTGTGTGCGTACAGCTACATTTGGCTCTGGAAACACAGAACCACAGAACTGTGTGGTCTTGCATGTGTGTGTGTTTGTGTGTGTGCTGGGACTGTGTGTGTGTGTGTGTGTGTGTGTGTGTGTGTGTGTGTGTGTGTGTAAGTGTGTGATGTGACTATGTTTGTTTGCATGTGTGTGTTTTTGTCTATGTTGTGACTGTGTGTGTGTGTGCATGTGTGTGTGTGTGTGTGTGTGTGTGCTGGGACTGTGTGTGCGTGTGTGTGTGTGTGTGTGTGTGTGTGTAAGTGTGTGATGTGACTATGTTTGTGTGCGTGTTTTTGTCTGTGTTGTGACTGTGTGTGTGTGTGCATGTGTGTGTGTGTATGGGTGTGTGTGTGTGTGTGTGTGTGTGTGTGCTTCTTGTACAGCTACATTTGGCTCTGGGAGACACTGAACCACAGAATTGCATTAATGACTACTAGAGCAGCCAAGCTTTAAAGGAAGAGCCCCATTTTGCACCCACTGGCTAAAATGGCACCCAGCTGGTTATTTAGCAAGGCTGAAATGGCAACTGTCAATCCGGTCAGATGTGAAAATGGTGTGGCACCCTCGTTGAGTCTTCGTGCCGTTTTCCTCAAAGATGTTGGCATGGTGCTGGTGGGGGGGGCATGTTGGGGAGTCAGACATGCTGTGCCACCCATGGAACTAATTTGCAGGATTCATATTAAGCTTCTCGCACCCTGACATCCACCGATCTCACGTTCAGCCATACTGCAAACTGACTGTCACACACACACATACACACACAATAACCTCCTCCATCTCCTGCTGACTAATCACGGTGGCCGAGTGAACTTTGAGCTGGTGAACATTATTTTCTGTGGCAGCACCGACTCGAAAAGCCTTCACCCCGCGTGACTGCCCCTCCTCGTGGTTCTCCGGGCCACTGAGCCCGATCCCATCACTGCAACAGCCACACTCCGAATAAACAAATGCATTCCATCACTATTTAGGGTGTTGTCGAGAGATTGCCTTGGCCCCTAATGGCTGTGAAAATGGGCCAGAAGTGTTTAGCGGTGGCCTTTTGTTTTAGCAGCAGACCGCAGTCAAGACTGATTGACTAGACTGGATAAATGTTGCTACAACTCATATGTGCGATCGCCTCGTTAAAGACTTTCATTTATGAAGCTTAACAAGATTTGAAATATGAGCTGTACTAGATGCCAAGCCAAGTTTAATTACAGACTAAAGTGGCCTCTGGGAAACATGTGAATAAAGATTTGTGAATGTGCTTAAAATTATTAAAACTGCATTTATATTGCCTACACTGGTACTTATAATATTAAACATGTTTAGCTATTCATAGATATCATAAATCATTGTAATATATATTTTTTTCTCATACAATTATAAGGGGTTGTAAAGGTTGGAGTTTGTAGTAGCTACACTGACCACCAATATTCTTGTAATGTATAATTCTTTGTGATTACATACACCACATATAATTAGCTGGTGCAGCTACATAAGTAAGTACTTTGGCAACTATCTGAGAGAAGAGAGAGAGAGAGAGAGAGAGAGAGAGAGAGAGAGACAGAGAGAAAGAGAGAAGTGCTGCATGATGCATCACTGAAAAGAACCAAAGTGCCGTTTGCTTACACTCAGAGTTCCCCCAGCTGGCCCCTCATTCAGCCATCTCTGTTGCCACGGTGTTAGACAATAGCCATGCTCCTTCATCTGCCTAATTGTTTAATTCAATTACCAGTGAATCTGAAAGTGCTAATTTCCCCCGTGAAGCTGTGACAGAGAGAAGTTTCTGAGTGGCCACAGAAAAGGCCTGTCAATCATGTTTAGCTGCCTCATGTTTAGCATTCTTATGTTACTGTTATTCCTCTGCCGAGCAAATGCTGGAACTTGAGTGTGAAATCTAGCGAGTTCCACAAGGCTGAGATGCACAACTTGTGAATAGTACATCAATATAAGGTGTACTAGACGATGGATTACACTACATACCCATGCTTGTAGTCTATACACTCTGTTGCAATTACACATGTATTACAACTACTATTGGTTATATGCAGAATAGAATGATCTCACAGAATGTTTTTTTTTATTTAATACAGGTCATGGTTTGGACCCATAAGGTTCTGCTGCCAATACTTTTCCAGTTGGCTTCTTAAATGAATCGCTTAGTATGACATCTTGACAACTTTGTGGGAAAGCTCAGCACACTGAGGCATTTCTACTGTCAGAGGATAGGAAGAAAGAGTCCACTTGTCATCTGTGAGGGCTTCACCCATGTGCTTTGAAGAACATTGGTCCCATGTGCTCACTGTTTCTAAGTCCCTCTCTCTCTCTCCTGCTCTTGTTTCCCTTTCTCAAATGCCTGTCTTCCATATGACACATTCCCTGACACACTTTACAGTGACAGGTACGTGACAAGTGACTTTGCGATCAATGATTTTCTTGTCACTGCAGTGTGTCTTTATCCTAGTCTTCGAACAAGTTCTCAATGCCTCTTATGCACATGCTCACACACAGGCAAGGCAGGGCAAGTTGATTTGAGTGACATGATTTATACACGCATAGAACATTGCCATATACTGTATATACATAAACAAATTAAAAAAAAAAAATCTAATTCATTGAAATAGTCAAAAGAACATAAAACAAATGAACTAAATCTATCCTGGACCCACAAACTTGTGAAGAAATCGTTATATGCCCATTTTGTGTCTATGTATAATTATAGCTTCAAAGCATCTTGAGTATAGATTCGTAGTTCACCAGTTATTAGCAGAAGTGACTAAAAGACCTGAAAAGATAAAATAAATTTGTGGACATCTTACAGATAGCTATTCTACCTATCCTCTTCACAACATAGTGTAGATAAACATGAAAGAGTGGGTATAATTTTTCACTTTCCCTAAACTTTTTTCAAACACCTCTAAACATATTTTCCAGGGTCATTAAAACTTCAGTGATGCGCTCTTCAGTCTTTTGAAGGAAACGTAAAGAAAAGTTTAAAATTTCTCTCTCTTCTTTGGGAGACTGATGTTTGCATCACTATTAGAGGTAAACTAAGCAAGGAAAAAATCTTTTGGTTTGTAACATCAAGAAATTTTGACTCATCAAATATTTACATCTTTGAACAGTTTGAATGTTATGTTGACAGAGGAATCTCAGTATTACACTCCTCAGTCTTCTCCCGGATTTTCCCTTTAGAACTTTCCCCATTATCCTCTGTTTTTCATCCTTCTTCATCACCCCATCCCTCTTTTTTCTCGTTCCCTCCTCTCACTATATCTAAACAGGCTGATAGAGTAGCACTGCGACATACTCCATCATTTCGCTTAGCAGTCCAAATCCTTCTCTTCTACTTCTATTCCTATCAAAAGCCCTTGACCTCATTGTCATTTGTTCAAGTGGCCTGATATTACATGCTTATGAAATAACCTTCTTGACTCGGTTCCATCTAGTTTCAACTGTGTCTACTCCACTGACATTATTTGTAGTGCTGAGCAACGTATTGTGTCATATTCAGCAATTTTGCACCGCATACTTTATACATGAGACATAGTTTTCTCTAATGACTTTCATCTGCAAAGAGGACCGAGAATCTGTCTATTCTGTAAGGTTTAAGTATCTATTCTGCCTACTCAGTATTTCCAAAGTACATAACACATAACACAAGTACATAACACAACACAAATATATTGGACTTTGATGCATTTTTGTCATGTAATACACCCCTTCACGTTAACTAGCTCTCTGTTGACACAGGATATCCCACCCCTGATAGCACAGAAATCAATATGTCACCGAGATGACTGACACACTAGTTAGCTGTATAGTGGCTTTTCTGCTGCAGCCCAACATTCAATAAATTCTATTTTAGGTCTTGCATCATTTTATATCATGACAGGGCGTTTTCAGAAATGAACAGTTCATAAGTCAACAAATGTTGCCTTAGACAGTTGAAATTATATGGTTGAACAAGACATTCAGAGACTACTGTGTGGTCTCTGGCTGATTTTGGCTTTTTTTTGTGGTCCCCCTGCACTGACCGGGAGACGTTTTAAATGCTAGGCGGAGATTGATGCTTCAGGCTAAAGCAATGTTTGTCTCCGTTTCGTGAGAAAGGTTCAGGGTGACAGGGAGTCAGTTTGAATAGGGGGATTATTAATCATCTGGGGAGTCGTGTAGTATGACCTTTATGTGCTTTGACAGCGGCATGATAAGGTCCCCTCAGACACTCCAAAATGTGTAGGCCTTCTGATAGGTACATTAGTGACACTCTTGTAATGTATCTGTTTATCTTTCTCAGCCTGCTGGTTGTGTGTGATTTTTTTTTTTTTTTTACACAAATGCTTGTTTAGCATGCCTGTGAATCCATGGCTGGCATTCCAGACATGAAAGGACATTTGTCAAGGAACAAGCAATTCTCAAGAATTTGTTGTTTTAGATCGAAAGATCCACTGACATTACAGAAGGATTTTTTTTTTTCTAAATTAAAAATCTCCCATATCCCTGTGTTGACCATTTATTTTTGGATTCAGGATTATTAGTCTAAAACTACCCTCAGCTCCTTAGTGAGGTCAAGGCTTCCGAAAAGCCTCTCAGTCTTCCCAGTCAGTCAGTCAGTGCAAGATCAGACACCTCTGGGACCGCTGTTAAAGAAAGCCATCAAATGAAAGAACCCCACCCCGTCTGACTCCTTAAATCTCCCCCCGATCTCTAGATTACACTTTAAGGCCCTAAAAATCCTGTGCTGAGGCTACATCAGTGGGTCTGCTAGCGCAAAGACATTACATAACTCATTAGAGCCCTTTTTTCGTCCGTGCTCCCAAATTGATTCCCCATCGCAGACAGTGAGATAGTGAGAGGAAGAGGCTAGAGCAAAAGTCAAAAGAAAACTTTAAATTATGGCTAGCTTCCTGTGCACTGCTTGTGCTGTGATCCTTATTCTCCACAGTTCAAATAGACGTTCAACCTCTTATTGCTAAACTTGAAATTAATTAGGATACAATTAAATTCCTCATGGTAAGAAATATTAATTTAAAAATGTGTGGGAGTCAAGTAAGCGTTTTGTCAATTGTGTTTCTGCTCACCCTGTAGTCCAGTTCAATTAAAATTGTACCTACTGGAAAATTTCTCTGCAATTTACTTATTTGGTCTATGTACCAAATAGTCTAAAAATGGAGCTGAATGAAAAAAAATGTTTTGTTGTGTGTTTTTAACAATATTACCAAAATAAAGTATTTGAAGTGCATCATGGCTTATTACTTCTTAATCCTCCAAACTGCATTCATTTTCAGTGGTACAAGCCCAGTTCCTTGAGCTTTAGCAGGATTGTGTTTGAGTGTATGTGTGTGTGTGTGTATGTGTGTGTGTGCGTGTGTGTGTGTGTGTGTTTATATGTGTTTGCTGGAGGGGTTCAATGGAGTGCATACATCTGCTTTGAAGACACACTTCAGTCCTGCACGTCACAGGGCGCCGCATATTTATCCCTTTTTCAGAGAAACAAAAAATGAATGGTGAGTCAAAGATAGGACTTTTCTCTGGGCTAATTCTCTGAGAGCTACTTTGTTGTTTAGTCCGTTTGAAGTTGATTTATGGCATCTAGATGCATTGCCAGAACTGAAGTCGCTTTGGAATCCTTTGTGAGTTATATTGCTGGTTTTAACCAAATGGCATGTTTAAACAAAATACTTCATCGTTAGATAGCATTAAAGAAAACAGGACCATAGAAGTAATCTTTTTTAGTTGAAAAGATTGTTGTAATTTTTAAAAAAAACACTATTTTATGTGATAATACAGCAGACACATTCATCTTGGACTGTATTTTACTTTATTATTTTGCATGCTGGAAAATGCTTTATATCCGTTTGAAGAAAGAGTCTTAATGGGCAGACGTTCTTTATACTGACAGTCACCATATTTTGGCATTTTTAGTTCACTATCTCTACATACCATCTGTGCTGTTAGAATAAGCAACTCTGTATTGACATTATATAGGATAAAAACTATGTAAATGGATCATAGGTATTTCCAGTACTCACATATAGCCTATATTTAGCTTAGCTGTAAGCAGGTTAATGATTAACACAAGCAATAACATTACACATCGTTTGTATAGTAGCACAAAAGGGATACAGAATGTGTGATTGATGAGCTTGAGGTGCCCCTTGCTTCAGGGTTCATTATAATCCGATCCCCAGAAGACACTCGGAAACCAGTCAATACACTGGCTCTCCTCATAATAATGATCTGGGTAGCTTTTATTTTTTGATGAAAGGTGATACAGGGATCAACTGTGATTACCCCAGAGACCTTTTTGTTTAGAAAACATTAAGCTCCCGCTTGGTCTTAAAACCAGAGTCAGCATAATGTTTATTGCCTGTTTTTTTCCTCTCTCTACAGGATGATGCACTCTTCAGAGTCACTCTTGACTCATAATGAATGATGTCAATGTTAACCATGTTTTGCTTGCACTATTTTCCTGCAGTTAATTACATACCTAAATCTAACCTGTTCCTCTAAAGGGCACCATTCTTTTTTAAAGGAAAAAGAGCCCTGTGGACTAAATGCTTCTTAAACATAATTTTACATTACTTTCTCATTTTATTTTTCTCAGGAATCCATATGACCTTGCCCCCGCTCCACACTTGGTTTACCTGTTACTGCCTGCTGCAGCTGACATTTTAGATAACTACCTTGTGCCTTCTTTCCCCACCCCTAGGGCTCAGGATTGGATCAGTATAGCCTACTGAACATGTGACTGGTTGACTGTAGGCCTCAATTTTTTACCAGTGTGTGCATCTTATTTAGGCGTATGATTCAAGTAGCAAATTATATCTGTATTTCCTGAATATAAATGAGTTACAATGGGATTAAAAACAGCCCTAGTAGAGAACACTGGGACTTTCCTTGATATAGCACAGGTTAAATGAATGTGAAAGGCCTAATTATCCCTGCTGGTGAATAGCGGAATTTTGTATAGATTTCACTATGCCTTAAGCAGTGGTCATTTGTGCACCACAAGTTTAGAAAGAGCAGAGATAAATGAATCAATTCCATCAAGTCATGCTAATAGGATGAGCTTGTACTTTCCCATAGGCTTGCCCCCTTTAGAAAAAAAGCATTTGAAATGTGAAACACGGGACAATTACCAAAGTGGGCTCCAAAGGATTCTTCTCAGCTGAGAACAGATAAATATAGGAAACAGTTATTGACTTCAGCACACAACCAACCCAGAGCATTTTTCTGCATCGGCTTATTCACACTGAACTTCCAACATTCATCCACAATGGGCCGCTTGTGATCTGCTTCCTTTTGCTGTGACTTCTTGATTCTCCTGGTCCTATAGCAAAGCAGGAAAAACACCAGCTAATTCCAGCTGGCCAGGCTAAATCCTATTGAAAGCCTACTGGAAGGGTTAAATACCCATAGAATTCTCATTCAAGTATAACATCTGGTGCTCTCATCAGTAATCATACAACTTGCTAATGCGTCACATTAGAGCTTGCTTAATTAACAGTGATTAAAAGCAGGAGTTATCTTTAATAAAGCATAGACTTACAGTGATGGGTATTACTGGGTGATTTTGATGTTCAAGTTCAAGGCTTTCTTGGAGAGCCAGTGCCACTAATACGAATCAAGGCAAGCACCATGACACCATATCAACAGTTTATTAACAAACCATCCAAGAATATTAAAGCTGTAATCAATTTATGGCTAAAAGTTTGTAATAACATGGTAATTGAAAGCTATTCATAAACTGTTACTGCTTTTCTTCATAAAGGTTAGAAGATGAGAGACATTATGTACAGATGATTTCACAGCTCTGATAATCTATCCACCTGGCTCTTTGTTTTGTCACCTGAGATGTCACAAGATCCCCTCAGGGTGACAATTCCCAGATTTAAATCTGATCTTGCAGTAATACAGTAGTGTGTGTTTCCAGGGCGCGAAATATGTCAGGTGAGGAGGAAGAGTTACGGGTGAGGTGGCGGGAGGCGTATCCTTGTCAAATATGATTCCAGATGTCATCCAGTGTCCGCCTGTTTGAAATTCAGTCGGCTCCTGGGGGGGCGCCGCTAAGCGGAGGCTCTTTGGTCTCTGATTTCCAGCTCCATCCCCTTCCACGTGGCTGACAGAGGTCTGCTTTACGCAAGGCCTAACAGAAGGCACAGCCACTCTTCCCTCCTTCTCTGCCCTCCATGCAGCTGTCAGGGTTGAGGCTGTTTGTCGGATCAGAGGCATTGGAAGTTTTACCCCCAAATGAAAGCTGCATGGGACGGACAGCGGCTGAGGAGGTGGTGGGTGGAGGTGGTGATGATGGTCGGGGAGGCGGAGTTGAGTAGAGGTTGGCAGGCCTCGACTGGAGTCTTCACAAATGCCCTCCTCTTTTGCTTTGAAAGCAATGATGCTCCTGCCAAACCATGAGAGGAAGATGAGTGGAAGTGGGTAAAGTGTGAGTGTATGTGTCTGTGTGTGTGTGTGTGTGTGTGTGTGTGTGTGTGTGTGTGTGTGTGTGTATGTATGTGTGTGTGTTGGGGGGGGAGTGCGTCTCCCTGGGTAAAACCTCATACTGCTTTGATTCCATGCCAGTCCCGGGGCAACAGAGGCACATGCACACAATGAGAGGTGCGAGGATTTCTTGCAGAGAGAGAGAGAGAGAGAGAGAGAGAGAGAGAGTTGATGCGTTGGCACAGGTAGGAAGCTTTGATTTCTTGGAGAGAGAAAAAACAGAATAGTACCCTGCATGTTTTTTTTTCTCTCTCAGTCATTCTTTTGCTCGCTCGCACACAAGCACTTGCAGAAGTTAGATGCCGGACTAGAATGGAATACACAAGCATCTTTTTCAGAACTTGTTGAAAAAAGATAGACTTGACTGTTGAGCTAGATTCTGACAAAACAAAATGTCCAACTAACCTTACACACCGTTTTGACACCGTCTCACCTGTTACTATGTGGCAGAAGGTTCAGTGTCAATGCATCAGTGTGGTCGTGATGGCAAAATGCATAGCATAAGACCCAGTGTAACACAGCAACTATCCATCAGTGACTCTTCCAGCTTCTGCTCTTGACTTGCCATTCCAACTACCAAACTTGCCCATGTTTGTGTCTCATTGCCAACCCTCTCTAGGAACACCAAATTCGGGAACTACATTTATACCGCCCAAGACTGTGACAGATGTTTGCCAACAACCCTTTGTAGAAAATCCTCCAGTGTAAGAGTTATGTAACATACCACAAGCTATCTGTACTATGAAATGTAAAATAAAAACTATATGAACACGACTATTCCCACTGCATTGAGCTAAATGGAGGACTTGGGGGAGAAGCTGGGTCTGTGCTGTTAGCTGGCACGGCAGCTAGCCTCTTCTGCAACCTTGCCGCGAGCATGGAGGCAGCCAGGGCGGCTTGCCCCAGGCCTGGCCATGTCTGCCTGATTAGATAAAACAAAAGAGGCCAAGCGGGAAGGCAGCGTGGCCAAGTATCCCCCTCCCTCCCCTGTCCTTGCACACACAGCCTCAGCCCCCTCACAAACTCCCCGCCACCACCATCACCAAGCCAGGACCAGCTGGAGCAACACGATAGAGCAACTACACAGCATAGAGCAGGAGGGGGGGGGGAGTGGGGGAGTGGAGGGGGATGGTTTCTGTCATGCACGATCATTGTCATGAAGAGAGAGAGAGTGGGAAGAACCAGAAAACACTCACTTATATACATCTACAATGCCCCCCCCCCCCATACACACACACACACACACACACACAAACACACACACACACACACATACCAATCCCTGTTTAACTCACTCAGCATCCCTGCACTGGGCTCATACAACATTCAGGAGGAGTGAAGGTCCAGGGTCATATATACTTGCAGTGGCCTGGTCGATGTTTTTCTTTTTTCCTCCCCTGACCTTGTCAACACGTTGAGCCTTTCCCACAGGTGCTGTGAGGGGTTAAACAGAATAAAGGCCAGGCTTTAAAATGCTGTTGTATATTTCATGTAGCATAAGTGAGACTTCTCTCTCTTTCTTTTTTTTTCGCCTTTCTTCTCCTCTGCTCCGTTCTCCGTCTCTATGGTAATGAGATTCAGTGAAGTGTCATGCGCTGCCCCGAGCACTTCTCTCTCCCACTCACAGCTCAGCTCCGTTCAGCCCAGCTCAGATGAGATCAGTTCCCCAACACTAGAGCGGGGATCCGCCTCGCCACAGCTGGGGCGACTAAGACGGCGACATGGGCCCCCTTTGACAGAAATGTGGACCTGTGGACTGCAGTGCACAGAAGTTGTAGTCATATTGTGCTACATTTTGCCTACATGTCAGATGATTAGTTTGATAATTATGTTTTAAAAAACACAGATTTTATTTAATTTGTCATCATATGTGATTTCTTTTCATGGAATATTGTGTTGTTGTGTTGTGTGTGTGTGTGTGTGTGTGTGTTTGTGTAGATGATGTATTGTTGTTTTGTTTTTTTTTAAACAAATGTGGCCTCGATCAGATCCAGCGCTCCATTTAAAAGCAATTTAGTCTGGGACGGCTCTTAATCTCTATCCAAGAAGCCATCTCTGTCTGTGGAGAGCCTTCTATTTCAGGGCGTCCACTACAGACATCAATAAATAATGACTAAGCTAAACAACAACAACAACAACAACAAATAAACATGCCTTAGCATTCTTTCTTTTCTCGGGCAGAAACCCCACCCTGCAGATGGCTGCTCTTTTTGATTGAGAGAATCTCTTTTTGTGCGTCATACAATGTGAACTGATCACATGTTCCCAGCATACGCCACAGCACGCTTGCATGACATTCTCACTTGTGAAGGTCACAGATTTGCAATGCGGCTTCTGTTGCACAGTATGTGCTTAAAAAAAATACAGCCTGCACAATACTTTGGGATAATAATGGTCCATGTTTGAGGCAGATCTGATCAAAGGGAATTACACTGATGCTAGATAACGTCAGTGTCATCATCACAAACCCTGCAACTACCCTTATGCTTGATGCTTACTTGACATACTTCACTGGTGCTTCAAGCCACAGCAGTTGTAGCCACCAGACCACGTTGGTCAATAGTGCATAGAAAATTATGTAATACAATTCGAATTTCTGCTCGTGTCATATCACTGAATATGAAACATTCTTAGAGTGCTGAATATATCAGTAGGATATGTTGCCACTTCTCCAACAGTCTGCCTCCTCTATCATGACTCTAAACCATCAAAACCACCAAGTTACTGACAGACCTGCTTTGTCTCTTATCGTGTGCATGTTTTGCTTCAGTGATATAAGATGATAGTGTAGATCTAAAAGTAAATTTGGGTTTATTTTATATTTTACTAGATAAAACTAGTACAGTTTGTGTTGTCACAGAGTGTGTGTGTGTGTGTGTGTGTGTTGAAGGGGTCTGTGTGTGTCTATATGTCTTTGTGTATTAATATAGCAAACCTCTACAAGCTTATACACACACAAGAATACTGAGCAGGCAGAAGACACTGTGTCCAGTGCTGTCTTGCTTTACCAGCCAGTCACACGATGACCTATGCACACTGGCCTGTCTAGCTGTGCCACACACACACACACACACACACACACACACACACACACGCATTCCCTGTTTTACATACTCGACTCCTCTGCATGAGACATGCCCTCTCCTTGGCATGTTTGAGCGCATGCATGAGTGAGCTTCGCAGTACGAGACCTGCCTTAAACCACCACAGACAACTATTTGCTCTGACATCATTATGTCAGAGCAACACACATGGTCACCATGGCTGTGGGGACATGACAGCCTTTCCTCACTCGGTTCACGCAACAATGCAAGACCTCCCGATTCCAGGCACACTTCCAGGGAATTCTCTGCGGCAACAGCAGGCCGCCCCGGATTGCTCATCCCTCGTGTGTCAGAGCCTGGGAATAGGGCATCCGGACCACACTTATAGAATAATAAACAGAGATTCGGGAACGGGTCTTGGGATGTTTGTTGGCGCGGGTGTGTATAAGTGTTTAGCTCCCTGTCGCTGTTCGGCAGAGGAATCCCTCAGGCGATGGGGGCCATCTCTGTGCCAACAGTTACATCAGACTACATCAGATAAAGGCAAATTTAATCAGTATAGGCCACAAAAAAGCCTTATCAGTAAAAGAAATGGCTTAGACCCTCTTTCATTTTTATAAGCCCATTGAGCCCCCTGATAATAAGTTGTACAAAGGCAGTATGCCTTTTAGAAATATATCTGTGTTTAAAGTGGGGCTGAGAATGGGAGAGCTTTGGACTTGACATAATCTGACCGTAACAACATAATAATGAAATATCTTGTACCATTGTCTTTGCACAGTAATGCCATGCACTCACTTATTCATTTTGATGTATTGACATTTATGTTAATGCTTAGTGAAAATATTCTGGCTTTGAGAAGGTCTCTTTGTAATACTGTAGCATTCATTGTGTGATTGCAATAAATACAGCTAATTCATTGTGTTCATTTGAAAAACATTTTTCATAGCTTACAGGTATTTCACTTGATTAAAATATTAGGGAGAGAGAGAGAGAGAGAGAGAGAACGAGAGTAGGCGAAAAATTTATGAATAAGAGAGAGTGAAAAAGGAGAGAGAGAAAGAAAAATGGAGTTTATATGAAAGAAAGGGGAAGAGATAGATGAGGGAGAAGAGAAGGAACAGGAGCAAAAGAGAAAAACAGAGAGAGGGAGAATGAGAGAGAGAGTGAACAGAGCAGACCAGTGGCCACAGCTCTTTCTAGTCTAGTAATGATTACGGTGAAATAGTGGGGGATAAATGCATAAAATGTATGTTTTTATTGTATCTTTATTGTTTCTAGCAATATACTTATTTTAACTAAGAGTTTGCAGTATGACTTTTTCCTGCTATATCATCTTTTAAATAATGCATTTGAGCTTATTGGTTTTGGAGTTCAGGAGTGTGAAAAACTTAACCGTTTTCATCTAGAAAATAAAAAAAAACTGCCAAAAAACTTTGAATAAAACTGTATAAATGCTTATTGAAGTTGTGAAACAAAGCTTATGAGCCATGCCTCTTTAGTTAGCACACAATACGCTGGCTCAAGAGACCACTTTTACTGGCTTATTGAAAGAATCTTTTCTGTAGTTGTGGTCATTTCAACCAACAATGCAATTTCTGTTGTTGAAGCCTGTATCAGTGTTCAAACCCCACTAGGCACAAAGAGCCCTTGAGCTGCAGAGTTAACTTTTCTGCCATCAATTCATTTCCAGTGACTCCGTCCCATGGTAGAACAGTGGCTGCAGAATACCCAGAATGTTTTTTTTTTGTTTTGTTCTCTGTATACTTTCCTTTTATTTTTTTCTTCTTTTCATTCTTTTCTTTCCCATCCAGCAGCAGCGAAAACAGGAGAAATCTTCGCTTCTCGCCAAAATGAAATGACAAACATCATTTTGTGCACGCAACAGGGATCCCTGGCCAGCACCCCCCCACCACCACCACCACCATCGTCATCGCCAAAATCCTCCAAGTCCCTCTTGGCGTTCTCTGGCGTATGAATCATTCATCCAGCTCTCCATCCCCATCCACCTCTACACCTCCACTCCACCTCCACTCCACCTCCACCCAGTGGGATGCGCTGGATGTGACATGGCCTTTACCTCAGGCTGAATCACGCAGGTCTTTGTTATGTAAAACAGCATAATTGAGGTGTGGAGGGAAATAGAGAGGCAGGGGGCCAAGAGAGGGGGGGGGGGCAGCGAGGACAGGCGAGCCTGCAGACGCACAACTCTGCTCCACAAGCCCTAAAGGTATTAAACACAACACATTACAGCTCCACACAGAGAGGGAGGGAGGAGGAGAAAAAGAAAGAGAGCGAAAGAGAGAGAGAGAGAGAGAGAGAGAGAGAGAAATGACAGACGTGGGTTTGAGAGCTACTCGGGCAGAATGGCACGCTATTTAGGGCAAGGATAAGTCACTGTCATCCCTCCACATCCCTTTGCCTTTTTTACCCCTCTGCACATTGGGAGTACAGTGGTGAGAATTCTGTTTTTTTCCCTCTCTCTCTGTCTCCCTTTCTCTCTCTCTCTCACCCTTCGGGCTTCCTGACTAGGGACGTGTCCCTTTCGCTTCACAGATGGGCCGTGGCGATTGGGTACCACTGGTGAATAATCTTCTCATTACTTACCCTGATGAACTACGGCAGGCTAACATCAATAAGGGACCACGGCAAGGAAATCCAATTAAGACATAAAACCTGGAGGCTCATTAAGGTTGCCATCCCCAAGCACACAAATTCATCCCTGGCTAAGGCCTGACTGGCGAATATTAATCGCCACATCACCTTTCCCAGGTAACTCCATCTTGTGCAAAGCTGATATGATTTCAAAAGTCAATTCAGGTTTTGGTCCACATCCAGGCTCTCCAGGAGCAGTTGATAAAGTCTTGACATTATGCAGTCTGCAGCCGGTGTATTGATAAGAGCGATGTGGCAGGTGTCTGGACATGATGTACTCCCTGTGTCCTGCTCTGTGAAACACTGCTACAACCATATCCATCTGCTCTAGCCAGTTACCATGCCAGACTGTGAGAGTCTGGGATTTACTCAATACTACAGGCACCAGCTTTCAGTGTGAATATTTATCCCAAAGCATAATTTGAAAAAATAAATAAATATATATATATATATATATATATTATTTCACATAGTGGGATTTACATTCAGGTTTTTGACATGCATTTTGACCTTTTGAAAAAGAAAATTTTAATAGAAATGAAGGGTGGGGTTAAATAACACTCAATTTACTACTATTGCCAAGGAGGTGAGTTTATTCACATGCTTTCATATTTGAAGCAATGAATATTACCTGTTTCCATAAACATGGCCCTGACAACCTAGTGTTTTGATCCCACAGCTGTTCAGAGCTCCTCCTTGATTGGGAGATTGTCCATTTTCAATTTGCATAACACAGCAGACGGAAACATGCAGATGTGCATTTTCTTCGGCCAAATTGTCATGAATGCACTTAAAGTATGCATATCTGCTGAATGGAACCCTATACAGTCCATCACACATAGTTTAGCAACAAGCCATTCATTTTAGTGAATGTCTATTATTGTTGTCAAACAGTGACATTAACATTTAATGAACATTAAAATTCTTGTAACTGCCTCACCGACATTTGGGGACATGCTTGCATTGTTACCATACACTACCACTCTTTTCACCTAAAAATGTTATTAACCAAAACATTATACTGCCAGCATGATCTGAAGTTCTGCTTCTTGTTGATGCTGAGAAGCAATAATAGGATTTGACCATGTCCAATAAAAAAGTAAAAAAATAAATAAATAGACATTTCTTTTATCAAAGTTTTGGCATTTTTATTCACGTATGCTTATATGACCCTAATTTTATGGTTACATTGTGCCCTAGTGAGAGCATAGTGGTATTGTAATAAGTGTATTGTTATGGAGTATAATAAGGCCAAAACAGTCCATCACAGCTAAAATGGCATTGCTGTGACTAAAGACTGGACAGTGCTATCTCAGCAGTGCAGTGACTCATAGTTCCAACAGGGCGGCTGTTAATATAGAGGAACCCCACCGAGAAAGGCAATGATGCAAGGAACTTGCAGTTTGACAGAAAGCATACAGTATAGCCAGTCCCCCTCTGTAGGGTTGGGCCTGCTGTTCCGTTATGGTTTCTTTTGTAACAGACGTCAAATGGCTGTGTATGTATTTGAGTCGTTCATCATGGCTGCTGGTTCGAGTGATGTCATTTAAAACAGCGCAACATGGCTCTTTTACTTTAAAGAAACGAATGTCTACCTTTCCTATTAGTGTTATTGAGGAACGGCCAGGGGAAGCACATACTATCTTAATTGAAATTCTGTGAAATATTCCTGAAGAGGGTGATGACCACTTGAAATCCCTGTGAAATCTTAGAGGGCTGAATCGCAACATGCTGCCCTCAGAGTAGGAAATGATGATCACATAGAGCAATTTCTGTCAGCCACCTGTGGTGCATAACTTAACTTGTCAGGGCAGGCAGCTGTGATAAAGCAGTCTATGAAGATAAGAGCAGAAATGTTTATATTACAAATACATTTTTAGACAATACAATAATGCATCGAGTTTTATTTTGAAAATACATTATTCCATTGTATGGAATGGAATGGACTGGAATACATTAAATGGACTGCATTTATATAGCACCTGTCTTCTCCGATGAGCACTCAAAGCACTTTACAGTGTATGGCTCACATTTACCCATTCACACACCAGCAGTTTGGGGTTTATCTTGCTCAAGGACACTTTGATGGGGTTAGGCTGAGCAGGGCTCGAACCTGCAACCCTTCGGTTGGCGAACAGCACCTCTAACACCTGCACCACCATCGCCCCAAAGAGGGTTTATGAATACATTTTGCACGATATGTTGTGTGGTACTAGTCTGTTTCGCAGTTTTACACACAATGAGTAACCCCGTAGCACAAAATGGGAAGGGAGTACACTAAAAATGGGTAGGGAGTACACTAAATGGGTAGGGAGTACACTAGAAATGCCAAAAGGAGTATTCCTATGTTGTGTTACTCTCAGAGCTTGCGCGATTCAAACTAAATATTGCACAATCAGATAATCATTCTTTCCTATAATCATATTCTGGTAAAGATCCACATGGCATTCTATCCATGCCATCTCACTATACAGAATGCATACCATCTTCTAATTCCATAATCTTGTGTCTCTTTTGCCTCTAGCACCCGATGGCTTTTACAGGCTGATTGATGACGTTGTATTAAACACATGGCAGGGTTGCAAAGATTTTCCTCTGTTTGTAGAGGGAAAATGAAGCTCTAATTAACATGACAGTAACCTCTGGATCTCTGTGAAGCCCCCCCACAGTCACTGGCGCTCAGTCGGAGTGGTTTCAGTCGGAGGTACGGGGCTCGCTCTGGGGAGAATCATCATTTCTTGTGATGAAATCAAGTGAGAAGTGGGAATACAGGCGCACTGATGATGCAAACAAGCTCTCAGATTCAGCGCTGCTTCAAAGCTTTCACGGCATTTGAAAGAAAATGAAACATTTCAGAGGAGAAAAGAGAGAGAGAAAGAGAAAAAGGAAAGGCAAAAAAGAAGTCTGAATGCTTTGTCTTTATGGAAATTATCACACCTTGTATGTCTGGTTTGGCAAGGCCTTGTGCAGGAAACAATCAAAGCTCTGGCTGGACTGAAATGGATCTGAATCCTCCCAACATGTGGGCCGGATATGGCACGTCATTTGGTTGCCCTAAGGGTACGACCCTGTGAAATGACCTGAGGTAAAAAATATGGCACAGACTCCAGGCGTTAGCCTTAGACCTGCAAAAAACAAGCTTCCCAGACAGGAGAATGCCATTTGTGTGAATGAATAGAATGGAACTGAGGAGACTAAAATAACTCCACTTCACCTCCCTTTGTGGAAACCTGATTGCCACTTCCAGCCGATACCCCCTCATGGCTAACTCAATACACAGGGGGAAAGACACAGAGAAAGAACTAAGATTATTTCCTGAACTCAAAGTATTTCAGTGAAAAGATTAAAAGTTTCTCTTTAAAAAAATATGGAGCCCATCTGTAAGTTAATTTGCATTCAGAGAGTGGGTTCCATGTGGCAGAGGTTGATGTAGCAGTGATCTGGAAGAGCTCTCTGGATGTACAGGACAGCGGACAGCTGGCACATGACAGAAACTTGGACCATTCCTCCCTGTTTGACCTGGACTTTTAAAGGACCCAGGATCTCATGCTTTGCAATGGACACTCATTTCAAAGGCAAATCATTTCAAGCGCAAATGGAGAGGGAAGGTTAACATGAAGCTGCTCGTAGCGGATCCTGCTGTATTCTCCCAGCTATAGGCTATTTCTTAGCATGTAAGATTATATATTCAGAAAAAGAACAGCCATATCCATAGCCACATTCCTGTGTAGCATTAGATATGTGGCATGGTATCTTTGGAAGCTCATTTACTCTCTTTCAGCTTCCAATATCCTTTCCTGTGCATAAACCCTTCACATTAGGTCAGTAGACTACCCTTTACTTACAGAGAGGGATTTCTTCCATGTTCCATGATCAAAATATGCAAATATAACAATGTGCAAATATATAAATTCCTTACTGTGTGCATACTAGGAGGTAGTCATTAGCTAAGCCTGTACTCTGTACTTTCTTATGTCATCCCTCTGCCTGAGGAAGTGAACTGCTTTACATATTTTAGTTGGATGGATGCAAAGAGAAGAACCTATCAAGCCTAGAGAGCTTGCTGTGAAAGGCCTACTTGAACTCACCGTGCATTCCTCTCCAGCTCTGGCTGTCATGGTACATTACAGTTCTTTGCTGAGGGCCTCCACCTTTCAAATCACAGCCTAATGATTCACTTAAGGGTCATTTTCTGGTATTGATCATTGGACAACAATGAGAGCCAGGCTGTTGGCACGTTTTCTGAGGTGGACGGATTTGACAGTGTCAGCTTCTCTCGAGCCGTGTGTGTGTGCGTGTGTGTGTGTGTCTGTGTGTATGTATGTGTGTGTGTGTGTCGTTGTGTGTGTGTATGTCTCTCTCTCTCTCTCTGTGTGTGTGTGTGTCGTTGTGTGTGTGTATGTCTCTCTCTCTCTGTGTGTGTGTGTGTGTGTTATGTTGACATCAGCAGTTATTGGTGCACTGCTGCTTTTCTAAGAAAGACCCTTCAGACATATGAACCATGATGCTCTTTCTCAGCAACTGTCTGGAGATTAAAAGAAGGACAGAGAGAAAGTGTGTGTGTGTGTGAGAGAGAGATAGACAGAAAGAGAGAGGGAGAGAGAGAAAGAGAGCGAGAGGGAGAGAGAGAGAGAAACCACGCAATGAGCTGTCCAGAGGCAGGGGGAAAGGCACATTCCACTGTGTCTTCCAGATGAGCAGAGACAGAAAAAGACGGAGATAAACAAAGAAAGATTAAGTGTAAGTCACCAGTCTTTGTTTTGACTATTTAGAGACAACAAGAGAAGAGAGAGAAAATCAGAGCTCTCTTAATGTTGTCCACACATTGAGAAACAGAGAGAGAGAGAGAGAAAAGCAAGCAGAACATGCACAATACACCTCTTTGTGTGTTTTGTTCTTTGGTGTCTGCATTTGACATTGAACTTTGGAATCAGGGTCAGCTGTATTGTATTGAGGCTTGTGAGATG
Organism: Tenualosa ilisha; assembly: GCA_015244755.2. NCBI lineage: Eukaryota > Metazoa > Chordata > Actinopteri > Clupeiformes > Clupeidae > Tenualosa > Tenualosa ilisha. The sequence goes on along the minus strand of PYXC01001623.1, from coordinate 150,366 downwards.
GGGGCATTGATTGAGTCATGTGACATCTGCCTGCCTATGGGGTTCCTGTTTTGAGGTAGACAGGTAGAGGGATGCAGATGGTCCGATGTGTTTGTTTCCATTTTTGGAAACAGTCTGGTGAATAGGTCTACACTAAAATACACCATCCACACCAGGGGTCTCCAACCTTTTTTCCTCCAACCTTTTTAGCTACTTTGACAAAATCAATGTGGCCAAGAGCTACTCTACAACTATTTTACATCTGTATTATAGATAGTCTTGGAGATGGTACATCCTTCACATCCATCCTACACAATTACAGTGTAGTTTGAAGTGTCTAAATCAGCAGGAAGAAAAATATTATCTGACCTTTAGTGGCACCTTCATTTTCCATAGTAATAACCAAATCTTGAGTGCACAACCAACATCAACTCTCATCAGAAAGCAGTCAAACTGGGATCATGGCATACCAGACAGTGCAGGATGTTTGAATTTCATTTTATAGAAATTTTCACAGGTGTAATGCCTTTTGTGACTATATTATGAGATTTCCTTTGACTCTTTAGAGAGCTACTCGCAACCAGGTGGCAAACTACTAGTAGCTCCTAAACTACCTGTTGGAGACCCCTGGTCGACACTATGATGTAGATACAGTGAAGGTGGCGACAGTAACTAATGTGGGGGTGTGGGTGTCTTTTGTAGACAGACACAAAAAGTTGGTGTATGCAAACTAGCTAACTGTAGTCTATATAGACATGTAATATGGGCAATATGAGATATATGCAGGTAGTTGCTGTTTGTATCTTTTCCTGGGTAACAGAAATAAACTCTGCACTTGCCTTTGAAATAAACACAGCAATGTCTGTTATACTGCAAATGTACTTCACCCAGACTGTTCAATCCCTGTAGCACTTGAAGCTGTATTGGGTCTGTATTTGTTCCTGTTTTACCATGTGTACTCAGTCTCCAGTCGTTTCTACTCAAATGCTCTTTTGTTCTCTGTGGGGCAAAAACCATGGATGCCTTTGACATACAATTCCACACAATATGCGCCTTTGTCTGGCATTCCTTAAACTTGCAGACTCGGGCCAGATCCGGTCCATGTCTGGCTGTGTTCTGGTATGAATCGTTCACAGGTTGTACCGCCATATGGAGCTGTAATAGGCTGATTTAATTTGACCCTATTTTCTTTTGAGAGAGCACATGAGGCCCCGACATTCATTACATCACCCCGAAACATCTCATTTTCCCCACAATGAAATATTAATTCATGGAGGTTCATGTCATGAAATCTATCATCCCATCTCCACGCTTAAGGAGAAAAGAGAGAGAGAATGAATGAAAGAGAGGGGAGATGAAAAAATCTCATCAAATGCCTGTCATTGTCACTGTGCCGACTGTAGGGGTGCGAACGCAAAGTTTTCGCTGTGCCTCCTCAATCACGGCACGGCGTCTTCATTGTGGAGACTGTTCTTGGGTTGCTAACTGAATAACCCTGGTTTCCTCTGTATACAGTCATTAGGAGCAGTGGAGGGATGAACTGTGCGGAGAAAAGCCCTGCACAGAGAAACCCCGGCAAGAGAAATCCAATTACGGCACATGATTCCTCCGAAGAAACAGATTACCTATACCCCTAATGACATTTCCCTGTGCATTCATACCGGCCCGAATGAAATGAAATTACTCAGGAAACTTTGAGGGTGGTCTGAGGAGGAGAGGAGAAAGCCATCAATCCACTCCTCCTTACCCGCACTATTACCCAGATTTGTGGAGCTATACGCCCATCTCAGGGTGATGTGGATCCATCTGACCCACTTGCCACAGCTGCAGCTCTGTGACGCTGTGAAAAAGGACGAGCCTCGCTATCAGTTTCAACTAGCAGTAGCAGCTGCAGCAGTAGCACCAGCACAACATGACAATTGTTTGTTAATGAGAATCTGAAGGTTATTGGGGACCACCCACAACAGCGATGTCATTGTCAGTAATAACACCACTGACACAGTGTTTCCCCTGGAGGATCACCATCCCATTATAATTACCTGTCTGGTTTATTTGATTTCGCTAACACACACACACACACGCAACCCATATTTGTATGGCACATTTTTCTATGAGTGCTGTGATCAAAGGGGTGGAGGACATGAATAATGCAGCCGGCACCCTATCCCATACACACGTGACCTCACATTTGCATACTGCCATTTGGTTTGTGGTACACTGGGTGTTGCTCTTGACAACCAATATGGGAGTACACACACACACACACACACACACACACACACACACACACTAAACGACATCCGTATTCCATACCTACACCCAGCACCTGCACCTGTGCGTTTTCTCACACACACACACACAGTTCCAGCCACAAACTCTTTGTGTGGCCCATCACAGCCTACATCATTGCCTGAGCCCGTGCACCTGGAGCTGCAAGGCTACCAGCTCCTCCTCCACCTGAGGATGCAAAGGAGGGGGCTGCAGGAGTGCCTCTGGGTGAACCTCCCTGGGTAGCCATGCCACAGTCAGCCACAGCCAGCTTCCCTCCAGGCTCTCTCCCTGTGCTGAAACACAGCAAACGCAACCACTGTTTTACATCTGTCTGCATGAGAGCACACAGTACAGATGGTGATTTTTTCCCCCCCATGTTTGGGAGATATATTATCTCCATAGCAATCACTAGTCAAAGCACGCCAGCGGGATGCAAGGGAATTACATTTTTTGGGTGTTGTTTAAGAAGAAGATGAGCATGCAACATATCTGAAAACATCTAATGAACATGAGCTCTGCAATTCATTTGCTGAGGTATTATGATTGCTATGGTATGAGACGCAGTCAACCCATCATATGCCATCTATCATGCATGCAAGCAAGCTTAGCACTCCCAAATGGCAAATGTATATTCTTTTGAATAATCCAATCAAGATCCTGTCTTGATTTGAACCACCAGAGGAACCGTTTACTGTAAACCTATTATCCCTAAACAGCATTTTCTGAAGAACATGAATGAACAAGTATTAAATAAAGCTTGAAATGCCGATATGATTCCCCTTATCCCCCCACCCCACCATCCCTTGCCTCTTTTTCTGCTAATATAACACTGTTCATTAGAATTCTGCAACATGAACTGCTGGGTAGTTAACATGTCTCCAAGGTTAACATTTTTAATTCAAGACTGAGGGATTCGGAGAAGCACTCCTTTGAAGTTTCTTGTTCAAGTCAGAAGGGAGGCTGCAAGGCTGTTGAAGAGTGTCTGCGATATTGACATTAAAACTCAACACACAGAATGATACCAATTGAAATTTCATACAGCTCCCTTTGGGGAGAGGGAGAGAGAGAGAGAGAGAGAGAGAGAGAGAGAGGAAGAGTGAGAGAGAGAGAGAGAGAGATGAGTTGGCCGGTGTGAGATGAATAATGAAACTTCTCACTCTCTTTGCTCATTTTTTATTTAATGTGGAACCCTCTTTTGTTTCTCCCCAAAGCTCCTCAGGACGGAAGAGAGCGTAACACAGGTATAGAAGCTGGAAAGAAAGGTAGGAATAAAAATAATAGAGCTCTTTTCTGTGGTATACAGAGAATACTCTAGGAAGGTTAAACAGATATTTGTGATGCCTCTCCCGTGCAGCTTATCGACAACTTCCCAAACTGGTGGTGACTGATGAGTTGGACTGAATGTAATTGAAATTGATGCATGGTGTCAAGAGTTGAGTGTTAAGAGCTGCCTGTCATGGTAGCAATCCAGCATTAACTACATCCTAGGATTTCAGGTAGGCCTACACATTACATTTACATAGAGAGGTAGCAGAACAGAGGAGTATTGTAGATACTTTATCAAGAGCAGTTTATCAGGGACTCTAGGGGCCTATGCAATGGGCACTAGTGGCTGTCCTGACCCACCATCACTACCACTACCACCTTCACCATCCCTGCCCCCAGCCTTGCTGTAGTACCTAGCAAGGGCCAGTTTATGGTTATGCGTCACATTATTGCCATGAAGCCCCTCTGCATAGTCTCTGTGTCGCCTGATGTGCAACTCCAAATTTTTCTAACTACATGTTGAATCGATACAGACTGCAAGTGTTGTAATTGGTCGAGTTTGTCCCCTCGATTTGTTTTGTTTGCTGGTGTATTTCAGCAGTCCATTTTAGGTTCTTTTAGCAACATACTAGTCCACTGGATAGGCTTTGTAAATAATTGAAGACATCATTTTTAATTCAGTGATTTTGAATTCAGGATTTCCCAAATGTACTGTGACTATCTTTCAATAATGTTTTAAATTCAGCGCTTAAATTCAGGCGGTGTGAAGTTTGCTTGTTAACAGAACATTGACTGCCCAGAAACCTTGTAAATAGTTCTGATATATTTTTTGCAACAACAACAATATTGTTGATATATTCAGCGTTTCATATTTGTTAACAGTAATGTTAACAGTAATGTTAACAAAATGAAAGCCTGATAAAGGAATTTACGGGACTCGACTGCGGGCTCGAAGGGTAGATAGTGCCACTCAAAGTAGCTTGGTGAAGTGTGCTATGCGAACGCAGAGAAGCTGGATTGTATAGATGTATATAACATGGATTTCTATTAGTAAATAATGTGTCTGATTAAATAATGTAAAAACTGACTGTAGGTTTCTGTGCAAAAGAATGAAAGCCTATTGAAAGGTGAAAGGAAAAGGCCTGGGTGAGTCCATCACGGTGAGTCATTCATGGACCGACATTTTAACCTTGTCAGTGGTATACACATGAGACACGAACCATAGTGATCGCCTCAGAAGTTCCGTTGTGTTTGTGTGTGTTTCTGCATATGAGTGCATATGCATATGGGTGCGTATGCATTTGAGTGTGTGCATTTATGTTCTTGCACAATTTTTTTTTTTTTTCTGGAATGTACTGTATATGTGCATGCGTGCATGTACGTGTGTGTGTGCGTGTGTGTGTGTTTGTGCATTCTAAGTGAGTGCATACATGTCTCTATCTGCATATTTTTTTTGTGTGTATGTGTGTGTGTGTGTGTGTGTGTGTGTGTGTGTGTGTGTCTTTTGAAGTGCATAGGTCCCATGACAGCTGCAGAAGGTTAACTGTGGGAGGCAAACGTACAGTAAATCCTGGGTTTTTGATCAGTGCTGGGCTCAATCTGATGTGACATGAACTGAAGGAAACACACGCATCCTATCCCATGGTGCACTGCACAGCCTCTCCAGATGACAGAGAGAACATGGAGCTGAGGGCTCCTCACGCTAGCACAGAAACACAGAATGTCTGACCTTTAACTACACTATGGTCTGACATAGTACAGCACGCATGTTAGAGATAGGTCTCAGTGGAAATTTCCTTTTTTTAGTTGGGCTAGAAAAACTCCCAAAACACTATGGGAATTTAGTAGACAAAAATTAAAATACACTTTTAAAATACCCATGCCATGGATCACTGATTTACAGAAAAAATGTAAATGCAGTCATCCATATGCTACACAGCTACACATCGTGGACGAAATCGTCATAGTAAAAGGTGATTAAATTGACTGTAAGCATAGCAAATGAAAATAGTTACAATGATAATTGATGGTTTGTCTTCGCTATCGTTTAATGTTCTGCTAGTCGACCAGACCATAAGTGATCATAATTAACTGTAGGTGCGGAGGTTGCTCCTCATGTTACCTGATAGGCACTTCAAACCCTCCCTGTTACACTAGAGTGCAGTGAACGGTATCCTCTCTCTCTCTCTCTCTCTCTCTCTCTTTTTCTCACTCCATCATTCTCTTTCTCTCTCACTCTCTCTTCCTTCCCCATTCTCTTTTTCACTATCACTTTGTCACTTTCTCTCTCTTTCTCTCTCTCTCTCTCACCACATCCTCCCCTTCTCTGTGATGGCTTTCTAAAAATATCTATTCTGCTTCTCTCACCCGGCTGCTGACAGTAACATGTCAAGCTCCAAGGCGAGCGGGCCACCCCTGAATCACCATTCTGGCGCCTAGACGACTGTCTCTTGAGCCTTCTCTGACTGTCCATCTCTCTCTCTCTCTCTCTATCTATCTCTCTCTCTCTTTCTCTCCCTCTATTTCTCTCTCTCTCTCTCTCTCTCTCTTTCTTTCCAACATCCCTTGCTCCTGTCCCAAAAGGTTAATAACCTGCCGAAAATGTCAGAGGCGCGCCGGCGGCATTGTCACAGCCCTGTGCTCCAGAGCCCTGAGCCCAAGTCTAAGACTAGCAGGTCAGATTATTGGGTTTTGATTTAAGTAAATAAGGGGCCTCACCTGCCTCCATCTTCTCCAGGGAGCGAGGTGAGAGGGTCAGGTGGGGTGGAGGGGCTGAGGTCACTGAAGATGTGGAAGACAATACGTCATGGAGATGGCCAACACAGGAGCGTGGAGCATTGACCCTGTTGCTATGCACCCCTCCTTCCCTCTCTCTCTCTCTCTCTCTCTCTCTGACTCTCCCTGTATATTCTAAAAAGAACCTCATCGTTTCTCAAGCATTGCCTTATAAAATAAGCCATGTGGTAGGCTTATACTGGATTATATTACTTTAGACTGAGTTTAGAATTCAGAATTTATTTTGAGGTTCTTGGTTTACTCGATTATGAATCAAACATCATTATACGTGATCAGAGATGGTACGGGCTTCATAAAATAACTCTTGTGACTTTTTCTTTGCTGAATTTGAGTGACTTTTCGTTGCCGTTGCATCCTCCAACATTTCTGACTGTTGGCTAGCTGAGGTAGGCATCAGATCCGGACGCAATAAATCTGGTTGATGGCTTGCCAGATGTTCAGTGGCATCTCTGACAGGTTTGAAATATTAATCACATGTCATTTCTCTCAGCAATACAGATGTGCAGCGAGCGAATGTCATCAGACAACAGCATTCTCTCATCATGGGGTATAACCATGGCTCAGTGAGCTCCACCCTGAGCTCACGGGTGGAGGAACTCCCACATGTGTTCTATTGTATGCCATATCTTCAGTAGCTGTGAGATGAGACAACCCCTCTTAAGAACTTTTTTGGAAAGGGTCGGGGTGCCCTTTTTTGGTTTTAGTGTTTTAGAATCCCTGCTAAGACTGTTGAATACTTGCTGTGATACTTGGTTCAGCCACCGCGCCTATGCAGAGTAATTCAGATATTCAGATACAATATGGCTGCGGGGCATCAAGTTCAGGTTAGCCAGGCAGAGTATGAGGTCAGATCTTTTCTGCACTTTCCCATCAGATTCTCCTGTGAGTCTCCAGTCCATTAGCCTGTCAGCCCTGAACCCATGAGCTTGAGTTATGGGCGTAAAGTAGTCAGGTGACAATTCCTCTCCCTGCAATCTTGCAGAATAAAACAGATCTGCTGGCTCAAATGGGCCCGGAAATTTACTTTTCCCCTTCCCATAATGGAGAGCGTTGGCACTATTTGTTCCTCTTGGGCATCCTTAGCCTTACCCTTTTTTTTACCCCCCTCCTACCCTATGCCTGTGTGTTGGCTGGCTGAAGGATGGATGCACATGACAGTGAGTAAAGCATCACCTCAGGCCAGTGAGATGGAGAAGATGAGGGGAGAGCTTAGGGTCTTCGCCCTCCCCGCCCTCCCTTCCTCCCTCCCTCTCTCTCTTTTTCTCTCTCTCTCTCTCTCTCTCTCATTCTCTCTCTTGGAGCCACCCACAGATATAGAGCATCCACATGAAACACAGATGACACCTAACACACGCTGATGGGGCTTTATGGATGGCCGGAGGAGAGCAAGTTTTCATAATCTTTCTATTTTTATGGGTGTGTGGGATGGTTGGAATATCACAGTCTATAAACATGTCTGCGACCAAGGCAGTGGAGGCATTATGGCCATGGACCGCTGCTATTAGTGATGAAATATTATAATCACATGGCGCTTATTGATTTAGCTGAGGAAACTTTCGAAATGAAAGCCTACATCTGTCCGTAATGAATTCGGTGGACGAATGAATTCTCCGTTAAATTACTCATGTGCTAAAGTCACTGCATTTGGCACCCAGCTTTGAAGAAAGCACCATAGCCATAGCTTTCCTCTGAGCCCGATCACTGATTGGAATCAAGGTCTGAGTATTGATCAGTACTACCAACAGCAATTCTCCTTGAGCTCAACTGAACTGCTGCTGGCTATGGGCTGGATTCATTCCAGTCTCTGCTCCTGCGTGGGATCTCAGTGGATACTATGATGGTATTGCACACCTGGGAAATGCTTGTGATTTATCAGGCTCTGTAGTTTTCCGGAATGGCTTCATTTCTCTGCCAAAGACACGTGACATACTGAGAAAGACATTATTATGATCAACATTGATTTCTGCACCGTTTCTTTGGTACAAATGGTTGGCATTCTAAATTGTTCACATATTCATATTTGTATGTCAAGGGAGTGGTTGCAATAAATGTGAGTGAACAAGCACAATTTAAACAGTCAGATGTCACTGTCTGCAGGTTTTTAAAGGTTTTAATCTTTTTTTTTTTTTGGTTTCACACATCCAAAGTGTAATTTTATGCATTTTTGTGGCAGATTGAAAATACCATGATAAATGGAATGAGACTGTCTGAGCCGTTGAAGTCTCCAGTGTTGAACATGCTCTCAGACTTGTAATATGTCTTAGCGTGACAATAGTTAATTACAAAGGGCAATTAAAAACACATTTCACTATGACTGGACAGCGTGCAATTCATCACAGAGTTAAAATCCACTATCAGGAGATTACTTGATTAGTTGCCCTGCCTGTTTGGGTTACAGTGCTAATAAGTCAGTGTGGAGATGCGCCACAACCTCCATTACAGCTCTTCCCTGTACTGCAGGCGACTCTGAAACAGATCTGAGCCAGGGACGGCACAGCATGGGCTTAGCGTTCAGCTGCTGTCTTGGTTTCTATATGCCTGAGAGTGCATATGCTTGGGACATCTGTCCAATCGGGGGAGCATAAGCCAGCATACAAGTGATAAGAGATATGTCACATGGTGTGTGCATGCAGCTCAAATTTTGTGTCAAAAATAGTGTCGACGGGGTTGCACAGTATTTGAATTAGGTGCCTTTATTTAATGATGCAGCCTGTCAGGAATGGAATAGGCACTGAGGACATTAAGGAAAACAGATACTTTCACAGTCTATTATTGCCTCAAGAACTGCTCTCTCGTAAAATAATGTTTGAATATCTGTCCACTGTAGTGGACATCATCTGTGAAAGAAAGGGTAAAGAACTGGCGGAAGAGGAGCTGGGATCTGTTATACCTAGCTATACATAGGACAAAGGGGATCACTGTCCCCACACATAACAAGGCTCAATCTTGCTTTGATACATGTGTCCAATTTGAGTGGATGACAGGAAGCTGATTTGGTTTAAGGTCCATCATTCACAGCAAAGCATGTAAAAAACATGAAGGTTATACGATTTGATTGAACAAGGATCTTAAGTGATGTTTTAGATTGGCCTCAAAAACCATGAAGATATGTCAAGAGCAAGTGTCTCATTTTCTACTAACACGCGTGGTGACTGCTTGTCGATGGTCAGCAGACATGGCTGTGTAACTGAGGAATTTGTCAATAACCACTAAGCCAGTGCTGCTGCCTTATCCACTAGCAAGGCAGAAAAGTCTGCCAACAGTATGTATATTCACACTCCAAATGACACAGATGGCATATTTCTGAACCTGATTTACATACATCCTGAGACTAGAGGTGTGAGGCTGAGAGAAAGAGACAGAAGGCTTCCAGTTAGAGTAAATCCTCAAAGCTGCTGAATGTCTGATCCCAAGTCAGCCCTATTAAAACACCTTTCCTGTCATGTGAAACCAATGATGATGCCTCCTTTGACCTTTCTTAAGATGTGGCACAAAGTATGTGTGATGTTTTATGAGTGCATGAGTGAATCACTTATTTGTTTTATAGGCTTGTTAGTTTGCGTAGAGTAAATCAGATGTTTTGTGTTTGAATGGTATAAACCTTTGCACCAATGCTTAGGGGAAAGAAGGAAGCAGTATGCTGACAATTAGACCCAACTGTGCTAATATTCATCTAGATGCACACCTTGGTATAGTAATTGGCTGCTTAAAATTGGAAACCAAACCAGATGCAATTAAGACCAAAAAAATCTATTTTATTTTTGTTGTCTCCTTCACAGGACTTAATGAGAGGCATGATTGCTCTTTTGTTCAATATTGGCTTGCTGAAGAATGACGTGCAACCACTTCAGTCTCATGCAAACCCTCATATTCCAGTGACTTGTAAAGGCTGTATCTAAAATAATGGCCTCTATTACTGTCCAGTTAATACAGCGCATTGATATCAGATATTACACCTCATTGGAGCCTTTGTCAGGGTATTGTCTGGGAAGACTCCAGCTCGTACAGTGGCGAGATTGCATTTGGTTGGGTCACCGTTTGTGGAATCCATGTTACAGTTCAGCGGCCCGCTGTCTGTCATGCCACCACTGCTGACATGGATCAATATCCAATTCTGCTTGCATTGCCTTTACCTGATAACCACCATTCAGATCAAATTGCCTGTCCTAAAATCTCAGATGTCTCAATTGTGCTTGTCACCCAAGGCCCCTGGTGAGAGGGCGATGTCCATAAAATTGCTCCCCCCTGACTAGCATGCAGGCCCATGCCCGGGCAAGTTGACTGTGTATCGCACCATTTTAAACGTGCTGCTCTTTTATCTGCCATTACAGATGTGACATGTAATAGCATTTCCACGATGGGGAATGAGGGCCTGGTCCCTGTGGAATTGGGTTAAAAGTTGGGCTGGGGTTTACCCATGGCTCAGTCTCACATGGGACTTTTGAGATTGCAGCCTGGTTTGATTCCTTCCTGCATTTTAATGACATTAAAATTTGCATTGATTTTTGAATGTCTTTAGCTAAACATCTTGTTTTCCCCAGTATGGTGAGCCCTTGTCTTGAAATTTTCCATTCACAGCTCACGTATCCATCACATATCACCACCTATGGTAATGTTGAACCCAGGTACTTATGTAGTTTAATGTCCTTGATGGGTCCTTGTATATTTGGCTCTTCCATCTGCTGAGTCTGCACTGGCAAAAGTTCAAGGTTGACGTGTCATTTCAAAGGGTGGGGAGTTGTAATTCTCAGACGAGTTATAGGCGTACCCTCAATCTCTGTTGTATTCTGACAAGTTTTAGTGGCTCAGATGATCTGGTTGCAATTAACATGAATTAACATAGCATTATCAATTTTAAAGGTGCCTTGCCACACATCTATATGGTATTTCAAATTGTTCTCTGAGGTCACCAAAGATGGAATGTAACTTTAATTGGGCTGAAAATGGTCTAAGGAGACCTTAACCCGCTATATGCAACCTATTTGAATAGCCCTAGAGTAAAGCGTAGATTTTCCACATATGATAATAAGCCGTGATCCGATTCGCTGCTGTAGCATGTCAGATTTGCAAGGCATATTGAGTATTATATTTTTGAGTATAATATTTACAATAAATTGCTAATGTCAGATCTGCAAGGGACAAAGAACAAAAAATGTTGGAATATAACATTTTAGAGGACACAGAGGAAGACATAGCCTAGGATACGCACATTCACCACTTGCTTGGAGATTGTAACCAGACAATTTGCAGCGGTAGGATTTCACACTGGCCAACATAACCAGATGACTGCTTCATTATCGCAAGATCATTGTTACAACCACAGGTTAAAACTTATGAAGCCTGACATATTCGCCAAAGTTGACAAGTCATTCTTTTCGAGATGTGCTGGACACAGAAATAATAATGGACTTTCAAATTTTGACTGCAACCATTTGTCCTTAACCTGCTCTGCCTGTTATCTTTAGTTATCTTTAGTTATCTCTAGATATTCAGTGATCTAGAATAGTTGGGATTCCATGGGGTGGGCACCAATCAAATACAGGAGAGCATGGATTGAGCGACTATTCAGTCCCATTCCCCATTGGCTCAGGGTCTGGGCAATCCTATGTAAACTGATTTTTCTGTTTATTTCTTTCCATTGGCTATAGCAGACCACAAAGATAATATTACATTTTCACACACACTATATAATGCAAACTCATATAGATCTGTCATATTGTATTCATACATTTTAAAAGTTTGATTTTAGCTGTACTAAGGCAAAAATTCGATTTTCTCTTAGTGCATATAAACCAGTCCACCAGGGGGGGCGCATATGACCATGGGGAACATGCTTTTTTTGCCATACTAGAATAAAGTGTAAAAAAAACAATACTATTTATAGTCGCAGTGGGGAGTAGGGGGCACAAAATGTTTTCTTTTTCCTAGGGGGGGCGTAACAGAAAATAATTGAGAAGCACTGGTGTAAACATACTGATTACTGTGACACAAATATCAAAATCTTCATCTAGGGTGGAGACAGTGCAAATCTGGTGTTTATCTACTTTAATTTATTTTACAGTAAGAATCAAATAAGAGAGGCTGTAATATTTTTTTGTTTTGTCTTATTTATTTGTCATGAACACGTGATTATGTTCATCTGATCATCTTTGTTTGTACCACAGCAATGCAAAGGTTACTGCCTGAATTTTATGAAACTGAGTTTCATAGAGTTTCATAAAGTTTAGTTTAGTATCACTTTTGCTGATGCTGAGAGATAGTATTTGGCCTTGTAAAAGGACTGCTGTCTTCTTTGTTGTTTCACAGGTGTGTGTGTGTGTGTGTGTGTGTGTGTGTGTGTGTGTGTGTGTGTGTGTGTGTGTGTGTGTGTGTTAAAAAAAGACAGATAAACTCACACCCTGTGTGGCCCAAGAAAAAGGTTTCCAGTATATTTTACAGAGGCTTTTGTTTAAAGCCAGAGGATATATGTTTCTTAGGTCTTTGTTTATCATCTTAGAGCCAACTTACCCAAAGCCTTTGTGGTAAACTATTTGACCTGTGATTTGAGGGAGATTACGACGTACGTTGTTCCACAATTTCCCCAACAATTGACTATTTTCACAGACTGCCATAGTTCACCGCAATTCCATTGTCTGTGGCTATGTATGTGCCTTTCCTGAAAACAACCTCATTAGCGCACTAATGTGTTACATAACTAGAAACAGGCTAAATATTAGAACATCATTATCAGGCAAAGTTTGCAACTACTGCTATAAATGGAGATGAGTTCTAAGGTGTTTTGTATAATTTTTAATAAATCACAAATACCAAGCACAATCATTATTCATGTCTTTGTGATGAGTACCTCCAAGCATTGACTGAAACAGTCCCACTGCATTTTGTCTTCCAGGGCGTACTCTGCAATCTCTCAAAAAATAATGACGGGTATCAAGTGCCAGTTCTAACACAATGTGCCAGTCTTTGTGCTCGGGTGAAAGCAGTGCCCAGTGTGCCGTGCCAAGGCACCTTATCGAATGGTTAGTCTTTTTTTTCTGTCCCAGCAGACCAGCTTTAGCAGCGAAGCCTCAGGCACTTCTCCTCCACTGAATGAGAGCAGCTCCGGTGCCCCTGTGCTTTGCATTAGATTGAGAATTCAATTGCGTCGCCATGATAAATGCTACAGATACACTCGGCATCGAAAACAAATGAGCTACAGAAATAGAGCAAACGCCACCTGATTAAATGTGGAGTAGCTTACACGTGAGGCAATTTAACAAGGGATTTGAAAGGCCACACAAGGGTGCTGCTTCATAGCACTGCAGAAATGCACAGTAAATGTGTTTTAATACAATCACTCATGATCTTCATCTGAAGCATGGCAGGGCCACAGTTTGCATTGTGTGCTTTGTGCATTCTGGTTAACTAAAACTCTATCACACACACACACATACACACACACACATACACTCACACAGACAAAATTCATGATACATGATTGCCTGTGTACTGACTCTTCCCATTTCTTTCTAGGATTAGCTAAAGCTACACTTACCACAGGACCTAATGCAATGCTAACATCAGGCCTTGCATGTCTAATTAGATTTAACAAATGTGTAATTGATATGTAATTAGCCAGGAATTGTCTTCTAGCACCAGCAGACCAAGTAATTAAAACCACTCTCTTGCTGTTCTCAGGTGGATTAGCCTGTGCATCAGCTGTGTCCAAAAGAAGCTTGCAAAAGAATTTGAGGAAAACAGAGAGTTTAAAGTGAGAGACAATTTTCACTTTCAGCAGTGTGTGTGTGTGTGTGTGTGTGTGTGTGTCAGCCAAACAGCACTAGTACAAATAAAAACCAACATTTTTGCTATTTGAAACAGAAGAAAATAAACATTTCAGTGGTGGATACAAACATTTTTTTGAGAACCATCAATTGTTTCTTAAAATAGTTTTTTTTTTGTAGAAAGAAGCATTCCTGTTTCTTTAAAAAGTATTCTTTATAAACATGCCTTTTTATAAACCTCTCCTTCTGTGCATCTCTTTTGTGCTACGCATGTGTGCTTGGCGTCCCCATATAGACATCACTGTCTGGCACACACTGGCAGTCAATCTGACAACTTTCATTATCCTATCTGCTAATCAAATGTGACAGCATCCTATCTCACCTTCTCTTGCTTTCTCTCTTACTCAGTACTTCTCTCTCTCTCTCTATCTCTCTCTCTCTCTCTCTCTCTCTCTCTCATTCACTTCTCTGTTGCTCTCTAACTCAATTGAGTGAACTTTGCATAATTTTCTCCCCATTGCTTTGTCACAAGCCTTTCTTTCATTCTCCTCAGTCTACCTTTCTTTCTCTCACTCTCTCTACGTCTCTCTCTCTCTCTCTCTTTCTGCTTTCCCCTGTCTCTCTCTCTCTCTCATTTACCTCTCTTTTGTGCGCTCTCTCTCTCTATCTCTTTCACTAGTTGACTCTCACCCTCCCCCCTTCTCTCTCTCTCTCTCTCTACTTGAGGAGGATGAGGTAGCTGATGTCTATCTCCCTGCTGTTGAGTCTTATTATCAGTTCAAGGTCTGAGCAGCTTCTGCTGGTCCCAGTGTCTTGGTGCACTGCCACCATTATCAAGATACTCGAGGGGTGGAACAGGAGCAACGCTAAGCCCATTTATCAAAGCGCTCAAAAACCTCAGAGGCCCACTGTTCTCTCTGAGTCACCTCTCTCTCCCTCTCTCTCTCTCTCTCTCTCTCTGTCTCTCTCTCCCTTCCATTTCATTCTCATTCTTTCTCCTTTCTCTCTTCTCCTTCCATTCCCTTCTCATGCTACCCCCCAATTTCTATCTCATTCTGACCTCTCTTTCTCCCTCTGTCACTTTCTTTCTCATCCAGACCACTCTTCCTCTTTCTCTCTTTCTCTCTCTCTCTCTCCATCCCTCTCCTTCTCCTTACCTTTATTGTATTCAACTTACCTATATGCCTCTTATTGTGTCTTATATAATGTCTCTCTCTCTCTCTCCCTCCCTTTCTCTTTCTTCTGCCACGACCCTTTCTCTCTGTCTTTCCCCCACCCTTCCCTATATGCTGAGACAATACCAGAGAGTAAATAGAAGATAATAAATGTAAACTATAGTTTTGTCAGCCTGTCACCTTTGTATTAAAAAAAACATTAAGGACTTCAAAATGATGAAACAGATTTGAATGCAAATAGCCGCTTCTTGCAGAAAATGTCACTGCAGAGCATACTTACACAACATCCAAGTTCAGCTTTATTGTCAGTTTTTTGTGAAAAGTGTGGACATACAGATAATCAAGTAAACATTAAAAAAACATTTGCTGAATAAAATGGATTCTCCTTTTAAGTCCAGTTGACAGATGACAGTGATTGCTATTGCTATGTTGATTGCTATAAGAAGCACATGATAAAACAGGTTTGCTATGATATCAATGCTTGTCTAAGCCTATTTACAATATAATTCAGTAATGCCCTAACCAACCAGAACTGTAAGTTTGTGCCATTTTGTAAATTTGCATTTGCATTTGTGTAGTTTGGAGGGTGTCACCACAATGTCAAGATGTCAGGTGTTGACAAACAGATTACTTTAGGTTTACATCCTTGACAGCATTTTGAAGCTATGGAAAGACACATTTGAAGGTGACACAGCACATCACATCATTATTAGCACAAACCCCAACACTTACCTCACACAAACCTTCACAGTTTTTTATAGATTAGATCAGTTTAGCATTCATTGCAAATTCAGTGTCAAAACAGCCCAAGTTCTGAGAACACAACTTGTCATAGTTTTGTCATAACAAATATTTTCCACATTCCACATTTCTAAAAAACAGGAACCTCACAAAAAGGCAAATGTTTTGACTTATATGATAACATAATTATGTGATAACAGATTGTGCATGTTGTTTTTGCATTTGTTGTTTATTTTTTCCTTAGTGGTAAATAACTCTGTTTATGCCTTTGTCCTGTTTAGAGGCCCAGTGCTGAGGCAACATGTTTGTTTCCTTCCGGATGTTCCAGTGACTCTAAGAGGTCTTAAGAGTTTTAGAAACTCATATCTGCCACTTTGAAGGTTTATATCCGCTGGCTGAACTTATCCCTTGGCTTAAAGGCCTGTTTTACCCCACAAGCAGTTCAGATGAGAATCTCCCCAAACAGAGGAACTCGGACTTCCTGCTCTAGAAGGGATTTGTTCATTTTTCGACCAGAAGTTTATAACTATATATACAGTATATACACATACATACAACTTTTCATATTGATATTTCAGTTGATATACTGTATCAACACAATTGACTACATTTATATAGCACTTTTCTACTCCTACAAGCACTCAAAGCGCTTTACAATGTATGCCTCACATGTCTTCACCCACTCACACACCGGTGGCGGAGGCTGCCATGCAAGGTGCCAACCTGCCATCAGGAGCAATTTGGGGTTCAGTATCTTGCTCAAGGACACTTTGATGGGGTTAGGCAGGGTGGGGCTCGAATCTGCAACCCTCCGGCCTCTGGCGTATAATCATCCAATATGATATTTTAATCGAAATATTCAGCAGGTAATTTAATTAGAAGTGGAAAAGGAGGTTCTGTATAAATGAGACATATTGTTTTCATCTTTTATACTGAGGTTGAAAATGTCTAGACAGACAAATGTGTTGAAAGAGTCTAGACACTGTCACAGTGCTGTTAGTGTGCAAGGCGCAGAGCTATGCTATGGTATGTACATTTTAAATAACACAAAAAGGTCTATATTTGGTGCTTTGGAGACCTTTTCTGTATATTTGCCCATGAAAACAAAGTTCTCACATCCAGGTGATACTGCATACTTCATCACCTCACCTCCAAAGGCTGGTGCTGTTACCTTTTATAGTTGCTCTGTGGCTTGTATGACAGAGTAATGAACCTGGAGGTGAAAAAGTTCAAGCACTGAAGGTGGACAGCAGTCCTAATGGAACCATAACATTTCCGAGAACAAGACACTAACATTTATCAACATGCACCTCCCTGCCAGAGAACTATATGGGTTCACACCACCTGCGATTCCCTGGGGAATATGTTGACAGTGAGCCAAGTGGTCCATTAGGAGATCCAAACTATTATGTCTGAGCCACTGGCTAATGTTGGAAGCATAGGTTATGCAGGTATGTTTAATGTTGCTTGCTGTAAACAACAACAAATGCTCCTTGAGTTTAATGGCAAACATGCACCGCAATGTAATGTGTGTAATACAATGCATACATTTCCCCCTTTCATTTTAGATTTAAAACACATACCTTATGTCTGCATACATCATTGCAGATGATTTATTTTTCTATATGTGGCATTTCATTCTGATTTCGGTTATTCTGTCAGTGTGTTTGATGTCAGAAAAGTGCACAAACCACAGAGAGATCCATATGTAACCAATGTGTCAGAAACACAATGGTAAAAATTATTTCTTAAAATACAGGCACACAATCCACTAAATTCATTCATTCATTCATTCATTCATCAGATGTCACCATTATTGCATCTGACTATTAGCTGTTGTAATGTTACTTAGGATAAAATCCTGTCTTCTGTTGTTTAAGGTCAGTGAGTGCTGTCTAGGAAAAAGAACAACAGCATTTGATACATAGACCAAATAGCCAGAACTAAAGAACTAAACTAACAACTAACATTAACTGAATGGGGCATAGGAAAATTAAAGTGAATTTAACAGTATCCTATTTAGTTAGAGTTAGCTGCCAGTTCACTATTCAGTCAGATTTTCTCCATCTTGCGTACCTGCTGACAGCACTCGGTGATCTTGAACAACAGAGCTATGGATTGATTCACACCAAATTTCTCCTCTAACCAGAGAAGAAAAACTATCACCTACAGACTGTACTTCAAATGTGGAAATCATCTTCTGTGGTCCTTGCTGTCAGGAGCCATTTACGGTGTTACAATGAGTAGCCTACTCCCACTGACTGGGGTGGGACTAACCTTGGCTATGGCTGAGTGGAGGGTCGTGCTGACCTGGATGTCCAGCACCATAGAAAATGACCCCCCTGTCATGGACACTATCATCTTTTCTTGCCCCCAATATAGGCTGATGCACAGTATGTATTTAAGGAATACAATATCACCTCAGCCGCAACCTAAGCTCTGCACAGAAAGTGATTTTTTTAGTGACTGTGTTTTTATATGTAACCTATATTGAGTAATTTTCCATGCTGCATCACATACTGTATGTGCTGTTTCCAAAGAACTGTCCAGTTGCCATGAATATAATATACTGTATGTCTAATGTCTAAAATGCTCCACAGCAACTGTTATACATCCTCTTAAACCATCAGTGTTAAGGGATGTAGCATTGTCACACCTGTCATGAAGCATTATGTTATTTGATGAATGGTGTTGTGGCATCTAAAAATCTAACAATTTGTCATGGTAATTACTGACAGCAGTAACATAGCACTGTCAAATGACCGAACATCAGCAGTCATGGTAACAAGTGACATTATAGGACATCTGCCATCGCATGTCTATCACATGGGTATGTAAAACAACTGACAGTGTTAATGGGGAATTCACACATCTAGCTATGTAAACAGATTATACACCTTCAGTGTATGGAAAGATCACAGAAAGTTGACTGTCTTCATGTGCACAACGGATATGCATTGCTAAATTGAACTGTACATATACATGACCTACACATGAAGGAATTAAGACTCCTTGTCCTCCTTTGCATGCAGTGACAATTTTGTTGTGAAGTCATCAACACAAACCTCCTCTTCCAACAGTGCCATGTCACAGATCATTGCATGTACTTGAACGATGCTCTCTGATTTTCTCTGCTTGTAAAAATTTGTACAGGTACATTTTTCACTGCAGGTGTTTAGACAGACTCTATTAGTAGAGTATAATTACTGCAATTTGTAATATCAGTGATATCTGCAATCAGTAATATTTGATTGTAATCAATCAAAGCCAATACTGTAAAAAAGTATGGGTGATGAACAAAACTGAGAAAACAGTAACAACATCTGTAAGTATAATGTAAATGTAAGCAGACTCCATGTTTTGTGTATTTTCATGAATTTCATTGAACACGAGTGTGTCTGTGTGTGTGTGTGTGTGTGTGAGTGTGTGTGTGTATGTATTTTGGCATGAGCTCCTGGGCTATTGCAAGGATTTCCTGAGGGATGACTAGCTTTGTCTCATCACCTACATGCCTGTCAAGCTCTCCATGCTCCAAGGCAAAACAACAACTACCAAAATCCCGAAGCCTGTTACAGTGGTCCTCAGCACTGCTCATTCCCCTGCCTGCACCAGTTGGGCCAAGCACTCCTTAAGGGCTCCATCAAATGACTCCCATTCGCTCTCATTGACAGCTGAAGTCATCAGGGGCCGGGAGATTAATGCTATTAGTTATGAGCCAAACCCTTTAATTGGAAAGCTAATAAACATTTGTTCCCAATAGATCGGTAGACAGAAGCAGTGGAAGTAACAGCAGCAGCAGCAGCAACAGCGACAGAGCTAAATGCCGAACGTGAGATTGGCTCCTCCTGCCTGTCTGAAAGCACAGCTAGAGAGAGAGGCCCATCTGGAAAACTCACATCGGGAGACAGCGGCAGGCGGCGAGGACGCACAGGTTTATAGATCCTGGGATGAGTGTTAAAGCCTCCATTTTGATGCATCAGAGGGATTCCTGGCTTTACCTTACCCTCCATGTCAGTCTCATGATAATTAGGGAAGCGGGGTTTTTGTGTGTGTGTGTGTGTGTGTGTGTGTGTTTGGGGGGGGTGTTGGGGTTGGGGAAATTGCCTCCACTTTCTCTCCAGTGCCTGCAGTATAATTAAGGAGTCACGGTGGAGATAGGAGATAGACCCCTGGAGTCACAGGCAGGTGGGCGATGTCCCTGGAGAGTCGGAGATGGTACAGAATCACTAGCTCTGGAAGTTAGTCTGATTAAACATGCTGAAAAGCAGTGGTAGCACAGCATTAAGAGTTCCAGGTGCTTCAACCGAACTGCTTTTTTTCTTTACCTCTGCTCACCCTACAAGGTGCTAAGATGTGCCTTATTTATTTTGACAGATTTGAATTGTCATGGATGCAGCTTTTTCAGTCACTTGTCACATATAGTGGCAAAAGTATGGTAGAACATGATATAGTAAAATCAGCCTGATGCTAGATAGTTCCCAAGCTAACTCTAGTGAGTACCATAACAATGCATAGTGCTTTGACATTACTACATTGTCAGTGGTTCTTCACATTGCATTGCTATTTCTAGAATATTTTTGGATGTTTAACCTAAAAATGCCACATAGCACCTATAGAGATATCAGCTATATATCTCTACACTCTGACACATTGGTTCTCAAACTGTGAAAATGTTTGCTACAAAATAGCATCTAGCATCTAACAGAATAGATGGATATAAGCCTGTATGATTACATTTGTGTAGTGTAATTATGAGGGGTCCTTGGAATTTTTTCTGCTCCATGAGTTGTCCCTGGTTCAATAAAGTTTGAGAACTCCTGCTCTAAGACACCCTTGAGTATGACTGACCACAGTCAACTGTAAACTGTGCACACACTGCAAGATCCTAAAAGCACTGCTTATTCATACTGGCTACATTTACATGCACTTGCACCTTACCATTGTTTTAGTGCTTTTCAAGGAATAAAGGCAGAGAGTTGAATGGATTAAGTAGATTAGACAGAAAAGAATCAAGTACAGAAGGGAAAGGGTTAAGTCTGTGTCTACCTTTATCATTTAGAAATGTGGTATGACTTGATATTAACCTACAATATGAACCAATTAGTGGAATAACTGCACAGAAGCTTTAATTTATATTAATTCATTAATGAATTTATTATTTATTTATTCTATTTGTACTGAATACTCAAAGCATGACAACTTGCACTTTACCTAGTGCTTCCATTATTCTTCCAATGCTAGTGCTTCCGAAATGGTATGGGCTCCGCCATGTTTTTTTACGTAGTTTTCAGTGTCAGCTCTGATGAGGAGAGTCATCATCTGAGAAGACAAGGACGTGTGCTGTGGTATTTTTAACCTGCCAGTTATGCAGTTTTGTCATATCCTCTCGTCTCACCTTTTCTCTCTGACACTGTACTGGTGATAATTGGCGGTGGGGTCCATGGCATTGATAGATTTTTGCAAGTGCAATTACTCAGACAAATTGCCCTTTAAAAGAGCATGTGATTGAACGACCCCCTTGTCCTTTTAGATTTAAAGCCCTCATAGACCAGTAATTAAAGGTGTGATCTGAGAAAGCAATTCCCACACAATTTACACCTGTGATGTGGTGTGAATTCAGCTCTCTAAAAATTACTCATACTCACTTAAAAAGTCATCACTGGCATATTACTTAAATTGCAGGGTCACTCAGGGACTTGTAGGTATTTCAGATATAAAAGCAGAGTCATGAGCCATGATTATACGGGGGGAAAAAGTCTAACAGAACACATTTCACATAACAATCACTCAATCCCCAGCGCCTAAACAGACTCCCATTCCCTCACCAAATAGGCAATACAAAAATGGCGTTAAATAAGCCACACACAATGCAAGTAAACATTAGCTCTATGCTAGTGGGACAGCATTGTATGAAGCAGATTGCATAGCCAACGCAGCCTAGGCGGGAGACAGAAGCACTGGCCCGGCTCTTTCAAAGACATGCGTCGGTTCTGAATGCTTCTGTGTGGTGGAGAGACTTTGCTCTGAGATAATATCCTGCATACAATAGTGGACTGAGAGAGGGATGCGACAGAGTGAGTGAGAGAGAGAGGGAGAGAGAAGACATTAGTATTGTCTGGCTTAATCCCTCCCCCTAAATGTTTTATCTGAAGGATAGAATGCGTTGATGACTTATTGACTCTTTTTGGCATGCCATAAAAACAAGCCTGAGCGACTCATCTTGCTGTGAGCCATTTGGCTTCAAATCATCTTTAATCCCCTTTTGCCCGGAAAATCTTAAAAGCCATCTTTGTTTTGCATGCTTTTGATAGGCAGGGAGTGGTACGGTAGGTGCATGCATCACGTGGGGACTGAGAGGGCTGCTTTTACTGTTGCTGTGCGTTGCACACAATCCATCAGATTGGCACACAAACACACCCACACATACACACACACACACACACACACACACACACACACACACAGACACACATACACATACACACACACACACACACACACAGACACACACACAGACACACACACACATATACATACACACACAAAAACAGACATAAGCACATATACACATGCACACATACAATCACATGCTTGCAGATGCACAAACACACACACACACACATATACACTCACACACACAAACACTCATACACAGACCACATGCATAGGTTACATACATGTACACACACACACACACTCACACATACAAACAACTCTTGACATTCCCTTCAGCAATCAAAATAATCCTTCCCATAGTGTTTTTTCTTGTTTTTCCACCATGCCACCTACTACCCACTCTTGTTCACTCACGACAGATGGCCAAGTCAAGAGGGCCAAGAGTGACCCTGACTCACCATGGGTTTGGCCTGGTGATTAGTCAGGAGTTGTTTTATAACAATCAACCTCATGCCGTGGCCACAGCCACTCCCATGTGAGTGCGAGAACACTAGCTGAGGCATCAGGAAATGTCAATAAAAGGGTGGGGAGCATTGGCGTGTTTGTGTGTGTGTGTGTGTGTGTGTGTGTGTGTGTTTATGCATGTGCACGCAAATGTGTGTGTGTGTGTGTGTGTGTCTGTTAATGTGTATGTGTTTGCTGAGTGTGTGTGTGTGTGTGTGTGTATGCATGTACACTTGTGAGTGTGTGTGTGTGTGTGTGTGTGTTTAGAGAGAGCTGTCTAAGTGTTTGATGAGATGCATCTGAGGTTAAGGGAAAGTTAATAGGAGTCTCTATGTGAGCCTTTGGGCATGCCAGTTAAACAAGCTGATGGAGAGAAAGACAACAGACTGAAACGTCACTTGATGCACTCTACAGTTGGGCAAGACCTCGAAAAACCTCGATAGTCCCTCTGTTTAATAGAGGTCATTATTAAAGCCACACTATTTATTTGCCCTGTGCATCACCAATCTGGCTGCAACTGGCTATCAAATTAAGTATACTGTACATCCTCATCTTCATGGCCAGGGTTGGGTCACTGTGCTGGAAGGTTCTGTTCGTCAATCTCTGGATCAGCAGCCTCTAGGTCTCACCAACCATATAAAACCTGCAGGAACCATTTTGTTAAGAGAGGCTAGGATTCCGGAAGGATGAAAAATGGTCTCTACAAGAAGGGGCTAGACACAACATCCAACAAAAGACAAAAAATGTGCTGTATTAAGATGGTGTAAATTATGGATTTGAAGGATCAATTAAAGACAAGAGGATTATATATTGTGAAAGTTGTAATTTAAGAAGATAGTAGCCCTCTCTTTCAATCTGCCACCTCGATATGCATGATTGGGCTTTGAAGGCTCCAAGAGTTGTCCACTGTCCTGAGCAGAGCTACAGAAGAAAAAATTTGGGATTGTCAGGAGTTCTGTCTCTCATCTTTACTGAGGTGAGTTTCCCTAAGGTTGCCGTTTGGGTCAAGTGAACAGGTTCCCTCACACCATCTGAAGTTTTCCCTGCGCCTCAGACAACTGGTTTTTTTTGGCACTGGGATTAACTTAACAGATTTGTCAAGTAGTCTGCAGAGGGGGGCCTGAGCTACCATGATTTTAAGATACTGGAGCGGCCAATAGATTTATGTATTTATGTATGAGCCTTTGCCAGAGGCAGGTGGATTTCTCCAATTTAATCCTCTCTCCTGCTCAGCCAGCCAGCCTGGCACTGGCAACACCAGGGATGGGGCTCTGATGTCCAGGCACTAAATGCTGATGGCTGGCTTCTTTTGCCTCCTCACTGCTGTGTGGTGTGCTGGATAACTAGGGAAATTAATATATATAATTCTCTCTCTTTCTCTCCCTCTCCCTCTCTCTCTGTCTCTCCTCAAAACCATGTGGCAGTCACTGGTATTCTATGATGCCTTGAGCCCCAATTTCATTGAAGGACAATGCAGCTGATAGTGCACAACACTGCTATACCGGACCAAAGCTAATTTTATGGTGCCAAAAATCCTTTTACATGACTAAAATGGGTAGATCCACATAATGATACATTGTGATACATTGTGTCCACAATTTGTAGACAGTAGTCAAAGTGACTTCCTTCAAGGCAGCTGTGTATCTAAAGTAGAACAACCTCTGTCTCATCTGCTGCAAACCACTTGATTTGTGACAGAAATAAAAACAATTACTAATCTACGTGGAAATGTTGATGTGGTATGGCTGAGCCACTGAGATTGCCTGATGAAGAATAATTTCGTAGGCACATTCACTAATTGCTCAGCTCGTTACTGCAAACACGTCATGCTTTGTGTCAAAGAAATTAATAAATATAGGTATCCTTGTCTATTTTCACTGTGTACATACAGCTTCCTGCTCATATAGTGTCTGTTGTTTAAGGGAATTAGAGTCTCAGCACCTGACTGTGCTGCTGTTTCTGTGTATAAAAATCTGTTCTCTGAGAACCAGAAAAAATAGGGGGAGATAGAAAGAGAGAGAGAACATGGAGAGGAATACAGAGAGAGAAAAACTGATGACAAAGAATGAAAAAGAGGAAATAGGCTGACAGAAATAGGAGAGGGAAAAAAGAGAAAGAATGAAATAAAGAGGAAGTCGAGAGGGAGCAAGACGACGTCTGTGAGCACAGGAGTTGGTTGATTTGGCCTTCAGGCACTCAGAGGAACTTTGATCAGAAATAAATGAGGCCATCAATTAATGTGGTGAGATTTTGGACACTTGAGCCTGGGGCAAGAGTTACCTGCTTTAATTTGTCCTGGTTCTTACCCGCTGTCCGCTAAATCAAGGGTAAGGCTAAATCGGCCCTACTTTCTTGTAAACGTCCTTACAGTGTTTTACACCTACCAACTTAACCCTCAAATAAGTAATCTTAAATGTTGCTAAAATTGATCATAGACCTAACTGTCACTGTACACCTGGGAACACGGGAAGTAGCTGTATGCTAACAGCTTTTACTAGATGCTCTGAATACAATTCAGTCATTCATAGTGCCACCTCTATTTCACTGAGCTTGTAATAATCACTGAAAAAGATTGGGAGGTGTTCATGAATATTACCTTGAGAGAACAAAAAAAAAACATTTACCGGTTTGTTTCAGAAATTTCAGAGTTTTTTTCCTGTGTTCAGTGACAGTGTTTGATATTTGATGGTGCATTTTTGTTTTGTTTTGGAGACTGGTGCTCTTTCACAACAAAGAAACACTGCCATTATAATGAAATGGCTCACTAATGAAAGGAAAACATGTGTGCCCCTTCCTCTGTTATTTCAGTTTATCCCAAGGTCATTTTAGATGTTTTTGCTAATTAACTGACAGTGTGCACCACCAGTCACTTACAAATGCTTGCTCGGTCCCTCACTATGTTTGAATTGAACTATTTTTCTTCATTGCTGAAGAATTGCAGGACTTTAATTTAGATAACACACCCCTCTTAAATTAAATTCTTTATGTTCCACAGGGATATCCTGTTCTATTCTATATTAACAGCAGTATGGTACAATAGAGTTCTAGGGGTATATATTGTTTGTAAGTCCATGTTTTTTCAAAAAGCTCTGAAGGTAACTGGATTGAGCTAGGGTAAGTAATATGTTACCTGAGGACACAAGTCAATTACATGAAAGCCCTAAATAACTCAAGAAGCATGAAAAACTACAGTTAATACCTCTTCAAATATTGTGAGGATATTGAATGGGAATTGTTGACAAGTTTTGATTTTTGATGTTTTGATGGAGAGGGCTTCAGAGGCATGACATGGAGTCGCATTGAAGGAATTATCATTTCAAACTCTCCCAGAATGACCTTTCCTGTCCTCCTTATACAACTGAATCCTGTTCCTAGACTCAACACCCCTGATATGGTGACCTCGCTGTGTCTTTGAAAGTCTGGAGTAATCATCTTCCTCAACGGTGCAAGGCTGGACGCTGACATTTAAATAAAAGATGCCATAATCCCTGGGAAATGCCGAGCTACACACATACGTGTATACACCCCACACACACACACACACACACACGCACACACACATGCACAAACACACACACACACACACACACAAAATATGCAGAATTACACACAATGCGATCGCACAGAGATACACACACTTGCGCTCTCCCATACAGAAACAGTGACATACACACACGCACCTACACACACACATGCTCACAAAAAATAAAATGCTGATAACGCGGAAGAGCTTTTAAAGCAACCCGAAAAGGCTGGACCTTGGTCAAAGGGAAATGTCTTCTTTTTTTATTCAGGGCCAATTAAAGATGCATGTTCCCGCCCCTCCCCCACCCACTTATGTATGTGCTGCTGCTCTCAGCCCTCTTCCCCCTCTCTTCAGTTTGTGTGTTTTTATCAGGGCTGTCCACTGTCTGACCCTCTGGATAATTGCATTACGTGCATGTGAGTGTGCATTTGTGATATGTTTGTGTGTGTGTGTGTGTGTGTGTGTGTGTGTGCGTGCACATGCGCACACACTCGCTCGCATATGACTGTGTGTGTATGTTTCTGTGTGTCACTGCAGACACTGGAGCAGGCAAGGAGATGAACAAGCAGAAATTATGTTTGGTGAAACCCCCTCTTGGCTTTGAGCACCTTCCTTCGGACGTTTGAAACTGAGACCATTGTCGTGTAGCTCCATTGTCAAAAGAGAGCGGGCGTATGAATATTTCATCCTCCTAGCAGCCTCTCCCTTCCCCTTCGCCTGCATACAGATAGCCCAATCTGGCACGGAGGAGAAAATAACAGAGAGCAGCCCTCGTTTTGTACCTGTTTGTGTGTGTGTGTGTGTGTGTGTGTGTGTTTGTGTGTGTGTGTGTGTGTGTGTGCCTGGGTCTACTCGACGATCCCCAAGAAATAAACACAACATATGCCACTGTCTCTTAACATTTTAAATATTGATTACATGGGGGTGAATGAAAGGTGCAGAGGTACCCCATTACAATTTAATGCTTTTCTGCGTTTCCTTTTCCTAAGGTGAAATATAAACAACTGTTTTGTTTTGTTTTCTCAGCTTGTCAGAAGCCTCTGCTAGGCCAGAGTCTCAAGCTGAAGGTATTTTAGTTTGATTCGGTGTTTTGTCTTTTTTTTTCTCACAAAAAGCACTTGTGACCTGGGAGGACAATGACGATGTAAGTTAGACTTCGTCATTTTTTGTTTTGTCTTGAAAGATACATTCATTTCATTCGACTATCCAGAACAGCACAGTGAATCAAAACATCAAAGACCATTTCTGCTCCTCAGTGGATTCTTGACTCCTTTGGTAATAATTATACTAACATTGTCACGTTTACTGTTAAAAATAAGTTATTTAAAATTCAATAAAAGATTGATATACATTGATATACACTGTAAAACATTTTAGAACTTTGCACTTTTAGATTAATTAGTATAGTGGAACAGACCAATATGTCTGACCAGCCATGTATCTCCAGAACTCTGAGCACACTGATGGAGACGAACACAGATGTGGAGAGAAGTCATTGAACTGAGCAAGCCTGTAGGAGTCCTTTCATACAGTTTATGGTATCTATGCGGATCATTAACAGTCTGCAGTCTTCCTGTAGATCACTCAACTTAAAAAGAATGCAGCCCGAAATCAAGTTTGCGGTGTGTCTAGAAGACCAAGAGAAGCTCGCTCATGCTTTTATTTTCAGTAGGATGGACTACTGTAATGGTCTCTTTACGGACCCTCCGTTAAGACCATTAAGCAGCTGCCGCTCATCCAAAATGCTGCTGCCAGAGTTTTGCTCTGCACCAAAAGAACAGAACACATTACTCCAGTTTTAAAATATTTACACTGGCTTCCAGTTAGATACAGAAAAGATTTTAAAGTGCTGCTACAAGTCTATAAATCACTGAATGGTTTGGACCCAGAATGCATTGCTGACATGGTCGAAGAATATAAACCAAGTGAGGTGCTTAGATCTATGGACTCAGGCTGACAAGCAGAGCCCAGAGAGCAAACCAAGCATGGTGAAACTGCATTTAGCTGTTATGCTGCATTCAGATGAAATAAGCCAGCTGAAATACTTTGGTGTGCATATCAATGAAGTTAAAATGCTACACTCTGTTTTTAGTAGAACTTCATGTTTGTTCTTCTTTTGACCTTCTGGATCTGTACTTCAACTTTAGACATGCCTTCTGCTTTTACTTATGCAGAGCACATTGACTTACCTCTGTGTATAACATGTGCATGTGCTGTGCTGCTTTGTCTGTACAGTCTAGAGGCACTGTGCAGAAAATGTTCAGCATTGTACACAACTGAGGTTAGGAGGAGTCTGCTTGTGTGCGTTTTAGTCATTTTTTGAGTTATGGTCCATTGACTGTCATTCAACAGTTCTGGAATCAAGTGGTAGAGTTTGGACACCGGCTCTTATTAGTGTCGCTCACATTCAGGCATGGTATAGAGGAAAACAAACTATGTGTGTGTGTGTGTGTGTGTGTGTGTGTCTCTTTCTTTCTCTCTCTCACACGCACACACACGCACATATACATACACACATACATACATACACACACACACACACACTAACACACACACACTCACTAACACACACACACTCACTAACACTAACACACACACACACACAGAGAAAGAGAGAGAGAGAGAGAGAGAGAGAGAGAGAGACACCAACACATACACACACACACACACACACACACACACACACACACACACACACACACACACACACACACACAGACACACACACACATGCCGGGGATGTCCTCCTTTGTCCCTCATATCCTGTGCTGTTCTGCAGAGTCTATGTGTTCCATTCCACTCTATTCCTATTTGTATTTCTTTGGCCGAGGCTTTGAACACCGTCTCCCTTACCTGTCTGCATTTGTACTGAAGTCCACTTTAGTCCAGAGAGGGACCTGACCTCTTCTTCGAACGAGGTATGTTTTCCACAGTGCTCAGCTTACAGGGACTTTATATTCTGTGATGGTTTACTCTTCGGCAGGGGCTGCTGCTTGCTGACCTTTTGTATCGTTGGCATCACATACCCAGGGGGCAAGAAGCGCGGAAAGGAAAGAGCCAGGATGTGTTCTCTGTTTTAATGCTACACTCCAGTGACTGTGTTTTACCATTATGGAGTGCCTACACATCCATACGATCTTATATGCTTATGTCAGCGGCAGGGTGCCAGAGCAGAGCTCCACACTTCCCCCATTCCCCCGTGGACATCTTTAAACAGTGAGTTGGGCTGAGGGGCATGACAGGAAGTTCTCTCCTGAAAAAGGCTATCATGAATCAGCATGGGGCGTGTCTTTTTTTTTTTTTTTTTCAGCTGAAGGTGATATTTTGTTTTGTTCTTAGAGTATGTATGTGGTATGTGTGTGGTGGAGGTAAGGTAAGGTGTTTGTAGATGTGTGTGTGTTCTGGAGGTGTATGTGTATATGTGTGTGTGTGTGGGTGTTGCTGCTGTTTCCTTTCTCATAAAAATCCATAGGCCTCTGCAGGCTGGCTCATGGATCCCGCATGATGAATTTTACATGGGCTGCTACCCGCCTGGTCTGCCCGGCCCTTGGTGTTTAATAAAATCAGTGTGAAAATGCTGGGCTCAATTGCCCAAAAAACAGTGGTGGCAGCAATTAATAATTTATCAGGCAGCTTTCTATGGCAGCTCGACATAAATACCTTTTTTTTTCCCTGACAGGACGCCCGTTGGCTGCCTGGCATTACCATTTGAAGAAGGCCCTGCAGGCAGCAAGAAAAACAAATTATAGGTCCCTGTCATTGAAACAGATGCTGGAAATGCAAATTGCATTGTTATACCAGCTTTTTTCCTCTCCAAGTGTGCGGATATGCTCAACATTCCTTAAGTCTAATGTTCTAATCCTGTGTATGTCTGCGGTAATGATGAAGATGGATCTTGGTAGGAAGTGTGTTGGTGGAAAGACCACATAATACCTTGGCAATTGGTTCTTAATCAACCCGGGCTTGTTGGAAGTCTGTGCACTGCGGTTATCAATCTCTTCCTGGTTTGTAAGATCTCATGCTTGTCGAGCCCAGCAGTAGGCCACTCGCTAGAAAAGCATGGCTGGATGCTGGAGGGATGAATGTATATTTTATTTGCATTGATTCTCCCCACAAAGGCAATGTGATTGCTTGATAAGTCTTTGAGGAAACCATCCTTCAAGTCTAATTCCTGCACAGTCTGTGTATTTTAATGGCACACGGTGCAGAATATGATCGGTATTTATGGTAGGATAATAGAGCTTCCCGCAGCACCTGAACCATCCCGTCATCGTGCACCTCAAGTGAACGCCTGGCGGGCGCGGATGCAGCATTGTGTGCTACGGCAGTTCCACTCCGCCAACCCCTCTGTCACGCTGTCGTTTTGACAGAACGGAACTCGCTGAATACATCCAACAGTTCATTCGCGCTAACTGGGCCTGGTTCGACGCTCCCGTCTGAGAGCGATCCATTAGCATTATTCATTATTTGTTCTGGCTCTCTGTGTGCATAAGCAGGAAATAAAAGTGAAAGACAAAGCAGAAAATGTGTGCCCCCTAAATTCCGTTAAGTGAATGGAGGCATGCGTGCAATTGCCGGGGGGGGGGCGGTTCTTGTTGTCACCCAGCGATTCTGGGGCAGGCGGCTTGCGGAGTCTCTCCCACCCCCGCCACGCTTTGACGACCCCGGTCTCTCCGCCTCTCCCACCATGTCCGTGTGTAAATGTAAAATGAAAAGGAAAAAAAAAAACACCTCACTTTGCATGGACCGTCGCTGAGTCAATTTTCTCCACTTCTCCATGCGGAAAATAGGGAGCCTGCAGATAAGAGACAAACACATGGGCCCCAAGGCGCCCGGCATGGACCCTCTTTGTGACACCGTGTCACATTGTCAGATCCCTGTTCGGGCGGTGCAGCTGGCCATGGTGTAAACCACAGCTCCCCTGTATCATCTTCCCACTGGAACAACAGCATTCTAAGCAAAGCACGGCTGGGCATTAACGTAGCCAGTTTAGCAGGCCTCGCAGACTTAGCATGTGGCTAATGCTTCATGCTGTTAGTATTATGTTGTCTATGTAGCATGAAAATCAGAAGAGGACTTGATCAAAGACATCCCCAGACTTGAGAGGATGGGGTTGTGCTTAGTTTACAGCAGACATTTTTCCAAGAGGTCACAGGTAAGCACAAGTGTTATTAATGTCAGCCAATAAGATTCTGATTCAGGGTAGCAGGGTCGCTCTGTCTCAGTATAGATAACAGTATCTGTAAGCGTTGAACAATGAGCCCTGATTGGTCATGTGCCTGTCACATGACTTCTTCATGTGATTCTTGCAGGAAAGACAACTGTGAAGAATTACCTGGCTTATTATTGACTATTACTAATGTTACAACTATGTTATTTTTTTAATACTTCACAATAAAATGAAAACAGACCAGTATATTAGACATAGCTATAGAGCTAAAGTCACCAGGCTTTAGTATCCAAACAATAGCCTATGGAACTGGAACAGATCTCATCTCAACCTGGTCCAGGTTTGGATACCTGAGCCAGATCTCTTAACTGACCTAACTGAGGCCTGATCTGAATCACTTAGAGCACTTTAAATCCATTATAATATTCCACGGGAAGTCTTTTTTTTGGCTGACTGTGTGGTTTGTTGCCCATAACAAAAAACACCTTGCATTAAAAAGGCTACGCTTTATGCTGAACCCAAAGTGCATATTCAGCATCTCACTCACCATTCCATTCTACTACACTGCACCTCACCTGTTGCTCGGCCCCCCAGGTGACAGCTCTGGCTGTCAGTCACGAATAAATTAATAGAGGATTCGCCACAAAAATGCAGCTCTCTGCACTGGGTGGAGCTCCAGCCAGTAGAGCAAATGCAACCCAGCTATGCAGCGGTTAAATGAGTACTCCAGGGCATTGCTAAATGCCCCAACACTGTGTGAATATTTATCTCCTAACATGGGCACAATTTGGAGCCAGCAGGACTCAGTAACTGTGGGAGAAGCCAACTGGTAATTGCCCAGGCAAGGCTGGGGTATATATTAGAATACATAAATAAATGAGTAACTTCCGTTGTATCGCCGGGAAGTGAAAGAGATGGAGAGGGGCAGATATGAAGAGAGAGAGAGAGAGAGAGAGAGAGAGAAAGAGAGGAAGATGCTAGAATTCAGGTGGGTGGGTGAACCTATCTCCAGTCTGTCCCTATGCTTACGCTGCATGTCTGGTAAATATGCAGAAATAGGCACATCCACATTCCCATGTGCAACCATACACTCCATATGCTAAAATCTCCTCACTGACAGGCCTTAATTTTTTGGCATGATTTTTAATTGGCTGTGAATGTTTTGCTGCTCTTAAATCAAGCCCTCTTCAGAGTCCTTGTTGTGTTAAATATTCATACTCTGTGTTTGTTTACATCAGTTGAGATGTCTTCAAAGGAAAACAACATCACTTTATTTGTATCCTGTGATGCATTAATGTTTCAAGACACTTGTCTATGAAACATGACTGGGTTTGTTGCACACTCCCAAACTGAAGAAGACGTGGATTTGTTTCTTTTGAAACGAATGAGCATTAAACCCTCCTACCATCAGATATTCACACAGACACACAGACACACACACACACAGAGAGAGAGAGAGAGACACACATATAAATAACCTGAAAAGACAGATTATATAATACACAGTAAATTGTATATTAAAAACTGGTTCTTTATAGACTGAGAATATATTTTGCCAACTGGGAGAGAAGAATTGAATGAGAGCCAGAGAGTGAAACTGGCACCATAAGAGTGCTGCTACTTTGAATTACAAAGTTGTGCTGTTTTATTATGTCCACTAGAGGACACCGTTAAATCATGCTAATGTGTTTGGATCTCAGTATCATAGTGAACTGCACAACAGCACAAAGAGTAACACATCTATTATATTTGCTATGCCGTTTCTGTTCATTCATCTCTATAAACAATATGTTTGCTGCTAATGCTGCTTTCATTGTCCATGGAATCATAGATTCATAGAACAATCATAGATTAGGATAACGTGTCATATAGCACTTGTGAGGAGCAACATGTCTCCTGGCATCAGATCCTGTTTGTTTATATGTCAGCTTGCCTTAACATACACCCATTGTAGACAGGCCACCACCTCATCAAAACCTCCCCACCAGATGGCCATTTGTGGCGGACACACTCTGGAGATCATCAGCAATGCTGTCACACTTTCCAGGAGGCTGCATATCCATCGGTAACAGTAACACGAGTCCCCTGTGATGTATGAGAAGCAATTTGCTATCTGGAGAAGCGTTCAATTGTTTAGCCATTCATTTATATGCTCATATATTTATGCATTCAGTGAGGACTGGGGTCACATTTATGTTTGCTCGTTCCTTTTGCATAATGCCAGAAATGCAGCTGTCATACCGTACTAATGAGCCCATGGGAGTTTTATTGACATATTTTGCTCCATAGTCTATCATTTCTTTGCGATTCAATAAGTCATGGCCTAAGATGCATTTGTGCCATGACAAAGAATATTGGATGCCCTCAGTTACCTCTGACCAAAGAGCATTTTTCACAATCATTTACATTTCTGTGGTCAAGAATGTAATATCACGCTCCATCTTTAATGATACAGGCATGCCGTTCATCAAAGAAGCCATGAATAGTATCCCAATGACAACCTTCCAACAATGCCTTGACACCTTGCTGGCTGACCACCAGATCCGACCCATTTGTATTATAGTTCAGTGGGCCCTATCATGTAGTGTGTGCTTGAATATCATAATACCTGACGCACTCAGCATCTCCGAGGAATGAGCTTGGGGACCTCTCGGACAGATTGTTTGGACCTGTGCCAGGATGCTTTGGAAATGTGACACCGTTCTTGTCTTATAGTTTCAGCTGCCCAATAATCTGGCCATCTGGACAAGCAGTCTCAGGGGGGCAGTGAGATATAGGAATCAAAAAAAAAATGGATGCAATTATTGAAAAGGTCACTCCTCACAGCAAGGTTTTGAATTCAAACACAAGAAGCTTGCTTACATAAAGACATGCGCATGCTGAGAGAGAGAGAGAGAAAGTGAGCGAGAAAGAGAGAGAGAGAGAGAGAAAGTGGGCAAAAGGAAACAGAGAAGTTTATCTTTTTGCATTTGTCAGATGGATTAGTATGAGCAGGGTACATGACATCATCAGTATGCATTCTGTAATCAAACCCTTGCCCAAGGTATTGTCATTGGTTTGTGACTCTGACATTTTAGATATAGACTATACATATAGGTAATTTGTTGTTTCTGAATGTTCACTACACACCAGGCACCAAAACTCTCTTTTCTGTCACCTTATGTATCCTGTGATCTACTCATAAATGTTTTTTATGGACATTTATTGTTTATTCCCTTTGTGCAAGTATAATTCTACACATATAATGGTTTAATCGATGATATGGTCTGTACATACGTAGATCAGACCAGTGATAAAAGCATGACCCAAAATAGCTTATATAAATTTGCTGATTCTCTTGCCTGCATTGTGAAATCCGTTGATTAGACTGCACTCTTTATATTCAATCCCAGGCGCTCAGTGGGATTTGGTGAGAACCTTGCCTGTTCGGAGGCAGATAAATCTAATGTTTCCTTTCCAGTGTGTGTCTTAGGCCCCAGAACCTCTGATCTATGTTTCTGTGCTTGGAATTGACCCCTTGTGGATAAAGTGCTCTAAATTGCCTCTTTGATATATGGCCAGCCCTTGTTACCGCATTCCCTCCTGTCAATTTTCTCGGTTGCTCCCAAGGTCGGCTTCCTCTTCCACTCAGAAAAAGCAGAGAGGCGCTTAGGCCGCCATCCACTGCCAATTCAGCGTGGCCCTCCTCACTATTGCCTCCACTCTCTCTCTCTTCATTTCTCTCCCTCCCTCCCTCTCTCCTACTTTCCCTTTCTTGTGTCTCTCCGGTCCCCTCACACGTGAACTATGGCATTGACAAGGACCGCTCCGGGACAAGGGAACGGATGAGGGAAAACCACATGCAGGTGACAGGCCTGTCCAAAGTAAGAAATATGTCCAGGGTAAATGTGTTGGGAAATGGCAGGAGCAGAGCAATGCAAACCACCTTCATCTTCTACTATGCCTCTGAAGTGACATACCCACACACATCAACACACACATGCACGCACACATTTGGATATGTACGTACTACGTATACTGTACATATCCATACAGACATAGGCTTTCTGTAGGCCTACATATACACAGGCTACTAGTCCTTACTAAGTATACATAGGAATGATGGCAATGTGTTTAAATGAAACAACAGGTTAATATGTATCCCAGCTGCTCCATGTTTCCTCTTATTGGGTGGAGAACAGCTGGCATAAATGTAAACAAGGGTGTGGTACTTG
This sequence comes from Tenualosa ilisha, assembly GCA_015244755.2. Lineage (NCBI taxonomy): Eukaryota > Metazoa > Chordata > Actinopteri > Clupeiformes > Clupeidae > Tenualosa > Tenualosa ilisha. The sequence goes on along the minus strand of PYXC01001623.1, from coordinate 114,568 downwards.
GAGCAACCAATACCTCCACGCTATGCAGTTTCTCTGGCCTACAGGAGACATCATAGCACAGACCACACACAATGGGACTGTGCTTACAATTACCAGCAGTGTACCATTAAAAGCTTATGAACCCAACTGGAGCTCCTAAATAGCTTCAGGTGTTGAGATCAGTTTCATATGCGCATGTAATATAGTACACATACTTTGTGTATTTGTGCTAATAGCTGTTTTTTCTTAAAATCCTGCCTCTACATGATGTTTTTTGCATATGTAGACTCACATGTACATGCACAGTCACTCTGTCAGAGGACACAATAGCACACATGAAAGATACCAAAGAGTTGGAAGGTCAAGTAGTGGGGAAGAGACCACACACATTTGTTCGCCTTTGAACCCCCATACGCTCGCATGCACCCCTGGGGCTATACATAGCAGCGAACCTATGCCGTACTTCCTGGTGCACTGTGGCTAGCCAAGTGCAACAATGAGGCGCCCGGGAGGAAAGCAAAGCCTGCATCTTCGCTTTGTTTAACAGGTGTTTGTTTAGTCAGGTGTTGTTTTGACTCACACATACGTATGGAAGGGCGCGGCCTTACGCCCCTCTAGATCCTGCTCATAGCCGTCGCTGAGAGCCCCCCTGCGACAATGACAGCCCTGCAAAAACATTAACTCTTAAAGGGTTATGACTGAAGTCTCTGACTGTTATTGCACAGGGTTGGGTTGTTTGTTGTGTTTCAGGGTACACAATACTTCATCATTCAAAGAAAAGCTAACTTTGACTCGCCACGTGCTAATAGATGATATCAGAGAGGTCAGAAGGGCACTCAGTTATCTGCAATACTTCAATATAGGAGATGCCATTTTCTCCTATAATAGGCCTACAGTTTAAAAAATCATTGGTATCACTATTCATCTAAAAAGAAGCCATGACATTGCTTAATATTATGGCGGTCACTTGGGTTTTAAATGAATAACCTTTGTTGATACTCAGTTATGTCCAGTAACCCAGGCTTAGTTAAATCAAAATATACGTAAGTAACTGATAATGCATACTAGAGACAATTCATAAATTTGCAAATACAGTAGGTCAGTCTTGATTCACTCAGGCAACATAAAATCTCTGATGTTTGTTAGGAGGATGATGGCAGATAGTAAGCTGCGACAACTGCCAAAAACAGAATACTGGAGTATTCTGTTACTGAGAAAAAGCCACTCAGTAATAATTCATGTTAATTAACCAAATTATTGTCTACAGCTCTTGTCGGTTATAAGCGTCTTGTCTTGTTTGGCAGGTGTCTCTTGTTCACAGTCTTAGAACTTGGACGGATGCACATGGGCACACGCACTGTGTCCTTAAATGGCAGGAGCGTGCATTGTCCTGTTGCATTAACAGCAACATTTAGCCACTTTTTCAACTTTTTCATGCTTTCATGCATTTTATACAGCAACTGACGTCTGCCAGTTCTTCCCATACTCATTTTTCCAAAGCAGAGAGAACACTTAGATGCTTCATGTGTTGCAAGTAAGTTGTGCGATTGATTCATCCACCTGAGAGCCAGTGATTAGTCTCCACCACACACAAGCGGGAAGAGTTAAGACTTCATGTAGGTTACGCTCTGCCCACAGCTATGCCCTTATTCCCTTGGTTTAAATCCCCTTTTTACTGAACCTCTGAGAACAATTGCTGCACTCCCCGCCTTGCGACATAAAAAATCTTAGTAATCGTAATGTTGAAAGAGGAAACTGCATTGAGTCTAATGACTCTGCCCACATTAAATTACTCTCCTTGGACGGGTGGAACAAGAGAACGACACCAAGTAAGACAACGCATGTGGTTGCAGCTTAGCCAGAAACATCAGATAGTAGAAGTTAGCTTATATGTTTTGCAGGTGTTTGCAATGATAGGGTATAGTTACTGTGAAGAGAAGTGGGTTTACAAGAGGGGCAAATTCATGGGGAAATTGATGGGCATCATGGCTTGCTTTGTCAACCTCTTCATTTTCGTCACTCTCAGTCTCTGTGGAGAGATTTTTTGATGCTAGGTGGAAATTATTTGTACTTCTATCTGAGTTTTACTTCACCAGCGTCACAAGAAGTGGATTTTCTGGTAAGTTAGATTGATATCAACATCTGCTGGTTACTTTTCTTGGTCAATAGCATTATAGCACTGATCTATTTGTTTTCATCTCATGCGTGTCAAGTAGTAGTGACTTGCACCAAGTAGGAAGTAAAATATAATTTTGTGTGCTCAGTTCTGCTGTGTGTGGCGGGGTAATTGAGTGTCTTCTTGGCTGGGTGTCCTCAAGAGGAGAGTTCTCCTGTTGTGACATCAAAGGGCAAAAAGTCAGTAAAGTAATGCCTTGGCTTTGCGCTGCAGTGAGGCATGGGGAGACTTCTGACATTTCACAAGTCATGACGAAGACATAAGAATTTCCTGCTAACACAGGAAATTGTCTTAATTAACTGATTCTTCAGAGGGAAGTGAAATTACATCATAGCTTGGTCTGTTTTCACATTTCACTTCAATGTAAGATGAAGTTTAATTACAAGAATTTTGTTTAATATATAGAACATCTTGGCCCGCTGTGATATTTTAAACCATATTGGGAATACTTTGTCAGCATCATATGCACAGTTTAGGGCAACTGATAAGTACCACAACCATTTCTCTTGACTGATATTTTTAGCAAGTTGTTTCTAACCTATCAGAAGGCTCATTCACATATGAATTAGATGAAAACGACTGCTGAGCAACAAGATTGGACAGAAGCTGAAAACATTTTTGTTCTGCAGATTACTGTTATTCTGTCATTGCTTTTTTGGGGAGAGGCAAAAGAAAATCTATCAATGAGGCAGAACATGCAAACACTTCAGCTCAAAGTGAGCTAAGAAATGAGATTTCACACTATTCCCAGTGCCCCTATATAGGTCAGGCAGCTTATTTCTCTGTCTCTCTCTCACCCTCTCTCTCTCACTTGTTCTCTCCCTCCCTCCTTCTCTTCTCTTCCTCTACCCACAGACACTTCCCCCCCCATCTCCTTTACTTTCTCATCTTCCTCACTCATTTTTTACATACATTCATCCTCTTTCCTTACTCTCTCTCTCTGTCTCTCTCATTCTCCCTCACTCTCCCCCTCTTGTCTCGGTCCCTGTTTTCATGGCTAAAGAATGGGTCGTGTTGCCTTGAATGCCTTCATTGATTGCTGTTTCAGGAGCCTTGCACTGAACTCATTTGCATAGGGCAGGCAGGCATGACAAGCTAAATCGCACAGCTCTGCAAAAAGTCCCAAAGCTTTTCTCAATCTCTCTCTCTCTCTTTCTCTCTCTCTATGTGTGTGTCTGTGTGTGTGTGCACTCACACATGAGTGTGTAAGTTTTCTCTCTGTGTCTCAGAATTTCCCTTTAATGACAAAAGCTGCAATACTATTGAGCTGTGGTGCGCAAACAGAGGAGGCCTTTAAACACTATGGTCATCTCATCAGCACCATTGACCTATGGTGGCCTGCTTCATCACATTATTCTTATTGGCTCAACGGTTTCATTTTGAACTACTTCACTGCTTTTTTTTTTTCTGAAAGCACCGAGCTGTAAAAGATGTATTTAAAAGAGGTGATTAAGCAAGGAGAGGGACTTGTGGAGTGGAGGGATTAATTAGCTAGAACACGACCATGCAGAAGTAGGTATGTGTGTGTGTGTTCCACGCAACCCTGCATTGATTACCACTGCAGGTGTCATGGCTGGCCATCTGTGACCAGTAGCAAGCTAATTGGCTTTCGTAACACAGTTGCCCTCTCACCCTTACCCACTTCAAATAATGAAACAGTCCGCACCGAGATGCGCCGGGGTCACGGGCACAAGCCACTGGTGACACTAAACAATTGCGGCTGACATTTTACTTTACCTAGGAAATTCTATTTGGAGCAGTGCAGACAGAGGACGAAAGGCTATTATTATCTGCAAACATCTCAAACGTGTAATCTGTTTTTGCTGACTCTCAGGAAATAGGATTCACCACATAACCCCCCCCCCACACACACACACACACACACATACACACATACACATACACACACATGTACACACAGCCTCAGTCAGCCCCCCACTGCTACACCCTTTCCATTTCTGTGCACTTGTTTAATGTAACTTATTTTCAGAGTGTTACTGTTGCCTTTGCAAGCAATCAGTCAGACTCAAATGAAATGCTTTTTGAAACAAAAAAGGCCCAATCTGCCCTGCCCTGGATCTCCCTTAACTGATGCGAAAAAAGAGGCATTATAAACTCTGAAGCGGTCTACAGCAGCATTGGCATTACAGTAGATTGTCAGCAGGTCCAATAAACTGAGTAGTTTTGATATTATGAGGGCCATCTTAGGCCAGTGTAATACAACATTAGTAAGACAGATGAAGGAAGCCTTGGCAGTGTTCCAAAACTCACAGCCTGAACAGGGACTTCAAGGAATAACACTTGTAGCGAGTACTGGCCAATGGTAATAAGCACCTGAATGGACATCCTTGAAAAGTTCAAAACAATCACTTCCATTCACATGGCCGTCCTCTGTGGGATTTCTAAGTATGGTAATATGCATAGATCCTATTATTTTCATGGCTTATATCAGGGTGTAGCAAAAACCATGCACATACAGATCTCAAGGCAATGGGCTCAGCACCAAGGGAAATCAAAGCGTCATTTCAAGGTCCATTTTTCACATAGCTGAACTAATCAGACCTAATCCCACTAATAATGCTGTTCGCATTACCGTCAAACTTCCTTAGTCAAGGGTCTTGAGCCCCGCTCTCTGCACCTCCTAGAGGTCATGCATGCAGAAGCAACATATTCCTGCAGACTTTTCTCTCTTTCTTTTTCTTGTTCTCTTTCTCTCTCTCTCTCTCTCTCTCTTTCTCTCTTTCCAGAGTTTTAGTAGAAAGGATTTCCTTATCTATAGGACATGGCGAGATGTCTAATTAGTGAGTATATTTTTTTTTCAGCATTAGGCCTGTTCTTTAGTCTCTAATTGCTGCAGGCGATTGCAAAGCTCCATATCCACAAGGGTTGATATTCATTGGAGGAGCGCTTGGCCATTGTGGCGACATGCCATGCAACACGTAGGCTGAGGAAATCCAGAGATCCTGAAATAGGCTGTGATATCAGCCTTGCCAAGTGAGCCTGTAATTGGTCTCACAGTGGTGGTGTGAGATTTGATTTTATGCGCAGCAAACAATGGCTTTTTACCAGTGCTTTTTTTCAGTTTGCCCCTGGAAGAATCAGAGAGCAGCATGCAGAGTAACACAAGAATGTTTTTTATTTTCCCTAAATTACATTTTCATTCATTTGTTCATTCAACATCTTGATTTGATGGATGCTTGCCTTATAGATAGTTGTTTTGGAATTGGAATGGGTTTCACTCTGACTAATTGCACATGTAGTCATTTTTCATTTGGTGGTTGTGTGTGTGTGTGTGTGTAAGAGAGAGAGAGAGCGAGCAAGCACATATGCCTTGTTATTTCTTGCAGTCATGTGTGCATTTTGACTCAGTGTGTTTGTCTCTTCATTTTTAATACCAGTTCTGCCATATCATATAAATGCTTTCATATGCTCAGCCATCTCCAAAAAGCAGTGCATCTGAGGAAAGGCTTGAACAGATGGCAAAACACCATACAAACTTTTAATAAAAAACGTGTGTGTGTGTGTGTGTGTGTGTGTGTGTGTGTGTGTGAATTAGGCACGTGTGCATCAACTGCCACTGCCACTGGAACAAACCTGTACCAGACCTGGCCCTGATCTGGTTGAGAGCCATCTGCCACTGTAATAATGCTCTCGCTCTCCAGTGTACTGGACCGCTGTGTACGTGGAGACCGTGGGGTGGGGACCATCACATCCTCCCATTGGAGACCCATGAAGCACGCTTAACAAAGCCGCAACAACAAACAAATAGGAGAGGGGCTGGGCCAATGTGTATTTTTGAAAGGCACTCCTGACGTTGTTTCACAGACAGAGTGTGGTCTAATTGCTGGTCTCTGTTAGGGATGTTTGGGATAACCTTATGCTCCTGCCCTTTCCTCTTCCACCCCAAAATAGAGCCCACGTGGGACCATCGGAGGGGGGCCTCTTCCACAGGCTTCACCTGTGATTTGATCAAAACACCTTGGGGTCTAATATCCCAGCAGGCCTCCAGAACAATGCCGTCTGCTCTGTCGGCACCGGATGTCTAATGGCCATGACACCTAATAACCCATCATGTTTATTATAGGAGAAATTAATTAACCAATCAGTGGGCTACAAACGCGTTATCTCTGAGGCCCCAGATGGCTGCTCGTATCCTTTGGACTTGAGGCTCAGCTCTGAGCCATGCATGGAGGGAAAACAGAGCCCAGGAGGGGAGGAGGCTAGGGCACAATTAGTGGGCAAGGCAAGCACAGCTCGATGAGCCAATAAGAAGCCAATCTGACCCCCACTGTTGCACTTTTCCCCTTGCACTTGCCCCCTCCTGTGCCCTGCCCTAACCAGGACCACTTGTGGAGGGGTGAATAAAACTTGCGAAGACTCCCAGCTGTGGGGGAGGTAATCTATCAGGTTTCTGTGCATGCGAGTGCTCTGAGCGCAGTGACTGGGGCTGGTATTGACCGTGGACAGCTCCTGGATTCCAGTAGCCTTCCTCTCATGTGGGCTCTCCTCTCCCTTCCACTGAACGCCTCTTTCACATCTTTTTTTTCTCGGACTAGCACTGCAAAGGCCTGCAAACTCATCTGAGAACTTCTTCTTCTCCACCCTGGCAGTTACCTGCTGCTGCTGCTGCTGCTGCTGCTTGTTCCTGTTGCTGCTGAGTGACATGCTGTACTGAGGCACTACTGTGTGCCCTCCAGAACCTTCCAAGCCCCTTTAGAGCCATCATTAAGGTAAGATGCACAAGAGGCAGGAAACTGCTATGCTATCCACATGTAAGAGTGCTTGACCCATGAAAGAGCACTTCTGGTTGTACTTGTTTGTAAAATGTAAGCTCTTTTTTCTATATTCCTGTATGTAGGTTTTTTTCCCCTTCTGCTTCTCCCAAGGTCTTATCATGCTTGGATTTTCAGAGAGAATTTTAAACACAGCTCTTCACTTTTTGTGCCTTACTCTTTTCTTGAAGGACTTTGCTTAACATGCGTTCACATGATCTCCTGGTGAGATAGCATGATGCGCTTCCAGGGTATCTGTGGCGACAGGCTCTCACAGCACTTCTGATCCCTCACAATCATCCCACCCAAGCCTGCTACACAAATCCGTATGTGTGAGGCACGGGGCTTAGCAGGCAAGACCGCAATAGCATTATATTGGTATAAGACATAGCGACACATCTTTTTTTTCATAGCCGTTAATCCTTCAAGGCCCCTCTGAGTCACATTTCCATTTAGAGGGGCTTGAAGGGCATATTCACTATGAATGACTCATCCCTGGTCCTCCAAAGGTGTATCCCCTCTGACTCAGTGTGCCACGTTGAGGGGGTGACTGTGTTCTACCTGTGCCAAGGTGATGATTGAAGCAGCCTTTGAGTACTTGCGTACTCTACTATGCCAATACTCTACTATGCCAATACTTCTCTGCACATGGTGTCATGTGTCTTAGCTGCGGTAATACACAAATTGTTGCCTGTTGTGTGCTCTTTCTTTATTCTGTTTACAAACCACTGAACTCTCAAACTCAAAGTTTGTTGGTCCTTGTTTAAAGTCAGAAGTGATTAATAAGGTTGTGATTTAAAGATAAGCAACCTTGATTACTCCAACTGTTACTGGTAGTTTGAAGACCAATTTAAATTATTTTTTCATATTCTTGCACTGTGCTGTAATTCACCTTCTTAATTCCTCTTGAACAAATCTCTTGTTATTTATGTTTGAAGCCCCTGCCTGTCCTTGGGTCAGTGGACTTGGATGTGTGAGCTGCATTAAAATAAGAGCAGTGCAAACCGGCTTCAAAGCCTCAAGGTCTGCACTTAGGTGTCAACAGATGAACATGACCTTTTATCCAGCTCTCTGCAGTGTATTAGCCTGGCATCATAAAGGCAGACAACTGCAGGACTGCAGCTATTTGCTTTGTGCAGTGGTCTCACGACGTACTTACTTTTGTTTCTACAGGCTTTAGGCAACAAATATTAAACTCCCTGCTAATCCTTTTAGTGAACATGTCTGATGAGGTACAATGATAATGATGTCTGTGGGAAAGAAGTTTTTGAAACACAGTTTCTGGTTTATGTTCATTTAAAGTTGCCTGTTGTATCACATTGATTGTACAATACATCAAAACAGGCTTATGTCTGTTATGTCTTCTGTCTTCTGTTTGTGTAAGCTTCATACAGGAAGCAAAGTGAAGCCATGTTAATAACTGTTAACAGATTATAATCAGTGCCATTATTGTTAGGTAGCCTTTCAAAGGCTTACTCTTTAGATGATCCTCTTTTCCTCTTAGCAATAGACTATATTTCAGAAACTGCACTGTTCTGCACTTTTCTTTTTCAGAGGCACTCACTACAGTGTTTAAGACATGCATGCATTGATAGCATTCTTCCTGTTGACAGCATTCTTGATAGCATCTTCTTTGCTTTGAGCATTGTGCTTTGATCAGTGTTTAGCTATTATGAGAAATCAATTCCCTCTTCTTCTTTTCTTATGCTTCCATAAGCAAGATCAAGATCTTACAATTTCAGTTGTCATGTACTTTCATTATTACATAATCTTCTTTGTTAACAGGAACACCCTTTTTTCTCATCATTCAATAAAATGTAAATATGTTGACTCTCTCTCCCTCACACACATACAAACATACAAACATACATACATACATACATACACACCATCTAATATTTATTTTTTGATACCAATATGTCTGTGTTCCTGTGTCCCTGCAGATCTACGTACCTTCACCCAGAGTGTGCGAGAACTGCCACTGAAGAGCCATGCCACCTGCTGTGGGGGGACCAGTTGGGTACACGCCACCCGAGGGAGGGTGGGGTTGGATGGTCGTGGTCGGGGCCTTCATCTCCATTGGCTTCTCATACTCTTTCCCCAAGTCCATCACCGTCTTTTTCAAGGAGATTGAGGTCATCTTCAATGCCACCAGCTCCCAAGTCTCCTGGATTTCCTCGATCATGTTGGCTGTCATGTATGCTGGAGGTTAGTTAGCATCAGCATGGCCAGACAGCACACTGTGTGCTTTGAATTAAAACTTTGAAGTAAAGTGTATTTATTTTCGTGTTTGGGGACTAGTCATATTAAGGCTTTTTTCTTCTTCCATGTTACTGCTAGAGATGTTGTGCCCTGAGGCGGTACTTAATACTGCAGACCCAGCCATGATGTTGGTCATTATATTCTATAAGGAACTCCAGTCAACAAGTTGTCCCCACCTCCTGCTGCCCCTGGCTATAAGCAGTCAATTTACAGTAAAAGACACGCCGCTGTGACTCACTTTTGTAGGAGCTCTAATAGCCTCTAACATTTTAACTTTTTCGCTTTCCAGTTTAATGATACAAGGATAGTGATCAAGGTGGGCTTTAGCAATAGGATTGACATGTCTTGCCAAAAGTTAGTCAAGGCTGCTGGGTTTCCTGTTTTTTTCAGAAATCTGGAAATTCAAGTTTGTAATTTGCAATGTTTTTTTTTCTGTGACTCATGCAACTGCTGTTTCTTTTGCACAGAAGTAAGTCATCTCAGCACAAGAATGGATGTTTTAGTGTGTTTTGAAGCCGTTGCTCATGTGTCAGCCGTTGTTTCCTCTTTCTTGAGAGAGTGTTCCTCATCTGTGTGCCAGCTTTCACATTAACGGGTCTATCAGGCTTTGTTTCCCCTCCGCCTCACACATCCCACCGCTCCCATTCTTGCGTGGCACAGTGGAGACATGGTGTACTAGATGGAGATTAAGCATTGTCTCACATGAAATGGCTTGAATGAAATGGATGCCATTAAACCAAATGTGACGGGCCATTAGGTGTGTTGGCAGCTCTTGCTCACGTATTGAAATGCCACTATCAGCGGGCAACATTATCTTTCCCCTGGGTCTGTGTTTGGGCCTTCTCCTCAGTCTCCCTTTTCATGCAGTGATGGGTGTCAGATGTTTGCTCTGGGAATGTTGCAAGAGATAACGAGCTTCTCTCAAAATAACATTAGACTTTGTTTGTAGTTCATTTTAGAGTCTGGTTTATACAAGACAGAGAGGTTTGTACCAGCTACATCAAGTCTATCTCTATCCACCTCGGCTCTTAAAGCTCGGAAGGTATTTGTAATACCTTCAGTAACGTGCAGTTTGCCAAACAAATCCCATCCGTTTGCTAAAACTGCTTCCTGCTTTGATAGTGTAGCATATTTGCATTTGAAATACTTTAGACAAGAATACTTCCCCTTATGTTACAACTTCAACTAAATCGCAGGCCCCAGCATTGATCCCGGATGTTGCTGGATCAATGCTGTTTATTGTTCAGTCATGAAGGAAAGATTGCCATGCCATATAGAACTAACCGCAGAGTGGACGATAGGTCAAAGGATCAGACCTAAGGTCCAGTGAGATTTTCTCTCAGAATTCCCTCTTCCATGTGTGGCAACTGCTCAGCTCACACCTCAGCATGTGACTAGTAGCCCACTGCATGATCGCCACATGATTAGACCACAAGCCTGAACACCATGCGCCACGTACAAAGCCCGAGTACTCTTCATCAGGGAGACTCCAATCTCCTGTCTGAGCCCGCAGGGTAAGATGACATATGGCTCGCCATCCATATGAAATCAAAGCCAATCATGCATGCTAAGCACACTCCATGTGGTTATTTCAGGAATGTGTCCTAATCAGTATGTCATCTTGTCTCATCTCGTTTAGTGCGGCACTTGTTTTCACTGCGTGATACACGGGTCACTCGCTTCTCCTGCCAACTGTTTCCTTTCAACAAACTGTGTGGTATCCCTTCATCCTCCCACTCATTCCACACCAGTCTTCAACTGAAACAGAAGTTTCAATCAAATGTTGACTTTTTCTCTTCGTTCTTTGCATTTGTTTTACATGGTGACACCCACCAACTAATCCACATGTCCTTCTTTTCTCAGCATGTGTGACTAAAGCGATGTGCATTGTATTCTTTATTTCCTTGTTTAGAGTGGAAAGTGGTACTTTCCACTGATATTTTCCTGTGGCTATTTGTAAGTGTACCAACACTCCATCTTGCTACCCAGTAGCAAATGAGGTTGGACTGCCCCTAAGCAAAAACTGTCTAACTCTATTTGTCTCCTTTCCAAGTTGTCTTGAGTGTTTGCTGGAGAGGCCAGGCCATCTTGAGATGCTGGTGTTAATGAATCCTCGCTGTCATTCAGGTTGTTATCCAATGGGAAAGTCTTCAAGGAAGGGTCTGCCCCAAGCTGTGTGTTTTTATCTCCTCATAGTAGGCCTACTGGTGCTTAATTAACATAATTTGGTTAGATATGATTAATTAGCATATCTAACCAAACCACTCGAACTTTGAGGAAAATAAAGTAATTTAGTGATAACAGACTTTGTTTATCAGGGGGAAAAAAGTCACAGAATTGCGACTGTAAGAGGAACCCTTTTTCACAGCTTTCTAATGCAGAAGTAAGCAGACTAAAAACTTTCACAATTTCCTAAACTCAGAATTCTATAGCGAAAGAGCACATAAAAGTCTTCTAAAGCTCATTAAGCGTCATTAGGTTGTTCAGTTCCTCATTAGCGCCAAAAACATGCTTCCTTGCATGTTCCTGGTCGCTCCTTCCTGCCTTACAGATTGAGTCCCCTTGTAGAGAGAAACAAAGGAGTTCATTGTTGGGGCAAACCTGAGGACGTGCTACTCCACATATACCCCTCTACAAGCTTCTCCTGCTCCCTTTCTACTGGGATTAACACATAACTGTGGTGAACAAGGTTGGCCACATGACAAATATAGACTCTGACATCTAAGTTGCCTTCATGTAAACCATAAAATGTCTGTGTTCAGTGGGCACATTTCCACATACAGAGGATATACTACATAGATCCAAAAACCTCCCTCTCTCTCGCTCAGTGTTGCCATCTTTCTTATATTGGTTTGATATACTCAAAGAAGGGAAATAGAGTTTTATGATTCAATGTTTCAATATTTTATTTTTCCCCAACCATAATGATTTGTAGGCTGCCCATGTGCACACATAATCCATTTGTGCTGGGACAGAATGACATATCTGACTCATATCTCTACCCTCATATCTCTATGTCTGCCTCACACCGACCATAGCCACATAAACAATCTGCCATCATTAATTTTGCAACATATCATCATGACCACCAACCACTCCATGATAGTCTAACCCATTCAGTTATTCAACCTGAGGACATGTGAATGTGACCAGCAAATCAATCAAATTTCCATTTGTTCTCAAGAGGTCTGACTCAGACCCATTGAAACCTGTGCGGCCAATTTTACTTTTGACACAAACTGAGCTTGCACAGGTGGAAATGAAAACTGAATTTGCAAGGTGGCCTGTTTTACAATCAGGAGACCTTTCTTGCGTCTGATGTCCCATCAAATCATCACCATAAACCATGCTGATGTGTCAGCACTTCATATGTGGCGCATATATATATATATATATATGTATGCATCTAGTTGCAATAGATTTGAGGCCTCTTTGATTTAAATTCGGCTGATTCCTATTACTTATATTGGGTTTTCCGTAGAGGCCTCTTCCATTGTTCCTCCCCAGATTCATCTTATAGGGTCTGATAAGAGGGCTAGTTATTGAGCTTACTGCAAAGCAGAGATAGTGAATTCATTCTCCATACATTATGGCAATCAGCAACACAGTCCCACACATGCAAATGCATTTCCAAGATTGATATCACTGTGACACTCAGGATTATCCTCCCACTTTGTGAAACACATTTGCTGGAAGCATCAAATTCTGAGAAATTGCTGCAGTGCAGTAGCAAAAGATTTTCATTGCAGAAATTACAAGATTTCTACCAAGGCACCATCTCATGGCTGCAGCTATGGGTCCCTCTGGTGGCCAGATGTATTTATGGTTCTCTGGTTGCATTCTTTCTGAGTTGCTGTGCAGGAGTCAGTGACTGATTGGTGTCACATTGATTTGGAAACAGGAAACATTCCTGTAGTGCCTTGAGCATAATGCTGGAGCACATACCATCAGTCCACATAAATTCTCTCTCTCTCTTTCTCACACACGCATGCGCGCGCACACACACAGTTTGATGTGGGGAGCCAATATGGTGTGTCTTGTTGACACAACTCGAGTGTGGTTGGACTATCAAAAAAGGAAAACCTAAGCATAGAGACAGAACCAGAACACACACACACACACACACATAAACAAACCAACTGCTCTAACTACTGTGATACACGTTGTGTGTAATCATTTTTCATCACATTATTGAACAAATATTTAAAAAATGAGCGGGGCTGACTTTAATCTTTTGATCTCAGGTCCTGTCAGCAGTATCCTGGTGAATAAATATGGGAGCCGGCCGATCATGATGGTTGGTGGGTGTCTGGCTGGGATCGGCCTGGTATCTGCCTCCTTCTGTGACACAGTGGAGGGCTTGTATTTCTGTGTAGGAGTGGTAGGAGGTATGACACCTAGAAATCACAACATTTGACTATGTCATGTCATGGTAGTATATCAACTTGTTGTTGTATGTGTACATTTAACATTTACCCATAACACGTACACATATAAAACTTAATATTCTATTTATTGCATTCATGTGATATCTATTAAATTTCAAAGTATTGTGTAATTGTCTATTAATGCTAAAATGAAATCACTAAAGTGTGGCGTATGAATTTTAACTGGATGACTTTCTAGGTCTAGGGCTGGCGTTTAATCTGAATCCAGCTCTCACCATGATTGGCAAATACTTCTACAAAAAGAGGCCCATTGCCAATGGCATTGCCATGGCTGGAAGCCCAGTCTTTCTCTCCACACTGGCTCCCCTCAACACCTGGTTCTTTGACAAGTTTGGCTGGAGGGGTAGTTTCCTGATCCTGGGCGGGATGTTGCTAAACTGCTGCGTGGCTGGATCCCTGATGCGACCCATTGGACCCAAGCCTCAGCCCCCAGCAAAGACCAACGGCACGGAAAAACGCACAGTAGCCCAGAAGATCAATGGCTTCATTGACTTGACATTGTTCAAGCACCGAGGTTTTCTCCTCTACCTCACGGGCAACGTGGTCATGTTCTTTGGTCTCTTCTCGCCCCTCGTCTTTCTCAGCAACTATGCCAAAAGCATCCACATCCCCAAAGATAAGGCTGCCTTCCTGCTCTCCATCTTGGCCTTCGTGGACATGGTGGCCCGGCCATCCATGGGCGTAGTGGCCAGCACCAAGTGGGTGCGGCCCAGGGTGCAGTACTTCTTTGCCGCCTCAGCACTCCTAAACGGGATCTGCCATGTGATGGCACCGCAGTCGGTTGACTACATGGGCTTCGTCATCTATGCCATCTTCTTTGGCTTTGCATTTGGCTGGCTCAGCTCAGTGCTCTTTGAGACGCTCATGGACTTGGTGGGGGCTCAGCGGTTCTCCAGCGCTGTGGGACTGGTGACCATTATAGAGTGTGGCCCTGTGCTGCTAGGACCTCCCTTGCTAGGTGAGCAAAACTGACTAATGTGGATCAATGTTTTCAAAACATGCTATTGATATGTTAAACAGGCACCATATTTTTAAATCATTTGCCAGATCAGATCAGATCAAATCATGAACCAGACCAAATATTTTGGAAGTGTATTTGTGACACTAGAGTTTCACTGTTTGAAATGCTTGTGTTTTTGTGGTTAACAGGGAGATTCAACGACATCTACCACGACTATAAGTACACATATTACGGCTGTGGAATCATTCTGATTCTGTCCAGTATTATCCTGTTTGTGGCCATGGGGATCAACTATAGGCTCCTGGACAAGGAAGCCAAAGAGGAGGCCAAGAGAGCAAGACTGGGGGGAGAGCCCAAGGACAATGGTGCCAAAGAAATGAGCCGAACAGATGAGGATGGCAAAACTGCTGAAGATGCTGTCTAACAGCTTCTGACAGCCACCTGTGAGACATTATGGTATAAAGCCAGCAAAACAGATGCAGTTATTGTTCACAGAAGCAATCTCTCTCTTGATGAATTTATGAGGCTGTGTGATTTTTGTGCTTTGCTCCGCTTACTTTCACCTCATAAGTGGTTTCATATATCAAGTAAGGCTCTATTAAATGCAATTTAATGTCAGTTGCAATTCTCTGTGAACTAATGGGTGTAAATAAATGTAGGTGATATACCATAGTGGACATTCACAGAGTACAGAAATGCACTGCATGTTATGATAATATAGTCTGATTTTCGAATAATATTGGTATGTCTTCTGACAGCCTATCCAAAGGTAATTCAGCCTCAATGTGTCATCTAATATGATTTGAAGCAAAGGTAAATTAAAGTAGCTTACAGGCTAAGATGTTCTCACTATATGTTTGTCAGATGAGGAAATATCTTTGACCTCATACCTCACCAACATTTTCTATTTTGACAATACATATTACTCAGTATTGAATGTACAGAACTTTTCAAGAAATTTCAAGGCAACACAACATTAAAAATGTATGCTGTAAGGGGAAAGCAGTGTTAGAATAGTGTTTAGATAACTGTGCATGAGATGTTGACTGATGTTCTATCAGTTTATATGCCATAATCTGTTACTTGTGTGGACTCACACTTCTTCAATGAAATAATGTTATACCCAGTTTGATACTATACAGTCTGAAACGTTCAAGAACTGAAAGAAAAAATGGGTAACATTTTATATTAGCACACACAGATCCGCCATTAACAAGCTTCGTATTAACATGCAAATTAATAACATACTAGCCATTTGTTAGTCACTACAAATTACTTATTAATCAAAATTATTCTGCATGACTTTATTCTACCCGTCATAAACCATTAACTTAGAATTTTTCCAAAATTAACTCCTAATTACTGTTTATTCGCAGATAGTAAGTTAGTTGTTGTATATGAATTATGATCTTAATATGCTTTGGTTAGTGTGGGGCTTGTGAGAAGGTAGTACAACAGGAACAGTTTGATTGAGAATAACTGTTCCTGTTGTAGCACCTTATAAGCCCCTTACCGAGCAAAGCATATTAATATCATAATTCATATACAACAACTAACTTACTATGAATAAACTGTTATCTGAATATTTTAGTTAATGGTCTACTATGGGTAGAATAAGCTCAGAATAAGGCATTAATAAGTGATGTAATGACTAACAAATGGCTATGTTATTAATTTGTATGTTAATTAGCTGCTTGTTAATGGCGAATATGCGTATGCTAATTTAAATTGTTGCCGAAGACGAACTTTTTAACCTATACCGTCACGACAACTCTATCTTCATGGTTTAACTGGGGAAACCACAGATTGTAATAAGATATGCTTGTACACTTAACTACTTGATTTTTTTTCAATCTTGTCAACTTTTCTTCCTTTTATGGACTTACCAAGCCGGTCAGCCTCTTTCTAAACTGAACACTGTTGATGGCCATTTTGATGTCGTCCGTTTGTTTGCGTTGAAAAACGCAGTTTTAATGAAAGAACACTGTTTAAGAATGAAATAAAGACCCTGTTGCACCATTTTACTATTTCCCAATGGATTGTTTAGGATGATTGTTCAACACAAACAAGATACAATCTATTCTGTGATAGACAATCATAGACTGTCATATAAAAACGGGATACAACATAACAACATAAACAGTCTGCTACATCTGGATACATTTTATTTTGGAAAATTCTATGAGCGCGCCCCCCCTGCTCAACCCCTGCTACATCTCAAATTTGAAGAGGAGATGCGTGCAGGTGCAACATAGTTCGTTACAAAGTCTGAAAACCGTTATGGTTGAGTAGTTGTGGAGAAGTTGAAACTATCAGTTCAGCTAAACTAAAAGAAACCAACAAGCATCTTAAAGGTAAGTTTAGTTTGTGAAGGCAACGTTAGACATGTTTGGTTTAATTAGCGAGAAAACAAGTTGAAAAACTTGGTTACTAACATTAACTTAGTTCAACAAAAGACTTTAATGATAGGTAGCCGCCTATGGGTAGCGTTAAAAGTAGGCAGAGTTTGGGCCTGACAGCCCTTTTAAGCCCCATTAGTTTAGCCTAGATTTACTTCGGCAGAATAATACACTCATTGTGTGGAACATTTGCTAATGTAGATGGAGAGAGAACGAGGTTTTAACTTCAGACTGCTGGTACCGCCAAGAAGCAATACTGTTGCTGGACAGATCACTGCAGTCAAGCCTCAGGATATTTTTGCTGACACCGACAGATGCGGCTTTGAGAAGGTAGCTAGCAGATCCTAGCCAAACGTCTGGCGATAGCTAACGTCAGCTAAGTTGATGCAAAGCTGTCGCTAACGTTACCTGCTATTATCGTGCAAAGCTATTTCAAAATGTATTCCTTAATTACCGCTTCATTTTGTTACGTAGCTAATTAAATGGTAATTTTGTGTTTTATTGCTCACATATAGTAATATGTGTTTGTTGAATATTTGTAATATTTCTCAAGGACTTCAGTAAATGTTTTGAAAAGGAGACAACCATGCCATTTACTAGCAACGGTATGGCTGTAAAGTTGCCCACAAAACAAAATAGGACAGGTAAGAGGAAAAATGTTTATGATGATGTGACAGGACTATATAAGTGTTGGCCTACATTATGTATGTAGGCTTAACCATGTCCTGCTTGGCCGTAGTTAATGTGTGTGTGTGCGTGTTTTACAGATGTAACAAAGAAAATAGCGGTCATGCCAATGGAGAAAGAAGAGGTGTGTCAGAGTAATTAAAATAGCGGTTGTGGTATCACCATACCAGTCCAGTCAAAAACATTGTGTTTATGTGTTCAAACAATATGTTTAACATTAGGTGTTCTTGCAGATGCCGGTAAAATCTAGTCAGTTGTATTCCAAACTTTTTGAAGAAGCGGAAAGGATTAAATGTTGGAAGTCCAAACTGGACTCGGAGCTCTCACAAAAAGACAGGAAATTGCAGGAAAACAAAAGAACAATTGAAACGCAACGCAAAGCAATTCAGGAATTACAAGTAAATAAGTATTCTCTCTAAATTTCTCAAGAGTGACTGTATTTACCTTTAACATAACATCTTGTTTAATCTTTGTTCCCTTTTAAGTTTGAAAATGAAAGTCTCAGCATGAAACTAGAGGATCAAATCAATGAGAACACAGACCTGAGAAACAAGTATGTGAAATGCATTGCACTGCAACTTTATTCTGCTAAAATGCATTATTTTGTAGTTGCATTCTAAGTGTTTACTAATGTATAATGACTCAAGAAAATGCAAATCCATCTATTTGTGTGTGCAGGAACAATGCCACAAGAAATTTGTGCAATATACTTAAAGACACATTTGAAAGAACTGCAGAGAAAATTAATTTATGTAAGTATTTGTGTATGTAAAGTATGTATCATAAGTGTTTCACAATGTGCAGGAATTAAAAAGCAAGTTATTTATTTATGTATGTATGCATTTATTTATTTATTTATAGTTGAAGCTGAAAGAGAGGAAACACATCACCTCTTCATGCAAAATAGTGAAACAATTCAGGTATTTTTTTAATGCCTATTATAAAATAAATACAAAATAGAATTTAGTTGTTTGACAGTGAATACGAGTTTTGCAGATGTGTTTCATTCGAACTTGGTGAAGACTTTATCACACATGTTAACAGGTGTTACTCAAGATTTGTATTTAATTGTCTGAGACTGTGTTGTTGTTAATTAATTTTCAGCACATGATTGATGCTTTTGAGGCGCTTCGGATTCAAGCAGAGCATGACCAGAAAGAAATGTCAAGAGGTACAGGGTTTTATCTTAACACAGATCGATCGGGCAGATGAGATACGAGATATATGAATGATCATATTAATATATTATTATACTGTATGTGTTACGGTGGAAAATAAAATGCTGAATTATAAATCTGATGTCCACACAGTCAGAGAGGGTCTACAACTGTTTGAGCATGCAAAAGAAACATTTGAAAAGGAAATGAGCTTGAAAGAAGATGAGGTAATGAAACTTAATCCCATTGTTCCATTCAGTTATCTATTAAGTATACTGTTTGGGCAAGTTGAAAGATTAGTATTTTTTAAACTGTCAGTACATTTTATGCTTAATCATTTTTAGGTGTTATCTCTTCAAACAAAACTGATCAGTAAAGAAAATGAATCGAAGGAAATCTTTGCCAGCCTACAAGAAACTGAAGTGAAGTGCAATCAGCTTAGTGAGATTGAAGGTATGTTTATCTGTGTTTCAGTTTTATCAGGATATCAGTAGTTAAAATGAAAAGGGTGAAATTATCACAGGTCTCTCAAGTTTGCTGTGTCTGCTGTTGTGTAATGTTTAGTTCAACATCAAGAAATGCTTCAGACCTGTAGAAAAGAACATGAAATCCTTGAAGAGAAACTACAAAGAACTGAGATATTCCTCAAAGAAAGTGAGGTAAGAGCAGCGATGGCGCTTGGATTTTTTTTGTGGCAGTTGCTATATGTCAACATGGGGTTGCCGGTCAATTTTAAATCAATCAACCAATAAATACATAAAGAAACCGTCAGAATTTCATCTTTTAAAATTAATAAAATGCAATTGCTTACTGCGAGTGTGGATGTCAAAAGGCCCGTAAGTGCTGCCCGCTGCCGTAATCCTATAGTGGGCTATGCACTGTGTGTATAGGTTTTAAAATTATTCTATGATTTTTTTCAATATTTATCTTTGAAATAAAAAGAGCTTGACCAACGAGAATATGCAATATACAACACAAATGAAATGTCCAAGTAATTAACTTATTGAGGGCTGCCAGAATTTCAGTTTAGGCTATACTTTGCATCACACAGCTGTCCCTTGTCGCCTAGTTGGTAGCCTATTACGTTCAGTGACCTGCAATGGTCAAACACATCTTGCTAGGTTTTCAGTCCATAAGTCTTAAAAGAGTTGACATTATATGGTGCGATGCATTGAGTATTACATCCAAATGAGTAATACTGCAGATATGTCCATCAGGATGTTTTAAGGAGTTCGTCTCCACAATAGCCAATTTGGTGCGTGAAAGTCCCGCAAGTGTTCTCTTTTTTAACCTACTATTTTCATCAGCTGACATATGCCATGGTGTATAATGCAACCATTAACAAATCCTGCCGGCGCCTCTGAAAAGGCCACAGGATGATTTCCAGCAACCTCCTGCCCCATCCAGCTGCCTAAGCGTTTAACCTAGGCCTAGTGTGTTCAGCTGGAGGAAACCCTGGCAGTTGAACATGTTTAGAAGTCTCCTTGCTGTATTGGACCTACTTTGTCTGTATAGATTAGGGATAACACTCAATCAAAGCATTAGATTTACTTCAACTGGAGGAACTTTATCTCTCAACGGCGCTGAACACTTTTTGACTGCGGGTGCGGCCTCTGACAGGTGATTACAATATAATTTGTTTTCATTTGGGAGTGATATTGCAATCAAACTGTTTGTCGCCATTCTTCAACTTCAGGACTATATTAATGGAGCATTTAGCTCTGTGGGATCCGTGGGTTTATTTTGGAGAGTGGCATATAGTTGAGTTTAACAAAAGTCAGTGTTGTGAGTCTGTCGCAAAATTATTGGAATAAGCCTACATCTTTACAAAAGTTACCTATGTTGATGTTTTTTTTTTCTTAAAGTAAAAATGATCTATGAATTATAGTTTATTAGGGCTATGCAGGGTTTATTGTCTGCTTTTGTCATCACTGAATTACTTAGCAATTCCCTGCTGTTGAATTAGACCTCATTAATGGCGCTATAGATATTTTCCTCAACAATTGATGAAAGCTGTGCTCATCAGCCTTTAGGCAGCCGAGTTAGGCACTTGCTGTAAGATGGCCTGCGAATCGTTGCCACACTGGCCTGGTTCAATTTAGATTTTTTTCTTCAAAAAAAAAAAAAAGAAAAAAAATCTTGTGGAGAATACCTTAATAACCTTGCGCTCAAGGCAACCTATGCCAATTGCATACAGCATGCACGTTTCCATGTGCAACTGTGTATGTTGGAAAGGCCTGCTTAGAGGCCTGCCAACCAATACCAACGATGAACTGGCATAGTGTCTGACTATTTCTTATTTATTATTATTATTTGTAAAAAAACAAACAAAAACAAAACAGCAACTTTGCTTTGGGTTGCAGAGCAGTTGCTTTGTTAATTCATGGGTTGCTAAAGCAACTGCTAGCAACCCCTTAGCGCACCCACCCCTGGGTAAGACGTGGTGTAGGTGTAGGTATACTTTGGCTGTAAGTGGGTTAATTGCATAACAACAGATTCCTAAATAGACACAATGGCCCTCATTTACCAAACAACAGAAAGCTGCATACGCTTATTTCCACACAAAACTTGGTATTTATCAATCTGAATGTGAGCTAGAATGAGTGGTATTTACACTCAAATCCACATCAAGTCAGGACATGGTGTATGCCAAAATTTCAAGTTAGGGGATCACAGTAAAACACAACATTCCTGTCAGAGAATTGTGAAGTAATGAGTTACATTCATGAAGTATAGCCTATATTGGACACAACTACTTCTGCGTATTTACTGCCTTTCCTAAACATGGCCTGTTATTATTGATAGTCCTTAATGCAGCCAGGATTGCAGGATAGATCATTTCGATAAATGATTCATTTTTTATAAGTACAACAGTGCGTGCATGAGTCATGTATTTTCTCCAGGGACAAATGACTATTGTGAATGTTTCAGCTGCCGCATTTACCAACACTTCTTTCTTTCTTCTTTCTTATGCTGATATTTGAGCAATATGGACAACTTTATAAATTACACATAAGCATTCTTGTGAGATGATTCCTGCGCTCCAACTTGCACTGGTTTCCACGTTTGTTTGATAACTCAGGGCCAGTGTGTATGACTGAAAGGAATATTCTAAACAGCTAGTAACCATTATATGACCTATATCTCTTTTAAGTTATATAACTTGCTGGTTAGTCATTAAAGAACAGGAAGAAGAAAATTACATTTGTAATCTGTCTGTGGTTACACATTTCGATCAGCACAAGTCCACTCTGACATAGTTATGGTGTCCAAAGCTTGCATCATTACCTCATTCTGTGCTGGAGAAATCTGTGCTGTCACCAGAGCCTACTTAAGTTGTTATGTGTATTCATGGCAGGGAAGGGCAGCAGCCACAGTAAGCATATTAGAGCTCACTAAACAGGAGCATGAGAAGATGATTGCTGAAAGGTGGCTAAGCTGGAGGAGCTGATCACAATCCAGGATCAGCAGGCAGATCAACTTGCTGAGTTCCAACAGACAATTCAAACCTTGAAAGACTCTGTAGTAAATGAGAAACAGAGGTGTGTGTGTGTGTTTGTACCAACTGCACTTCATTTCATATGCCTATGTTGCCCTGGTTTTGGTTGTTAATAAAATTACACTTACAGGGCAGAAGAACTGGAGACTACACTTACATCAGTGTCAGAGAAACTTAACCAGAGAGATACAGACTTTGGTAATTTATGTTTAATTGTTTTAACAATTATTCTATTATTGCACCGAATAGTATAGCATAGCAGAAGAGTAAGTATTGTGTCACATTTCAGGCAAAATCACCAATGAGAAAGAGGAGGCAGACAAACAAATACAAATCCTTAAAACTGAATTGGTATTGTATCAATTTTAGAGAGAGAGAGAAAAAAAAACATTACTTCTGATGTCATTGTAATACATGGGAAATAATAAATCATAATAAATGTCTCATCAGGATGAAAAGTGTAAGTCAGTCACAACTTTAGAGGAGCAAATAAAAACAAATGAGGCCCAGATTTTAGAACTCACCCAGGAGACTGAGAATACAAATGGTGAAATCATCCAATTGCAGGTACATGACTATAGCATTGAGTACCCTCATTCTCTTGTTTTCTTCAGTCTGTAATACTTTCTATCTATCTATCTGTCTATGTATCTATCTATGTGTGTATCTTTGTTGAAGAACTTTTATCACCAAGGAAATTAGCGATATGTATTGTTGTCCCTCACCAATCCTTGGTCTGGTTTCTCTTTAAATTACATGGTTCCATAGAACAAGGTGTCCATCATATATGGTGAACGTGAAGACTTGGAGAAAAACCTTGAAACAACTATGAAAAAACAGAAGACCTTAGAAGAAATTATACAAGCAGTAAAGGTACAGCACAATATTGTGTTCTTATGTAATACCGTGCAACAAATAAGTGCCATATGCCATAAAAATATATATCTTTATAATATAATATAATATATTTTATTCCTGTCAAGATTAAACTACAAAAATCTGAAGAGCAGTTATCAGTGTCCCAAAGAAAAGAAGTAGAGTCAGAAAAGGAAATAGAGAGATTGAAGGAGGTCACTATGCAACATCAGTAAGTTTTAGAGTGTAGACTTGCTGACAATATTGTGTATTGACTTGCAGTGCAGCTTTCTAGCACTAACTCCAATGCTATGATGCCATGATAACACTGTGATACTATTATGCTAATATTTCTGTTTAGCTATTAGCATTGCCCAGTGCTTCATATTAAAAGCATGTGTTTGATACAATCTGATGACCTTACAGATATAATGTTTTTATAGGGAGGAGTGCAGGGGGCTGACAGAAAATTTAAATAAGCTGATGATACAGAAGAACTCAACTCAGGAACAAGTAGAGGAAAGCATATCTGAGATGAGGGTTCTTGAAGATGTCCTTAAGGTGTTTTTCTCTGTTTAGTCATTGAAAAGCCTCAAAATGCTGCAAAACTCTCTAAATAAAGTCTGTCAACATTGTTAATTGAGCATATATCACAAAGGTAAATGCTAAAATTTCACTATGTTAAACAGGAAAGTAAAGAAAATGAAAAGAAGAGCAAGAATGAAATAGTGCGTCTAGAGGAGGAAAATCAGAAAGTGAAGTAAGGAATTGACTACTGTGAAAAAGCAACTGCGCATCTATCCTACCTTTGCAAAAAAATTTCTAAAGTTATCTTACAATTTTAGAGCAGAATTGAAGATTCTGCATGACAAAATTGAAGAGCAGTGTCAACAGACTGAAGAACTTCAGATGAAACTTGATGAATGCGTAAGGATGTATTTTAATATTTAATTTTAATTTTTAATGTAAGTTTTTGCATTTATGCTGTATTATATCCAGTGTTTGGCCGACCCTCTTTTACTTGGAGATTTATGTGGCCATACTGCAGTCAGCTGATATGGTTATTTTAAAGTCATATGTTGTAGATTTCCATTTAAAAATATGGATGCTATTCAGTGAACAATTGAATTTCAAACAGCAGAAATATTTAAATGCTGGTGAAACTGCATCCCACCACCCCCAAATCCAACACTTTAGACTTGGTTGTATTTAAACTATATCTATACGATAACTGACTATCACTTTATTCTTCCTTTAGCGTAAAACTTCACACAATGAAACAACTAAAAAGGACAAGCAAGTGAAAGCTCTAGAGCTTAAGGTGAAATGTACATTTGAATTTCTTATGATTTTTTAATAATTTAATTTTAATTTAATTTAATAATCTTTCCAGATTTTCCATGTTATTCTTTACTTTTCCTTCTAGCTGTGTACTTTGAAATCAAAGTTAGAGAACAAAACTAAAGCACATGATGACATCCAAAAAGAGGTAGGAGATGGCTGCATTTACACCATCTACAAAACAGTCTGTATAGATATTACCACATTTTCTTTCGCCTTTATCAAGAATAAAGGTCTTCTGAAGCAGATCAGCACAAGTGAAGAAGAAAAGACTCAGCTAGAAGCCGAGGTTGGCCCCCCGCTTATGTTTGTTTGTTTGTTTTTCTATGAACTGTAAGCTACCTTGAATTAATTGAAGCACGTTTTTTTGTCACTTTGTTCCAGATAAATAAGTTGAGAGAGGGGGTTCAAAGGGTTCAGAGATGCCATGAGGAGGAGCTCCAAAGAATCAGCAGTGACCTTAATGCCAAATCAGACTCAGAGGCAAAGCTCCAAGAAGAGGTTTCAAGTTCAACATCTTTTAAGGTTGATGAGGAAAGAAATTCTCATGCTGGACCCAGTGTAAAAACAATATGTGTTCTATGTCACAGGTGAAAAGATTAAAACAAGCAGCTACTGAAGCATTGAAAAGCAAGGAAGATACAGAAATTAAATGTCAACACAAGATATCAGACATGGTTGCATTAATGGATAAGCATAAGGTACAGACAGTATTATAGCACACATGAAACCTCACCAGTTATGTCAGTGTGTTTTAATAATCACTTGTGTTTTTAATGTTGAAATATTTTGGTAACAAAATAAACAAAATTAGAGTCTTATCTAATCCCACTTGTTGTACTCCTCCAGGATCAGTATGACAAAATGGTTAAGGACAAGGATGCTGAGCTTGAGGACAAGATGAAGAAGGCTACAGAGATGATTGCCAGTAAAACTTCATTAGTGAGTTGTTTATCTAGTCTCAGAGACATATACACAGAATGCTTGGTCAAGATCCAAGATAATGCATTTATGATATGGACTAATGCTGTTATTTACTGTACATTTCTGAACATGTGCTTGTTGATCAAATGGCTGTTAGAGTAGCACTACATTTTGGAGAGCAAAACTATATGATGTTTGTTTTGACATCAGTGGTTTTCTTTTTGTTTGGTAGGAGCTGGAGCTGTCCCAGTTGAAAATTGAGAATGGACACATGAAACAACAGCTTGACAATGAGAAAAAAGAAACCGTAAGACTTCAAATAAATTGAAATCAGAAATAGGAAAAGTTGTGAAAAGATGAAACAACACAGTTTTGTTTATTTGTTAATTTGCTAGGCATGTCTTAATCAAGAGGTGGAAGAACTCAAGACATTCCTGAAATCTCAGAAAAAAGACCATACGCAAATAGAGGTTGGTTTTCATAGAGCTTGACAATTTAGCCTCCGTCTCTGTCCCAATCTTAGTCTTAGCACCTGCTACCAGTGGACATAAATGGCTAACTAAAATGACTGTTAAATTGAGCAATCTGTATATTTGTTGCAGGAAAACCTGGAGAAAGACATTTCAGAATTGAAAAAACAAATAAAATCACTAAAAAATGACAGATCTCGGGTGGTAAGAAAAAATATGTGAAATAACCAGAGATTAATTTTATGCTGAGTAAAACTATCCAGTTTGCTAAATATCACCATAATTCTTTCTATGTTATTAGATACCTGAAACTAATGCATTAGAGTTGAACAGAAAAGTTCAAAGAGGTTTAACTACCCCAAAGCTGTCTGTTGCTAAGAAGTCAGCATTCTCAACAACAGACATGGAAGATGACCCTTTCTTTGCAACACCATCCAGACATGCAACCAAAAATGTTTTTGATACGCCCCAGGTGAGTTTACAGTGGAGTCTAAGCATTCTTATGCTGTCTAGTTTTAAAGTGACAGGGGCTCTCTGGTTTAACTAAATATTTGCTTATGTAGATAATCGTGATTAATTTTAAAATCACAGAAAACAAACACGTCTTTAAATATCTATTTAAATTGTACTCAAATATATTCCAATAGAAAATGTTAGCTTTGAACATCCCAGCAGATTTTATATACAGCATAGCAATTTAATGCTTGCATGTTCATGTCAGTTATAATAAGGATCATCTTCTCTATGATCTAGGTTTAGAGAATATGATGCACGAATATTTGGAATTTGGGTTTTGACACTAGGCATAGGCATATAGCTCTCCAAAGTAATGATATTTCAGACATTTATTAGACATATGTGCAAAGTGTGATTTGGAGAAATAATAGACTATATATGAAGAGTTCAGCTGCAAAATCCTTTAAGTCCATTTTCAAAAATATGAAAAAAATGCACTTAACACTTGCATTTAAAAGAACAAAGATTAAGTAATTTGACTCCTGACAGTTCAGTCAAGTAAAGCAGTGGCCGATTTGGAAATCGCTATGCTACCTACAGTCTACATGTGGAGGTAAGGAAATGTGCACATTCACAATTGTGGGCCACTGCCCATCACTCTGCATTTCACTCAGAAAGTGAAAGTAAACTTTCACTGCATTGAATATGTAGACTGCATAACTTTAACGCCATGTTGCGAGTTCATTTGAGAAGTTGATTAACTACATTTTAACCCACAGTTAATGCTAAACTAGCTTTATGTTGCATGCAAGTCACCCGTCGAAAAATCTGTTCCTTACCATGATGAGCCCAGGTCACTTGTTTAAATGCCCTGTGTTAACGGCGATTTTATTTAATCGCAATAAAATGAGATTGTGTTAACGCGGTATTAACACGTTAACTTCGACAGCCCTACTAATTTTTTGTTTGTTTCTTTGTCTTGTTTTGTTTCTAAGACAAATATAAGAGATGTTCTTCAGTCACCATGCAGGACCTCAGGGAGTAAAATTGGAGCAACACCCCGAATTAAGGTACTATTTTCTGCTTCATACACAGTCATCTTTCTAATGAGGACACATCTTTCAGTGTCTTTTTTTTCCTTTTTGGATCAGTCTTTCAGAATCCGGACCCCACCCTCAACTGAAAAGTCTGTTCCATGGCAAAAAAACACTTTGGAGTTAGACCCCAAATCTGATAGCTCAGAAGCAACTGACTTATTGGTAATGTGTGGCTTCAGTCCACCCATCCTTTCATTTTTATTTCTGTTATCAGTAAAGCAGCTGTTATCTCCTTGTTCATTATATTTGTGTGCTAGTGTTAGTATCCCAAAGCTTTACATGCTAATCTAAGTCACTTAATTGAAGAGAGTTTTTCTTACAAGATAACATCTTGGCTGCTACATTTTGCAGGGGTTTTGTGCTGAGCCTGAAGATATCACACCAAGCCACAATTTTTCTGCACAACTGAGGAAAAGTTTGGCTTTGGACAAAAAGGTATCAGATGGAAATTATAGTTATCTGGTCTAAAAATATATGTATCTGCACAAAATCTTTGTCAGAGGCTTCTAATAACATCAAACAAGTGCAGAAAAGCCAAAGGTTGGAAGTTAAAAAGAGGGGCCTGAAGTATTCCTGGAATAAGTTTTTCTCACCAGGACCAGGGCTGTATTACAGAATATCACAACCTTCATGGAAACCTTCACAACCTATATGTAAATCCGGTAATACTTTAGATGAGGGTACACATATTCACCTTATTCTACTCATAATAGACCACTAAGAATTTCTCCAATATAAACTCCTAATTACTGTTACAATAGTTAGTAAGTTAGTTGTTGTATATGAATTTTGATCTTAATATGCCATGGTTAGTATGGGGCTAATAAGGCAGTAGTACAACAGGAACAGTTATTCTCCTTCTATGATATTTAGAAAAGATGGCCTATTCATCGGAACCAAACCCAGACTACAAGTACCTAATAGTGTCCAATAAAGTCCTAATTACATCTTTTTGATTGAGAATAACTGTTCCTGAGAATAACTGTTATACCACTTTACAAGCCCCTTACTGAGCAAAGCATATTGAGATCAAAATTAATGTGCAACAACTATCTTACTTACTATGAATAAGCCGTAATTAGGAGTTTACATTGGAGAAAGTCTACTTAATGGCCTGCTATGGGTAGAATAAGATCATGCAGAATAAGTGACTTGTAATAACTAACAAACGGCTAGTATGTTATTAATTTGCATGTTAATAGGCTGCTAATTAATGATGAATATGTGTACCCTAATCTAAAGTGTTACCGGAAATCGTATGCAGGATAAAGTTTTTGGTAGCCAACATAATAATTTTTCAGTATGTAAATAAATATCATGAAAGCATTTTTTTTTCCAAATACTTAATTCTTGTATGTTTCAACAGGAAAAAAATAACGGTTAATAGGTTAGGTATAGGTACAGTCGTGCAGTATTTCCTAAAACTCACTGAGTGGTCAGTGGTTTTCACTAATACTTCATGGAGTCCGATCTGCTTCAAACTGTCAAGCGGAAGTTTACACACGGGTGTGAGGGGTTTAAAAAATCAGGTGTGAGTTAGGATGATTCTAAGGGCCTGGTGCTTTTAATATTATAATCAATGTTTGGGGGGCCAAAAATAATTTTCTGTCATAGGGCCCAAAATTTGTGTTTTAGGAAAGACTGCACAACTACATCTATGCAGCCATTTGGTAAGTAGGGGAGGTGCTACTGCAAAAACAGAAAATTCGTCATTCGTCAAAATTAACCATTGTATTGTATTCTACAGCTCATAGTCTGTTAAAAGTTCAGGGCAAGGTACAGGGCAACAAGTCAATGTTGGATCAGGTATTTTAACTTTAACCTGAGACAAGGTAGCATTCCTTAAAGCAATAGTCCAAAGTACCGATTAATCAACCCTGCTGTTGTGGCCACTAAGTGCAGCCGGCACTAATTGATAAGGGCCAGGAAACACTGTTTCAGTTACATTTTCTTGTACCCAGTTCAGTTAGCATTAGCTGCCAAATTTGGTCTTTGATGTACCTGATTTTCTCCTTCCTACCGACAGCACTGTGGGTTGATTCACTCAAGACAATCCCTTTAAGTTATTTAGGGTTTGGTTCTGTAATGCCATATTGAGAAAAATTTCCTAGGGTCATCATATACTCCTCACATCTTCATATCACATCTCCATTGAAATGTAAGAACTGGCAGTTTATGAGTGAATGGAATTTTAAAATGTAATAAAATTTAAACAATTTTGGGTGCATGTAACTGATGCCAATGTCAATCTTATTACTATAGGGATCCTTTTAAAGATGGCAGCGCCCACATTTCCATTGTTAGCAATTTCTGTATGACAAGTGTTTTTGTATGAGGTATAAGACTACGTTTACCTTGGTACTTATGAAAACGGGTATATTCCCCTCCCCGTACTAGAAAATTACACAGTGTTCAAAAGCAGTCAGGGAAGGCTGTCAAAAACATGTTGAACAAGTAGAAAACCAATCAGAGATTGAAAGCTGAGGAGGGACGGTCACTTCACAATGCTAAAACTCTTTTTGCACTCTCTCGTTTTCTCGATATGCACAGAGTGTCTGAATCCAAAGTTTTCAGAGATCTCCACTTTTTGAAAGTAGCCATTCAGTTCAATTTCATCCGTTTTTATAGATATCCAGCTACGTGTAAATGGGGCCTTTTATGGCTCCCGGGCTCCAAGAAGAGACCAGTTTAATTAGTGTAGAGGTGGGGGTGCATGTGGACCCCTCTTAGCCCAGGACTCACTCCTTCTGTTCTCTCAACTCAGACACCAAGTCCAGGTGTCCAGAAATCTCCAGGAGCAGCACTGAAGCTTGCTGCTATGAAAAGAATGAGAGATGCTGGGTGGACAGCTGTTGCCAGTTTGGACCGTAAGAAAAAGAAAGACTCTGAGAAGATCTTTGCCTAGGACATGTTCAGAGTTAAACTTTAAAAGTGGTATACCGTAATCCTTCTAGAATAAGTCCACTGACAAGCTTTATAACAAATTTAATTTATTTTATTTATTTATTTAACATTTATTAATTTTCATTTATTTTATCATTTACAGGTATTGCACAGATGTTTTCCCATGTTTTTACTTGTAGTTCAGAACAATGTTTACTGTTTATGTATGAAATTTTATATACATACTTTATATTAACTTATTTATGTATTCATTTAAACATTTGTCAATCTGTTGTACATGTGTCTATTTACAATAGTCGTTTTCCAATACTGTTTATTACCACTGACTTTTTATATAGTCCAAATGTTCCTGTTATTAACTCTTGTTTATCATAACCTTTAATAAACACATTTAATTTATTGGTTTACTACAAGTATGGCGTATATACATAGACTGGAGTTACATAAATATCTGTCACCAGCATTGATGCAGTTGGTGTAAAATGTATAACTTTGGTTTGTGGCCTCAGGCCCAGTATCTGGACGGAATAGTATTAATCACTAGTTTCTGAACCACACCTGTGAGGATATCCATGAACAACCTCACTCCCATCCATGTTATATTGCTTAAAAAAAATCACCTGTAAATGCCACAGTCATATCATCATATTCACTATTCATAGTCTCAGGGATGTAGGATTTAAAACCACTCCAAACAGAAAGCCTCAGTTTGATTATCCTGCCAAACACTGAGGAATCATGTTTTGGACTAGCCAAATGTCAGCTTTGTAGTTCTTTGAAAACATTAATTACTGATTTCCCCCACCACCAGGGGTCATATTCATTCAGTATGAAATTGCTTTTACTGAGTTCGAAAGGTTTGAAAAGTTGAAGCCTGGTTAGGAGTCCTCTCCACTGTATCATTTAAGAACTCTAGTCGTAATGGAGCAGGCTGCACTGGAAACGCTTGAGCAGTAAGAACGTTCCCATCAGTGGGGTTCATCATCTGTGTTCCATCATAGAGACCGCCAGAAATTACCAGTGTGTCATCAGGGGGTGCAAACAAATCCACTATGTGTCATGACAAAAAAAAGAAAACATTAATATTAAAGCGTGTATCTGCCAAGTAAGCCCTAGTACCTTTTTTTTTACCTATTTACCCTTTTCAGCTAAATTATCCTCTAAAATGGGAACATAATGACTTACCTGAGTCATCTGCACTACTGTAGAGTCTCTGATGAGAAAATTGTTGCATTCTTTTCTTGCGCTTTGAAAGGCTGTATGCTATTAGCCATAGCACAACCATCCCAAGAACAATACCAAAGATCACAGTCAGAGCAATTTCTGAGGTGTTAAGCCCTGTTTAGAGAACAACAGAGAATATTTTAACAGTAGTTGAAAGATTAAGAAACCATTAATGGTTTTTAAAAGATGTACTGCTAAATTCATTTAGCATTTAAATGTCATTATACCAGAAGTTGCAGTGGAGTTGGTTGTAGTCACAGTAATGTTGGCTGTTGTAGATACGATCACACTGGGTGTACTTCCAGTAGTTACACTTGTGCTGGGGATGGATTGTGTGGTTTGAACCGTTGCCTTTCCTGTTGTGGATGTGGATGGCTGTATTGATGTTGAACTGGGCTGAGAAGTCACTGCTGTCGAGCTGGTCATGTCAGTGGACGTTGAGGACATGATAGGAGTGTTGGTGGATGCCATGACAGTGGTTTCATCTGTGAGGTTGGATGTAGCTAATGTCACAGTTACAGTTACAGTCGGACTGCTAGCCGTAGTAACTAATGGAGTGGTGGTAGCTTCTGTAGATGTTCCAGTGCTGCTTTTTGGTTGTGTGGTTGTTGACACTGTTGGATCAGCATTACTGATTGTAAGACTGCCCAACAGACAACTCAGGAGAAAGAGCCTTCGAGTTATTATTTTCATCGTCATCATCATGTTGCAAAAGCTGTTAAAAAAAAAAACAAAAAAACAATCTGTTTCCAAAAGATATCCGATCAATTTTCATAGGTTGGCTATTCATATTGTCATTCAGACTATACACTGGCGTTGATCTTTATTGGCAACTTGGTAAAGATATCTTAAAAGGATTGTAAAAACTACATTCATCATTAACAAGACTACAAGTGCACCAATTATGGGCACCCTGTAGTAATAAGTATGCTTAATGTCTCTAAGTAAAACAGTACTTAAGGTTGCATCTGATGAGAATGTAGGGTTTGCAGTAGAGTATTCACATGAGTGCTCTATTAGGTTTAGACCAGGAGACTGAACTTGAGAAGGAGCGGGATTTTTTTTTCTGATGTTTTATACCATCACAATAAACCTCCTTCAGTAAAAGGTTAGACATTTCTCATGTTGTTCGGTGTGACCTGAGGATAATCAACTACTTGAGTGTATATTTTACTCTAACTTCTACTGTCCTATATTTTTAGAGAAATAATTGTACTTTTTACTCCATACATTTTTAGACAAGGCTCATTACTTTTGTTGTAATACAATTGAGGGAATTTATCAATGTTTTCTACTCACCATTGTATGGGCTCTATTTTGACGATCATATGCGCATTGTCTAAAGTCTGTCGCTCAAGTTGCTGTGGGGGCGTGCCCGACACAATTTGGTATTTTGACGGCGGGAAAAGCGAACATTGCGCCAGGCGCATGGTTCAAAAGGGTTGGTCTTAAAGTACTTTATTAGTCATGGGTGTGTTTTGGCCGTAACATACAATTAACCAATCAGGATTTATACTCTCATTCCCTTTAAAAGCCAGCGGCGCATTTTCCATGGTGTGTTGCTATTACGATGGCGAATTTACCCGAAGACAGGAGCGTTTTTCGATGGAGGAGACCGATCTGCTAGTGCGTGAGGTAAAAGTGAACAGTTTATCTTCGGGGATGGAAAGAATCCCCCCAAACCTCCACGGGTCAAGGAAGTATGGGAGGAACTATCCTCAGTTGTGTCCTCCGCCTTTGGCAAAAAAAGAATATCCGAACAGTTCCGAAAGCGGTACAATGATATTAGAAGACGGGGGAAACAAAAGCTGTCAACGCAAATTAATAAATATTGTGATATATGTGATGTACATTTATATTTCATATTTCCAGGGACTCCATAATTTTTTTCTCCACACGAAAAACTTTTGTATAAACCCTGCTGCACGCTCCTGCTGATGAGAGAAGCAGGGTGTGCACGCATTGTGCACGCTATCATATCGCAAAGCGCTGTGCGCCCCTAAAATAGCTTTTCAGCAATGCGCAACTGACGACAGACCAGGGTTTTGTTGGTCACTGGCGGATTTAATTTTTGCGTTCTTATAATAGCATCTGGCACGCTTTGCGCCAGACCACACCTCTTCTTTTCGCTGACACACCCGTGACGGCGCAGTGTCATCTGCTATCTAGACAACGTGATTTTTTGCCGGAAAAAATGCGCTGGCACAGAATAGTAATGACACCATGCGCATGTCGCGAATGCACAGTGCGCCTCGGCATGATAGGGCCCAATGTCTTCACACCAACATCAAAGCCGATTGCTTCTCCTCATTAAAATATTTACATACTAGGCCTATTCTGCCAGTGACCCTACCTTAAACAGTAGAGTTTAAGGTAGGGAAACAAAGAGTATTTGTGTTTCACCCAGAGTAGTCATTAACCTTGCCTAATTTCTTATGAAGGCCGTCAGGACAGTAAAATAATTGCTGAGGATTGTTTGGTGGTTTAATTGGAGTCTTTGTAGCCAACAGTCTGCTTCCTTAATCATAAACAGTCAGTTCTCTGACTGTTTTACTATGGTATGAAATGTAGATGCCCGTTTCCTGTTTTCCAGTCATTTCTTTGTCATGTATGCTGCTGATCTATTGCAAAGCCTTTGTGGGGACTGATTCTGTCATTCCACTCACTACATGCTGACATTCTGGAAGTTAAAAGCACCTTAGATGCAAGGTTTAAATCCATATTAGACATTTACGTGTGATTTTAAAGTGGTGGATTAACTTTGGACAAACTGCAAATTAATTGAGGTTTACTTTGAAAATTAAAATGATCTAAAGGATGGTTTTGTGTTGTGAAACTAGAACTATTTCTAAACCTTAATTCAATCCAGTTCAAGGGTTAAACTTTGTTACATACCTACATGCAGTAATTCATTAGCCAGCAAAAAAAAAACTTCATCCAGATGTATTTTTGTTATTTTGTTCTACATTAAGACAGATATTAATAAAGTTTGTCCAGTAGGTCAATATCACACGTCAGTGTCGTACTCAGTGAGAGCCACTGTGGTAACTTCCTCTTCTGTTGCTCTGTAAATCATGGAGACCAATAATAAAGCAAAAGAATATAGGAGAATGGCCACTTTTGCATAATTTTAGAGGCAACTACTTTTGATATGAGTTTGAAATTATTTTAAAATATGATTAGTGGTATATGATCATGTGAAAGAAAAACACACATTCTCACTAGCCACTTAGGATATGCGCCATGTAGTTTGGTATGTGTCAGAGAACCCCATAAAAATATAAAGAAAACTTTCCTCACACATCACCCAAATACCAGAAGCTACCATCAAAGTCAAATCTACTGTTAGTTGGTTTTAACACCGTTTTTTAAAAACAGGTGCTTTAACTAGTTCTAGATTCAAAATTCCTGTTGCTCTAAAGTAAATTTAGAGGAAAGAAATGTATATAGAGTAAAGTACACAGAAGAAAAAACAACAGCGACTCACCACAGTGAAAAAGTCCAGAAAGGTCTTACCAGCCTTGTTCACTCAGGACTGTTGTCCTTTGCCCTTTAGAACTTTTACTTATTATTCTCCACTCCCTACAGACCAGAGATCACTCATAGTTCTCTTTGCGCCACCTTACAGGCCAGGTGGGCGGATCTGTGCTGTGCAAACTTCCTGTGCAGGCGAGTTGTCAAGGTGATAGGTTTGTCAGTCACAGTGCTTCCTGCCTAGTTTGTGTGCAAGCAAGTTTCACTCTGTTTTATAGACTGCACAGTTTGCAAGCACTATCTGGGTTGTGTACTAAGAGATCACTGATCACTGTAGTGTCACAAGTTTGAGAGGAGTCTGGCCTTGTGTCACCATGCCAACAGTAGTGATTTCAGTCATTAAATAAGTCAACTTCTTTCCAAATTTAATGTTGAAAAAAACTATATATAAAATATTTCAGAAGAAGTCATTTTTTCCCAACAAAACACATTATAATTACACAAAATTTACAATAAATGAACAAAAAATAACCAAATACAGTCTATGTATTCAGCACCTCATAAACATTTTAAACATTTATGCAGAAAAAAACCCCACAACCAAGTCAAAGAACAATATACCCAAGAAGACAAAGTGCAGTGCAATTCAGTTTCATTTACAGGAAAGAATATCATATGTAATGATTAACTGGCATTTTGCGTGTCAAGTTTCTTTGACAATAGAGGGTGGAGTCAGTGGTGGTAGGTCGTTCCTCCCAGATAACGCTGGGTAATTGTGGCCCGTCAGAACCGTGTGATCTTGTCCATGCCTGTTTCCTTTGTCTCCAGCTCGATGTCACTGAACTCTGGATTGACAATTCCCTGTTTGTCAAGATGTACCTTTTCTGTAAGTTTAGATGTCTGTGGAACAGAAAACATAAAAAATTACTCTTCTCTTTTAAAAGATGTAAATTAACAATGTGGACAGCTCCATTTTATGAATGTTTTGCTGTACAGAAATGCTACCAATGATAAAACACCAAAATAACAAAAGCCAGTCATTTGCTGTCATTCTACCAAAGTCTGAACTTAATTCAGTGAAACAAGAATAATACTCTTTGATTTCTTCTCTTCTGATGAATAAAACCACCTCAATTTTACCTATCTGAAACTGACAAATGAAAGAGAAAAAGTTTTCTCTTCTGTCTGTTTCCAAAATGTGCAGCCATCACATCATGTAATATGCGTCCTGAAAAGATCTCTTCAGGCAGTTCTTAAAAAGGTTTTTCAGTAGAAAATGTTGTTGTTTTATTAAGTGTGAATAAATTGTTGGAAATTTTGTTGCCTCATTGGTTGCCAGTTTAAGACTGAACTTTAGGTCTGATGACCATTTGATGATGGTTCTGTAGAATACCAGGAAATAGAATGCAGTAGGCCTACCTCTGTGGAGTGCTTGTTACAGCCAAAGCAGATCAGGTCACTCTTGCCAATGAAGAGCTCTGGGCGAAGCTTCTCTTTCTTGCATCCACCTTTAAGGGGAAAGTGAGTGTGAGTGTTAATTGACCCTCCTAAATGAGAGTCAGGCACTCTATGCATGATCCTTATAACCTGCACATTCATTCAGGTTATTACATTTACATTACATTTAGTCTTTAAAATTATAACAGCTGCTTCAGCTGCACCCTCTCTTATATACTAAAGAAGGTCAGCATCTTAAACATGTGTTTGGTGAAAAGAGGTACCTCAGCTTCGACATTCCAAATACTAGAAGCATGCATCTATCAGAAACAGCTGTATTAGCAATATGCACTCTTTGTTAGTTTCTTTCATTGTGTTGCAGCTTGAATGTTATCCTCTTTTGTAAGTCGCTTTGGATAAAAGTGTCTGCTAAATGCGTAAATGTATTAGCTGCGTACCAAAGGGCGGGGTACCTTTCTCACCTGAGGGAAACAGACTTACCTGTGGCAAGGCTGACTGCCAGACCAACCACCATAGTGATGATAGTACCCACAGGGCAGAAGTACAGGTAGGACAAAGAGTACCAGCTGTCTGCCAGGGGTGGCCTGTGGGTATGTCCACAAGGGGAGAGTCACAGCCTTATACTTCCGAGGCCATTTATCAACTTATGTTCTCAATAAGTTGCTGTCATTATTTTGTGTAAACGTGTCCAAATGTCGTGTGTTTTGTAAAGAATTTAAAAATGCAACATTTTTCAGAGAGAGGATTGCTATACAGCTAAAATCTACAAAATCATTTCATTTTGGCCATATACACTTTACATGTAATCAAATATGCTTAGAGATGAACAATCTTATGTGTTTTAGCTTCTATCTAAAGGCCTATTTCCAAAGCATGAGCTCTTGCCTGGGCTCGAGGGTGGTCACAGACATTGTAGTTGTCCATGGAGTAGTAGTGAGGTTTGTGTCCATGAAGCAGCCTTCTGTGCTAAGAGGGAGTGGGTTTGTCTTATCTGGTCCAGGGGGGTAGATCTGAGCTCCAATGCCCACCCAGAGAGTAATGGCTAGGCCTGTAAGCAGTCCGCTTAGTCCTCCCTACAAAATCAAGCCCCCCAAGAGCAAAGTTCAGCAGGTTTCAAATTTATCATGAGATCATTTGTTATAAGGTTACACATAACGCGATAACTGAGTTAATACGTGAACATTCAGATCCCTAGCTATCAGTGTAATAAGGAAATGCGATACCATGTGAAGTTCTAGTGAAAGCGTTCAATGTGTTTTTTGTTAATCATTGCCTGTATAAATCCTTACCGCTGAATTGGCGGAACGGAAGAACATGCCCAGAAGATACAGTCCCAGCAGTGGTCCGCTTATCATTCCAAATATCGACAAGGCAGCCTTGAGGGGGCGTAAGTAGAGATAGGAAAGAGTAAAAACATGCAGTTATGTGCATGGGCCAGTAGATGGCGATGGTAAGCTTCTTGTGAAGCACATCATAGGTTAAGGGTCTTCTATCGCTACATTCTGTTCCATGACTGCACTCCCACTCTGGGTAGTACTGCCTCACTTTGACATGATCCTGTGCCTTTTGGGAAGCTGTGGATATAGGAATTTCAGAGAGGAGAGTTACCTGCAGGATACTGCCCATCATTGAAGCAACTCCTGCCATCCCAATGCACACTCCACCGAAAACTACACCTGTGCAAGAGCCATGAGTAGATTAGTGCTATGAAAACATCATGTACAAAAACGTCAATACATTGCAGAGAAAATCACATTTTGTTTTGCTTTGTTTTATTTTTAATGTGTACTTGGTTGTACGACTGGTGCAATGTCATCTACTTGGTTATTAAAATAGTTCCACAAGGAAATGAGCCCTTTGGCTCATATGGGCCCATTCATACTAATATTTCAGTAATGTGTCATTGTCTGTGGATTCAACATTGTCATTATGCTACTAAAGTCATTAGTTCCTGAATAACAGGCTAAGCTAGTATTTACAGTTTATCAATTACACCATTATCTGGTCTAGTTTTTGGTGGATTTTGTCATTTTGGGATTTTAGTGTATTTAGTTTTTAGGAGTTGAGATGGCACAAAATCAAGCCTATACAGTAGCCTACAATGAACAAGAAACAGTTACGATGCTGTGTGTGTTTGTGTTTGTGTGTGTGTGCACTATACTGTGCTGTACACACAAGACATCAAAAAGTAGTATTTGTTTCGCAGCTCACAGAGTAGTTGGCCTGATTCACTGTTATGAGTTATTCTGTTATCTTGTCTGAAGTGTTGAGAGCAGACAAGGTTTGAACAAGTACAGAGAGCAAACAAAGGCATGTGTTTATCCTCAGAGGTCAATGCAGCTTACTTGGTGCCCTACTAATAGCACCCCTCTGTTATGTTGGAGGGTGTCTCTTCCATTGAAAAATGATTGACATCTTGGATTTCCATTTACACTGAGAAAAGCCACCTGTGGTGTTGAATGTTGCACTTGAATGTGAAGGTGCCCCCGTCCTTTGCTCATAAATGGCTGGTGGCAATGCTGTAAGCTATAGGCCTACTCTGAGATGAAGGTTGGGATTACTTAGAAGAGCTTTGTTTGAAAAACACACCTGTGTTCTCAAACTTTCCAAAACCTAGCGATTACAGTAACTAGATCATTTCAGTCTAAGATCTCAAATGCCAGCAGGGGCTAACAGAGTTAGCACACCGATCCAACAAAATCAGATCAGATTGCAGAGGGACTCGAGGCATTGGTTGGTGCGTGTAGGTGTTTGTTGATGAAATATGAGCCATCACTTACTTAGCCCCATGTTCATCCAGGATTCCTTTTTGTCAGTCAGGTTTGGTAGCATGGGCTTCATAAAGTCCTCCATGGTCACAGCTACCAGGGCATTGATACTGGACGACACCGTACTAAAACACATGAATCACGTTTTCATTTGGGACTTGAAGAAAAGAAATATTGACATTCCATTTGATTCAATATATTTATACAGCAGCATTTTACAGTACAATTGTCTCGTGGTGCTTTACAAACATTAACATGGAGCACCCGAGTGCAACACGGGCAAGGAAAAACTCCCTTGTGGTAGAGAAGAAAATGTCATTGGCTGAGGTATGTGTACTTTAAGAAAGACTGGCATATCTATGAAGAGTAAGTAAAACTTTTGACTTGGTCTTGTGGATGTATCCCTTTTTCATATCTCCAAATCATGTAACATGCTCACTTAAGGGTGTTTTGCCCCTGGTAAGATGAACTTGGACACAAACTTGACATTGTAATCTTCTCAAATTACAGTTTCCTCAGAACTTGTGTAATGATCTACCTCTTTGTTCTACCTGTCTCTGGCTATCATGGTAAAGCCAAATGTCCCAAAAAACATGTCTGTTCATGTTCACTCAGCTTATTATTACCTGCAGTGCTAAGGTGGCTTTAACTAGAGATGGTAACATAGAAATTGCACACTTGAGCCAGGAGCTTTTTCCACTGTTTTGTTTGACTCTCACCTCAATGTACCACTGTAGGCTGCTGCCACAAACAAACCAGGGAGTCCTGGGAAATCTGCTAATATGTCCATTACCAGGTATGGCAGGAGCTGTTTAATATACAAACACACACACACAGACACAGAGAAATCACTATCAACATCCATGAATATTTGTGGTAATACTTTATTTAAAGGGGGCTACATAAGGGTGATATGAGCCTGTTACAAACATGACATGACATATCATGAACGTTAATGCCACTTAATCCATTTATTCATTAAGTGTCATTTGGTTTTCTCCCTTAAAAATGCATACTTTGGGATGCAGACCTTACAAAAAATGTTTGACCCTCAATGACAACAGTCATAAACATCAATGAAGTGTCATTAATGTTCATGACGTGTCATGTCATGTTTATAACAGGCTCGTGTCACCCTTATGTAGATCCCTTCAAATAAAGTGTTGTATATAAATGTAGGAACTAATGTTTTGTGAACTTTCATATTACCTGTGAATAGAATTACCTTGTGAATAGAAAGTATTTTACTTAAATTATGCAATTATGATTAGGAAGTATGTTAGACAAGGCTGGGGATTTACCTGATCCATGGTTCTCACATCACCATTAGTCAGGGGGTCACAGTCCTTGTAAATGGAGAACATTGTAAGACCAGAAAGCATTGCAAGGGACACAGTCACCCAGAGTCCTACCATGTTCAAATACAAAGACCTGAGGGAAAACATGGTCAAAAATGTATGTGTATTTAGCATTTCACACAAGATGTTTGGCATGAGAGGATGACCTGATCATAAAATAGCTATACTAACAATATGGCCAAATCATTTACTTTATGACCTTGTAACTTCCATAACCTCTGACCCTATAACTATGGTGGAACTCACAGCTTGGCGTGGGTCATGGTGCGGCAGGAGATGTAACGCTGGACCTGGGATTGGTTGATGGCGTAGATGGACGTCCACATGAGACTCCCCCCCACCACTATGGTCCAGAAGGAGTGACGCTGCAGAGGGTCAGGATTGAAGCTGCAAGCAGACAATATGGAGGTGACGCTTCCACTAATGCACTGATTTCAGACCTCTTTTTTGCCTGCACAGACTATACACAGTCTAGGGGGTTACCTCAATCCATTTACCCATTATCTTGTTCTGGTTTATTTAAACATCTCACATGTTGTCTCAGGTCTGGTTGGGTCTCCAATTGTTATTTATTTATTTATTATTTTCAATGATACACATACCATGTATTCTTCATCTGAATATTTTATGATCATATGTTAGAAACTATTCTCCCATGAAGAGGAGGATGCATAAAAAAGACAAGTATGAAATATGAGAGGAGGAAACTGTCATCATAAACATTCAGAATCAAGTCAAATCCAGTCAATGAGTCATTGCCAGTACGATAAGACGTCTGGAATTTGTTTTATAGTTTCCCCTTAACACAAGTCCATTCAGTACGGATCATAATATACAGATGCTTCACACAGACAGGAAATACACAAAGAACATTATAAAAGTGGGCGGGGAGGGGTCAAAAAGTGGGCGCAACAGGTCAAATCAAAGGCTATATAAATAGAAATATCATGATATAATATAGCCTATCATGATGATGTGGGACTTACTCAAAGGTGACGAGTCTTCCCCCCTCCTGAGCATCCTTCCAGATTCTCCCCAGGCCTCCCTGCAGAACAGCCCCCCTCGCTATCACTGCCACAAACCCAATGAGCATGATCACCATCTGCAGCACATCCGTCCAGATCACCGCCTTCAGGCCTCCCTGCCCAGGACAAGCAGGCCAGTCAGAGCTGTCTAATAAAATGTTAACTATTGCTTTGTTGCAACTGGTGCAACTGTTGTTGTTGTAATTGTTGTTGTCATTAACAGCAAAGTACTTTTTAAGCAAGCATATTTGCAGATAAAATCCTGGCTATGTCTGCAGATAACAGTCAAGTTTATTGTATTTTAATGCGTGGTTTATCACTTTTATCAGGAAATGATGTGTGTTAAATACCCCGCATAACAACGCCCTTGCCTTCTTGCTCTATGGCACATTACATTTCTAAATGTACGTTAAACGAACGTTTTGAAACAGACAGGACTTGCAC
The DNA here is from genome assembly GCA_015244755.2 of Tenualosa ilisha. Lineage (NCBI taxonomy): Eukaryota > Metazoa > Chordata > Actinopteri > Clupeiformes > Clupeidae > Tenualosa > Tenualosa ilisha. Next base: position 72,430 of record PYXC01001623.1, on the reverse strand, counting down.
TCTGAGACAAGAAACTTTGGTAGTGCTTGTGTTTAAAGGAGAAATCGAGTGTGATCCAATCTAAAGGCCTGTTGTTCAAGGTTACCGTGTGTACAGAAACTCACTTTCAGTTTTATTTTCTTATGCCCCATTCAGTTAACTTTAACTGCCAGTTAATATTCAGTCTATGTTGTATCAAATTTTCCAGTTGTTTTTCCTACAGACAGCACTCAGTGACCTCAAACAACAGGGCTATGGTTTGCAGGGCTATGGCTATGGGTCACACATGACATCTTTAAAGCAGCCAGATTAAAGAAAAAAACATTACCCACATTTCAAGCAAACATCTGGGTCAGTATGCAGGGTTGAGTATAACCCCTTTTTATCCAGTCACTTACCAGGGTGCAGTAGATTATGCAGACCACCCCTGTTGCCACTAGAACACCCCACAGATCCAGCCCTGTGACTGTTAAGATCAGCACAAGACCAATAAAATTAGGACAGATTGAACTATTCAAACCAAAAACTAGAAAAAAAAAGGTAAGTGGGAAAAAAAACTCTCAAAACTTGGCAAAGAGTACAATTTCCTGATTAACTTTACGAAATTTCTTCTGCTGTGAGTACAATACCTGGGAAGCAGATACAACACAATGTTTAGTGATAAAAAAAAAGTGCATTGATGGACTTGATGCTTGATAGCACTCTAAAGAGGGAACAAAAACTATTGTGGCAATGATTTCTATGCACAATTCAGATGAAGGAATACTTCACATCCATACATAGATGCACACTGATGTACTGATGAGACAGTGAGACAGTGACATTTTATATCTTCTAACTGTCTGGACACTTGTGTAACTCCCAAATGCAAGACTATGAAATTTCAGCTTCTGAAGGGACTCACTTTGATTTAAGGCAAGTGCTGGAGCATAGATCACCATGCCTGTGTACAGGGCCTATGGAGACACAATAACAGTTAAAAGATTGACTGAACAGGCTATCCTTTTGACTTATTAAAGTTTCCCTACAATGTTAATTATTAACACTGGAATCAATCAGAGTAAATGGAATGGAATGTTCTCTTCCTGAAACAATCTTCTTAAGTGTCTATGAATAGTCATCATACTTATCTACCATTTGGCAACATGTGCTTTGTAGAGTTGTTTCCAAATAGTTTCCAGAGCACTTACTGTTTGAATAATGTACATCGAGGTCCCAATCACTCGTATTACTTTATTGAAGCGCATCTCAAGATACTAAAAATAAAACAGATAATTTCAGAAACACAGGAACTGTTGTTGATTAACTGTAGATATGTGGATTGAAAGCTTTTTTAACACTTCCCTAAAGGTTATTAATCAAAAGAAAACTCTACTGAGTTGAAATACAATGTACTACTAAGTGAGTAAGAGTCATTTTATGTTCAGAGGCTGACTTTTTATTTACCTATTTGTAAATACCACAAGTGACTTATTTCAAAGAATATGAGTTTGTTCTTTACACTCTGTGTCATTACTGTTCATGTTAACTTTTATCTAGTGCCATGTGTTCACAGTAAGGGAAACTGGCATTGCAACTTATTTTTGGCATTGTATTTCAGGTAAATATCATTTTCACAGTGTTTTGCTTACCTCATAAGTGCTGGTGATCCCCAGGCGATAAAACAATGGAACAAACACCTCTGCGCTAAACATGGACATGATGGCATAAGAGAAGACAAACAACCAGAAAGCTGACCCGTAGCGGTAGGCCTCGGCTGGCGTGCCAATAACGGTGATGCCTGACATGAAGCTGGCAGTGAGCGACATGGACACAGGCAAGGCAGTCATCTGCCGACCACCTAGCAGGAACTCCTCGCTGCTGGTGTTCTTGCGACTGCGAAAGGCCTGGAAGAGGCCCACGCCGGCAGCAACCACAACAATGCCGGCAAACACCACATAGTCCCACACAGAAAAGTGAGCCACGGGGCCACCACCTGTCATGCTGATGGTCACTAGCTCACCTTTACAACTGGGAAAGTTTTTCAAACTTTTTTACAACTTACAAAGTTTATTTAACAATGTTTACAGCTTTCCAAGTAAATGTAATTATTACAATAAGAGCTAAAATGAACTGACTGCAACAATGTTACGTTACGAGAGGCACAAAAAATTCTTTCCTCGGCTTGTTACTATCCTCGAGTCATAGTCCTGAAAATGTTCCTGAAGACCTCAAGCTCCTTGGTGCGCAGTAAAATATTTGGAATTTCCAAATAGTGTAAATCAAAACCTTCTCTCTCAAACAAGACTCCTGGAAGTTCTGAATCCTTGGTTTATCGTTTTGCGAGCTAACCTGTTTGTCTGTCTCAAGTAGAAGAATGAATAAACCGTCCGAGTTCTTGGGTTGACCACAGAAAAGCCTTTAGTTAATAATCCCTTAAGGACAAACTATACAAATGTTGTTCACCGCCCTCTGAGATAATAAAACAAAAAAGCCATAAATTAAGGTTCAGCCTGAGTCTATCCAGAGAATCAAAGTAGACTGGTGCCTTCTCGTCACAACAGAATTGGAACAAGATGCAGTGCTCTGTATGAACTGTTCTTGATCAGCTCATTGAAGCAGGCTCATATTTATGGGTTCCTCCACCAGATTAATCACCAAAGTGTCTGATAAGATAGCTACAATGTCAGCAAGGTTAACCACTCAATAACTTGTGAAGATATATCCTGCAGACTGGAACTGATTTTGTTGTCAAGATGTTCTGATGAGTAGTCAGTGGAGGTTTAGTGGTTGGGTTTTTGACTGAGGCATGCTTCACCTGACCACTCTGTTGCCTTTCTGATGCCAGATCAGGGTATGACACATCTTTCACTGAAAAGAGTAAATGAAAAACAGCCACTGGGAGCTGAAATCAGTAACATGCTCTTTGAAATGGAAATAGAAATGTGAAAGAATTTCACAGAACACCTGTGAAAAAATCATTAACTTATTGTGAGGACATTTTGACAGTTGACAGAAACTGGGTTGTATCATTGTGTATCCTTTTTTGAGATACTTAAGCCCAGTTATTTGCTAACCGTATGACATCATGCTGTACAGTTACATTATACTGTAGATTTGAACTTTAGAGATGTTGAATATGCCTATATTTGCAAAATACATTATTTTATTATTGCCCTGTAGAGCCGTAACATGATGCAGAACATGACATCACATGACATCACTGACATGTGTCACTGTCTAGGCATCATTCCCATCCAATCACTTTATGATGGAAAATCTAGATAACAGAATGACCCTAATTAGCCAATTGTTTTGGCTGATTACTTGTGATTACTAATAATTCATTGCCATACGGACTGATCAGTCTTGACCTAAACAGTACAAACATAAATAAGTAAACAGATTTATACTTATCTTAGACTTATTAATTGTATTGAAAAAATGAGCATGAGGTTTGATTGTCTGATTGTCGTCTTTGCTCATCTAGGCTTTCCAATCACTTTTGCATATCACCGTAACTTGCAGCTTCCGACTTCATCATTTATTTTGTAATTTTCGAGGGAAAAAGGTAAAACTTAAGACCCTGATCTTTTCACTTTCCATAATGGAGTACATCTGCAGGTGTGCCTTTGATTCAGGTCAAAAAGGTAGGGATTTAAATATGATAATGACATATGTTACCAGATGCCTAGGCCGCCGTACTTGGCCTGTTAGCTCATTGTGAGGTCACAGTGGTGGGTGTAGGTTACAGTGCCGAGGGAACATAGGCCTGTGTCCTGGGAAGTGTGTTCTAGTGCAGTGGAGATAAGGGATGCCTGGGATAAAATGGGATTAGTGTGGAGGTATAAAGCTCTGGAAGCATCCAGCAGAGGCAGGGTAGTGCAGGTGTCCAGGTGAGTGAGATGCATGCAAACCTCTGAAACAAAGCTAAAAATCTTTTACGTTGGGGACTATTCTCTTTGTGCTTTGACTGACCGATTCAATGTTACAACAATGATCATGTAACAACAGTGGCAGAAGGTCATGTGTAGATGTGCATTCAAACAACATCTCTATACATGTCTTGACAATCAGCAATATTTTTCATTTGTATCTATATGCATAAAAATGACAACTCTCTATTTGAACCTCTATTTGAATTCATAGTTGTGTGTGAGAAGGTTTTGTTTAATCTTTTCTGTGATCATATTTTCTACCATCAGTTGTGACGTGCATTCTGCGGGTGGTGATGGCTGCATCTGCTTTTCTCAGTGCTGTGCTGTGTCTGTTCCTCCATCTGGCGGTGCCCATGTGTGTTCCCACTGAGTACACCCTGTATGTGGAGAAGCATGAGTGTGACTTCTGCGTGGCCATCAACACCACCATCTGCATGGGATTCTGCTTCTCCAGAGTAAGAGCCCACATATATTTGTAGATGCTGACGTGGATGTTTGTGTGTTGACATTATCTGTGGATGGTGGTGCATTCAAGGGTAGAGGTGTGTTGATGAATTGTTTAAATAATTGGAGGCTATACACTGTACACTGTAATTGATTCTCTCTTAAAACACTTTAACTTGACAATGTTTTAAGGCAATTTTTAAGGCCTATAACACGCCATTTTCCTTTGGACTTAATACAGTTAAATCTCTCCAACCAAGTCTAGATTTGTGGTGTTATGGCACAGATTTATGTTCTTGCTGTTCTTGCATTCACTTGTCTGTAAATTTTGGCATGTCTGTGCAGGCTGGCATGCTGACATCTACCATGTTAGATGATCATGACTCAGAGCTGGTGCCTGGTAACAAAGAGGTGCTTGAATAAAAATGTGGCATAATGTCAAAGTGCCAGATGCCAGGGCCTCTAGATACCGCTTCTGAAGAGCGTGTTGGTCTTGCATAGCAACCTCTGTCACTGGTGTGTGAGTCCCTGTGTGTGAATTCAACAGATGAATGTGAGGAATTCAGTGGAAAGAACTGTGAGTGCCTAGTGGAAAAGCACAGAATAGAAATGTCATCCCTGTCTCAGCCAATCAGATCGCTAAATGCTATGCTTGAACACAATACCAAATATGTGTGATCATTTCCTTTAAAAGATTTATTCATGTGTAGATAAGAGTTTTGTTTTTTTGTGTGTGTACAGTAGTTGTTCTGGATAAAAGTGTCTGTTTAAGGCAGTGGACATAAACATAATAACTTAAAAGTCGGTAGTTAATAGTTAAAATAGTTAGCAAACATCAGATATAGCACCATTTACTGGAAGTCATATTAGCTACTGTCGAAATTCCTCCCTGCATGTTCACAAAATAAAGTATTCTATAACCTTGGAACCTTGTTTTTTGAGGTTTTACGAGGTCAAGTTATGCAACTGTACACTTGAGTTACTACATCTAAGGTTGTGTAAGTTTGATCATATCTGGCCTGTGACCGACCATACATACCCTGACCCACTTTTTACTCTCTCTCTTTTTTGCTGACCAAGTTGTAACTTTGGTCTGGAAGTATGAATAGTGTGAAGTGAGGGGAGATAACAGTGAGCACATCTGGTCTCAAAACCAGGTCTCCAGGGAATGGACTACATGGCTGAATCCACATGTTCCTCATAAGGCCTAACCCTGAATTCCTTAAAAAACTTAGCGTAATACGCCAATACGTACTGGGTGGGGGTTATATGGATTCAGCCCATAATGCCAAAGAGCCAGACTCATTGCTATGGCAAGCAGAGCACATGATCAGCTGTGATTACTGCACTTCATCAACGCTGCCCACTGACCCAGCCCCCTTGGGAAGTGTGCCAGTGTACACGCAGTTATCCTTCACGTGTCCACTCGCTGCGCTTCTTCCACTCCAGAATATCCACACGCAAGTGCCTTGCCTGTCTCTAAGGGTCAACCTCATTTGGGGCTCACACACTAGGCACACTTCCAATGACATTTGGGCATGCTATTCCCCTTCTGACACCACAATGAGAGGAGAGAACTGTCACCCTTACTTGCCTTGAAATTGTGTCTCTGGATATCAAAATGTACCTTGACAACAACAGAAGTTAAATTTGATATGTATACAGCATCTTTAAATTATGATAATATTCTGTTGAGTGAGTATCTCCTGTCATTTCTTAGATATATTCATGCTTTTGTGTGTGTGTGTGTGTGTGTGTGTGTATGCGCGCGCTTGTGTATGTGTGTGTGTGTGTGTCTTTGTCCACTCCAAAACAGGACAGTAACTTGAAAGAGTTGGCCGGTCCTCGCTTCCTGCTTCAGAGGGGTTGCACCTACCAGGAAGTGGAGTACCACACAGCGGTGCTGCCTGGCTGTGCCCACTACGCCGACTCCCTCTTCACCTACCCTGTGGCCCGGAGCTGCCACTGTGGTACCTGTAGCACCCACAATGATGACTGTGCCTACAAAACCAGGAGCACTGATGGTCAATGCACCAAACCACTTTGGCATCTTTCCCCGTACCCTGACCAGAGCAACTACATCCAGTATGATTGAGGGAATAACGAAAGAGGAAAAGAAAGGATAGTTTAGTTTCATTTCAAATTGAGCTTCAAGTTGATAGTATGGCATGTGCTGAACAGTGCGTTCTTGTCTGTGTGGGCTGTGTGAGTGTTTTTGTTTCTTAGTGAAAACTGTGTGCCTGTCTGCCAACATAGAATGTCCTGTCTGGGTCAGTTGTTGTCATATGTGTGGGGGCTACGCCACAGTATTGTGTTTGCTGCACACCCTCCCTTCTCTGCCGGGCATTCACATGATTGCCTTGTTTATAGTTCTATTATTAGGAGGGATTGACCCGTAGTAGCCCGTAGTCAAACGTCACATGTTTGTGTTTCTGAGTCACCCTGCTGTGGTCTATCCGTGCCACAGAATACTGTGAGTGAGACGCCATTAAAGCTGGACACTGCAAATAGCCTTGTCTAATCTGCGTTAATCACATCCTGTGACACTACGTCACTCAAAGTGCTCTTCACACACACATAGAGACAGCACACTAGAACTACCTTACGTGAAAACACTCAATTCAGGTCTGAAGCACTGGAAAATTTCATGATACATGAAGCTATGAAGCTAGCCTGACGATGGACCAATAACACTAAGACATGCAAATTTCTGGGAGGTGACTGGTTAAAGCAATTTGTAGCTGGCAGTTAAGCGCTGAGATACTGGTATTTTTTTCATGTTCTTCTTGATAGGAGTCCTGTTTATTGAGCGATGGTTCTGAGCAGAGCCAGGTCTCTATGACACTGAATATGGCTAAAAATTATACCAGCTTAATATACAAATAAAATCATGATTGCTACTGACAAACATGAAAGACACTACAAATTTTACAATCTAAAAAAAAAACCTGGCCGGAGTTTAAGATAGTTGAAGATACTGCCATATAATCAACAAGATTGTCTCTCCTAAAGATAGTATTGAGAGGGCTGTAAATCTGAAATAGCACGTCGGAAAAATGTCTTACTCAGTGTCTCACACATATCCATAAACGTGTGTTTCTTTCATATCTGGGGGGTATACTATGAAGCCAGTTTACTAGCTAAACTGGGTAACTTCTGGAGTAACCATTGATCTAAAAACAGCATGTCACTTTAGAAACAACTGATGCTCAGGAGGATTCTTTTAGAGATCAGTGGTAACTCCCAAAGCTACCCGGGTTAACCAGTAACCTCACTTAGTGGTACAGGCCCCTGGTATAGGTCTGGCCTAAACCATCTACAAATAACTGAATGAATGAATTAGTTAATGTTGAAAGAAACCCAAACAGACTGAATGGCTCTTTTGCCTACATTGGTTGAGTATGGCTAACTTGGGCTATATGTTGGAAATTCGTTTTATAAATATCTACTGAGAGTTTATTGCCTGACAGTGCTAAAGCAATGTCACTTAGTGTAACAAAGGTCTTGGGTCTGCTAGGGTATGCCCCAGTGGACACGTGCTCTCCACACCAGGCAGTGTGTATTCACTGGAAGACAGCTGGAGTTTATTTCTGAGTCACCACCTCAGATACTACTGTTTGCAAATAGCGGCTGTCATGTGAAGGCCTGTGTCACTCCTCCGGATCAGTTGTTGCTTGTCCGCTCTCATAAGCACATGGTTCTCTATTGGTTTTTCCTGTCTGTCACCTCTCTGTTTGCGTTGGTGTTTGGGTCACATGACTCAATGATCACCACTCATTAGCCCACGTCCAGGAAAAACCAAAACTTTCATCTCAAATCCCTGCAGAACTTTTTTGTCATTTACACTCCCATTAACCTTGATTCATGTAGATATAAATGTTAAAACACACAATTTATTTTTGATCCACTTCTTATCCCATTAAGCAAAGATTTTTTATATTTTCAATGCATCAACTAGTGGTCAACTTTTTTTCATTAACCCATTGCAGTGTGTTTCTGCCATTCCATGCTAAGCCATTAACCAAAGTGTATGCGATCCTGTTTAGACTAGGCACGATCAGACTAATCACGTAAGAATGGTATGAATTGTCCTGACAACAAAAGAGGACCAAGCTTTGTTTGAGAAGCCAAAGCCCTGATATCATAATGGATAAAACCATCAACTGCCTGGAACTTGACAGGAATTTGCCTCTTCAGCATTCCACAGTGGGTCTGGTGCACACAGACATACTCCATCCACACCACCCAGTCCACTTTGTTTTCCCTTTATCTTTGTCTATGTGTATGAGGTGTGTGTGTGTGTGTGTGTGTGTGTGTGTGTGTGTGTGTGTGTGTGTGTGCGGTGGGTGGGGGGGGCTGTGTGTGTGTGTGTATGTGGGTGTGGGTTTGTGAGTGTGTGAGTCTGCGTGTGTGTGTGTGTGTGTGTGTGTGTGTGTGTGTGTCATCCCACTGTTAGTAAAAAACTCATGCAAGGACAATATTTTGAGTGGTGACCTTGGCCAGTGTTAGACCTGGGCAAGGTTGGAATAGGTGGAGGCATTCTCTGTTGATTACCATTGTGGAAAGCAAAATGAATTCAATATCTTCCAAATTAACAGCAAGCCAATTGTCTTTATTGGCAACCAAAGGCTGACATTGTGTTTTATGATATTCACAGAGTGCTTGTGAAGTACCTTGTTAAAACTTTATCTGTCATGAACATAAGGTAAGTTTGAGGGTAACCTGTGGTAACGCCAATGCCCTATGTTTGACCTTGCATAAAAGTGTTTTCATGTAGACAGTGTGGTATCATAGACTGAGTGTTTATGTAAGGACCAGCCCTCTCATGGGCCGTCTTTTGATTTACTATGCCTCTCCATCTCAAACTGCATGTGAATGGTTAGCTGCAAAAATGTAAAATAAAAAATTCACATGAAAGGGTACCTTAAGACCCCACTACAAATCTGGGTTAAGCCTTGTTCTCAGCTCCTAGTAATGCCCCTGGGAATACTGTAGTACAGTGAGGTATATAACACTTCTGACATTCTGACAGTAGGCTATCGGACAGATTAGGCTTTTCTTTAAATAATAGCAAGGGTAATGAATGAAATGAAATGAAAGGGTAATAGGCCTATTGCTTGTAATGCAACCATACCTGACCAATTTTAATGACTGTTGAATCTGCTGTGTCATTTTTGACACCTCTCCTAATTCTAAACACTAGCCTAACAGTTCCTGGTAAGAAAAGAGGTTTGGCCAAGTTGCCAAGACACAGTGTGGCTAAGTGTAATTAACAGTTAAGTCTTAATCATACAGAGAAATAACGATTAGGAAATGTGTGGTGCCTTCCTGTGATTAGCTACGTAGTGTAGGCCTTCTGCCCATTAGTCTTGGCTATTTCTAGACTCTCGGGGTTTAATTGGTCACCAGTGCGTAAGTCACCTAAATGGTGATCCTTCTAGACCAGGTCTAACATGAGCAAGTTACATTCTAGCCTAGCATTTAATAAAGACAACCTCCAGATTAGTATTGTACATGTAGGATTGACAAAAATATATTATTATTATTAATATTATTATTATCATTGGATACCTAACTGTAGTAACCTACTCTAAATGATCCATTGTTGACTTCTATCTCCTTCCAGAACTTTACAAAAAATCTTGCTTCCGTCCATTTTTTCTCCTCCCATCCATTGAAAGCAGAGGCGACGATCTTGATGAAATCGGATACTACAACAACGCCCACTCTCGTAGTAGGAGTAGGCGCATGCTAATTTAAGGAAGGTGATTGGTCTAAGCAAAACAGTGACGATTTACGCCGCCCCCCTCATATCAAGAAAGATTCATTTGCATCCAATTCATTCAGACGCCTGACGAGGACAGAAGGAACACGCCTTAATATTCTTATCGCGGACAAAACTATTTTCAAAGGCTTAACTCACTTGGTAAGTGTCATAAAATTATTATCGACTGCTAATCAAAAGCCACACCTTTTCCGTGGTGTTTTCTACAGCTACACCCGTTTTTTTATTCAAGGCAGATCTCAAAGTCTTACCCTTTTCGTCCGTTCAATGGGTTGATCAGTAACGTTATCTTTTTTTTCGCCTATAGTATCTAAGTTCCGCTAATTCTTGCATTCATGTTTCTAAAACTGGTCCACTTTAATCAGTGAATACATCCACTACATCCAGATGTTAAATTTAGTATCGTTAACGTTTAGTTGGCGTTACCGCTGACGTAGCGGTAGGATTTCTGGGCCGGCTTCTGTTTAAACTTCATTCATTTTGTAGTCATTTGAAGGTTCCACAGACGTCATGTATGGTATATATTAACCGTCTCCAACATAGCATTTTCCTAGTTTTTACGCCATCGTTTAATTGTTCAGATTCTAACATTTAGGCACAGGTTTGGTCTCACAATTGTAGGCTGAGGTGGGGGAGGGGTAGTTTCATACCGTCTCTTGCCAGAGGGTTCTGTGGTTTGGTAACGTTAGCTACCCAGAAGTGGTCTCACTGGCGCTGTCTGTTAAGAGTTACTTACTACTTCCCTTTACGTTATGTATGGAATATAACTCGTGCATTTGTATTTACAATACAGTGTTCATAACGAAGTTAATAAAATACGCACATGGTAGACTTGAGGACAACATGTAATTACCAATTAAGTTGCCTTTTACTGCTTGATAGGCACGTCATGTCTTGACTTGGGCATGCGTGATCGTAAAGGCAGCAATGTCACTGGCAAGTGCATCACCAGCTCATGACCAGTCCATAGTGGATCCAATTACAAGTTCTCCAGTCTTGGCATGTGTGTATATGTCAGTGTGTCCACGCCCCGTCAGTGCACCGGAAGCCCTTTTTGCCCACTTGTGTTTCTTGTGAATGGGGGAGGGGAGAGGTTAGGGTGGGTTACTAGTGTGTGGGAAGAGATTACTGTGTGTGTGCGTGCGCGCGCGCACATTCATGAGCATTAGGAAGTATACATATAAACTTGCCGCCTATTTCTCTTCCGCACTTTTTTGCAGATTGTTGATCGTCAACTTCCTACCACAGCACTAAAACTTCTTAGTCACCACCTCTGTGCATTCCTTGCCTTTCTGAAAGTCATCATGTCTCAGCAACACATCAGGTACTTCACACACACTCATTCCAGTACTCATATGAACTTCACCGTAGATACAGTTATTTGTACTTTTGAGATGTCAACATTTGAAATATTTTGATGAATCCCTAACTTTTTTTTTCTCAACTTCTTTGTAGCCTTCCCGCCAAACTGATCAATGGTGGCATTGCTGGCATAGTTGGGGTCACCTGTGTATTCCCCATTGACCTGGCAAAGACCAGGCTGCAAAACCAGCGACAGGGGCAGCAAGTCTACAAGAACATGTGAGTGATACTTTCCTTTGTCTCTTCACGAAAGGTTTCGGACAGCTGTAGCAGTTGTCTTTTAGCAGGACAGTGGTGAAATGGGAGGCGCCATAGACACAGTACACTCATTAGCCGGGCGACACTTTGATCACTGGTGCCCTTGGTTTCTTGCATGCCATCACTTTAACAGACTAATCCCTTTGGAATGCATGATGTGGATAGGCCCAGAATCCCCTCCCTTCTCTCTCTCTCTCTGTCTGTCTCTCTCTCTGTCTGTCTCTCTCTCTGTCTGTCTCTCTCTCTGTCTCTCTCTCTCTCTGTCTGTCTCTCTCTCTGTCTCTCTCTCTCTCTCTTCTCTGTCTCTCTCTCTCTCTGTCTCTCTGTTTCTAGGCGTGCACGTATGCCTCTGTTCTGGGTGATTGTGTATTTGTGTCAAAGAAGTTTGCATATACAACAAGTTGCACAGTTCCTTGTTTGTGCTGGCAATATTTATGCAGTCTAAAATAGATCTTGCTCTTTTTTTTTGGTTTTCCCCACTCTCTAGGATGGACTGCCTTATTAAAACGGTACGATCTGAGGGATACTTCGGAATGTACAGAGGTAAGATTCATCCTTGTTAAGATTAGTTTGTGAGCCTGTATTAGATTGTTTTCATTAGCCAAGTAGTTTTATTCAGTGAAGTAATATGCAGACAATGTGACAGATATGAAATGGTGAATGAGAAGGGAACTGACAAGATAAAAGGCTGGATAAAGACTTTATAAAGAGTCTATCCATCTGTAAAAGGCTGTATACATTTTTTTCCGGTTTAACATTGTATATTTTCATATCTTGAGCTGTGCTCAGAATTGCCATATGGACAGAAGTGGTTACCTTAAATGGAGAGTTGTATGTCACCAGGGTTTATGCGCATAACTTTCTAGTTAGTCAGTTTAATAGCCCAGAGATGTTTCACAAGCACTCTATGCATGCTGCAACTTGTACCAGTAGTAAATTTTCTTATCTCCATCCTAAGATGAGACCTCAATCTATCCATCGGTTCTAATTGAACACGTCTTAATGATAGTATCAGAACTTGACCATAAGGTAAAAATAGTTCTTCATAATCTTTTGCATCAGTGCTCTGAAGTGCAATTTTTTTATACCTGCTTGGTGAAATTGATTTGTGAGGTTGGAAAGTGGAGGTGGGAGTCAGCTGTATGGGCTCCTGTTGTGTGAGGAATGCTGTTTGTTTGCATCTGTGTTTTTCATATTACAGACATGGGTCCCCTGGGAATATTGAAGGCTAGCCGATATGGCGCAGCCACGCTGGAGGCAAATCATATAATGGTTCTTACAACATCGCTTTATTTCAATTAGGCACCAATATTTTTTTTGTTTCTTTAATTTCTTATTGATTTTATAATTTTTAAAAATGCTCTTCTTGTTTTGTTTTTTTGATTGTTTTTTTTCCGCTTGCTGTCTCGTCGTTCTTAGTCAGCCGACTATTGGCTTCACTCGTCTCTGTCATTTTACTCAGTCACTTCTTGTGTCACTTCATGTCTGACTAAACATCTTGTGCTATTCAGCTACACCTAATTGTCTTGTCAATTCCAGTTGCTTTAACTACTCTACTCCTCTCACCACTTCTTGCATTTCTTTCTGTGTTGATATGTGTTGGCTAGAATGCTAGTTTGTTTCTGCCTTGCTCTGAAGGCTATGGGATCTTAAGATAAATCTTCCTCTCTCTGGGCGTTCTTGTCTGGATTGTTCTTGCATCCCCCTGTTACCTTCTCAGTCTTTATTATTTATTTATTTCATTTTTGGTCTCAGAATTTACATTCCCTCTCTTGTTTGTTTTTTTTTATTGGTGTTTATTTGTTTACTTATTTATTGGTAATTATAGAGAAATGTTGCCTGATGAGCTGTGTATGTGTATGAGCTATTATGCAAAGATCCCCCGCCATCATCATTCCTAAGTATTCACACTAGATTAACAACCTTTTTGCCGACATGTTCTTTGTTTTGGTTTCTTAAATGTGCTCTTAGATCCTTTTAAGTATGTGAGGATCTCTGGTGTGATGGTGGTGGGGAATATCTGACTACTTTAACTGTAACTGAGTGTGTGTGTGTGTGTGTGTGAGAGAGAGAGAGAGAGAGAGAGAGAGAGAGAGAGCGCTCTTCACCCCATACTGCTTCCATCATTGTAATCCTCCATGTTTTTGTGTTCCTAGGTGCTGCAGTGAACCTAACACTCGTCACCCCTGAGAAAGCTATCAAACTAGCCGCCAATGACTTCTTCCGCCACCACCTTGCCAAAGATGGGTAAGTACTTCTTATAGACACGCTTCACGTCTGCTAGGAAGAGCCTTCCAGCAACTCTTCTGGGAATCCCTCTGTCTGTGTTCGGCTCTTTCGTAATCATGTCCCTCATTGGCTTTTGCAGGAAGGGCTTGAATGTGTTTAAGGAGATGTTGGCAGGATGTGGTGCTGGCATGTGCCAAGTGATCATCACTACTCCCATGGAAATGCTGAAGATTCAGCTTCAGGATGCTGGACGACTAGGTAAGGAGAAAATAAAAACAATAATAATAATGATGATAAAAATTAAATGTGAAACATAGTCATATAATATAGGCTTATATTTAAGTGCTGCAGTGTAACTCTCTGCCTCATATCTCCCCCTCTTTCAGCTGCTCAGCAGAGGAAGCCTGGCATCATGTCTCCCACTAAGCTGGCGGGCACCAACACAGTGCTGAGCCGCTCCTACACAGCAAGCCCAGCGCCAGGCCGCCCCGTGTCTGCCACTCAGATCGCCCGTGAGCTCCTGCACACACAGGGCATCCAGGGGCTCTACAAAGGCCTTGGGGCCACTCTCATGAGGTACAAGAAGGCACTACTGAAGCTGTACATGTATTTCGAAATCTCTGTGTTGAAACCCCCTATGTTAACATACAGTACTGGATTAGGAACGTGAGCAAGCATGACATTTATGTCACCTCTTTATGTAACTTCTACAGTTGCACAGACAAAACCTCAAATATGCAATCATCTACACCATTTAAAAAAATCTATTTTGTTTGCATTATGTACGTGACCCAGGTGAACATTTGCATGGAGTTGCCCTTACACAGTACAGTAATAGTACACCGCACTGAATGGGCATTGTGCGTGCTGTATAATTGACTAGTGGTGTTTTGTATATTTGTCTCTTGCAGAGATGTGCCCTTCTCCATTGTGTACTTCCCTCTGTTTGCTCACCTGAACCACCTGGGCCAGGTGTCCTCTAATGGCTCCACCCCATTCTACTGGTCCTTTGTGGCCGGCTGCTTGGCAGGCTCCACTGCTGCCGTGGCTGTCAACCCCTGTGATGGTAAGTTTCTGCCTCCGTTATCAAATGCTTCACTACACATACGTAGAATCTCTGATTACAACAAGTTATATAATTTCTATGTATAAAAACTGACAAGGGTATTTAATCTCCATGTTCAGTTTTATGAATGATTGATTTGGACTTTGTAGCAAAGGTTGTTACTTGTTAAAAAAAAACACAATGTTTGAGCCAGTAAAGTCATTTTCAGTGGGACTAACTTGTCTGTGTCTGCTGCTTGTGTCCTTTTGCAGTGGTTAAGACCAGGCTCCAGTCCCTGAGCAGAGGGAGCAATGAGGAAAGCTACAAGGGCGTTGTGGATTGTGTAAGGTAAGGACACACTGGGCCTCTTCTGGAGAATTCATTTGCATTGCAAATCTGGTGGTTAGACTGCAGAGTGAGTGAATAGCTTTACATAAACCAGCTCTTCTGCCCTGGGCGCAAACCAAAAGTATTCATTGTTAGCCCTCTAGAAAAATAAAGCTCAACATGGATTACCAGGTGAATAATATGGAGTGAAAGCGGACAACTATGGCTATTGTAATATACACTAGTAAGTTATTTAGTTGTTTATGCTGAAATAATCCTTTGAATGAATCAAGTTAGGTGTGTGTGTGCGCGCGCGCGCGCGCGTGTGTGTGTGTGTACATGGTGTTAACCTTATCTCCTCTGTGCTTGCCTCTGCAGTAAGATTATGCAGCGTGAGGGGCCCTCGGCCTTCCTCAAGGGTGCTGGTTGCCGGGCACTGGTCATCGCCCCTCTCTTCGGTATCGCCCAGGTCATGTACTTTGTCGGTGTGGGCGAGTTCATTATGGGTCAGACTTCATTCAACCTCCTCTCCGCCTAAGGTGGATCAACAGAGACACTTTGCAGACTCCCTGAAGTATTTGAATAAGGAATACGAAAGAAGAAAGTCTAGTGGCAGCTACATAACCACCAATTTGTAATGACACAAAAAAAACGTACTTGTTAGATAATTTTCTACGCTTCACACACATGCACACATGCACACTAGTGCTGTCGTTGACTTCCTTTTTGGTGTGTGTGTGTGAGTACGTGTGCGCATGTGTGTGGGGCTTCTCTGCACTTCCGCTTAGAGGCTCTTTGGCTTTTTTTTGTGCGGCTTCAGTCAACGGTTGCACTTACTGGCGCGAAAGCCTCGTTGAGAAGCGGAAGGTGGCTTACTACAAGGGTTTCTACTCAACAGTCCACTCTTTCTCCAGAAAGTTCTACTCTTAGAATTTCCCTCAGTGAGGGAGGGAAAATTGGTGTCCTTTTTGGCACTCAGTAAAAAAAACAAAAAAAGAAGACCTTGTCAGGGGTTTCTTTCTTGTACAGTGTATGTATATTTTTAATTCAGTGAAAATATGTGTATTTAAATTGCCTCAACAAATGGCAGGCCTTTCTCATGTGAAAACGTGCAACAAATGATTTTTCCATTCTGAAATTCTCTTTATTTTAAATTTGGCTGTATTACCAGTCATTATTTTTGTTTTTTTTTTTTTTTAATTTAAAAGGCTATTTCAATTGGGAACATTTCAGGTGTAGTTTGCATGTTATTGTTACTGTAAGGAACAGTACACAAGCCGTTAACATACTTTACCACACATTTCCTAAGTAGTAATTGGACCAAGAAAACCAACTAAACTATTTTAGTCACGGGGTCACTGAAGACACTACTTGTGTGTCTATATACTTGATTGGTCAGTGTTACAAGTGTGCGTTCTCCTGTTTACCTTCATTACTTATTTTTTTTGTGAATGTTAAAGTTCTTTAAGCAACTATCAATGTTACGTTTTGTCCTCTCTTCTCTACAGCATTGTCTCTGTGTAGTTGCATGTGGCCTCTCAGAAGCCTGTGTCTCTTGTCAGTGTACTTCTCTGCCTTATGAGAATGTTGGCTTGTCTTGTGATGTGAAGGAACTGCACATGGCGGGTAGTTCACTGGTTCTCAGTAGACACCCCTTTTTACTGCACGTTGAACACCAACTAATACAAGACTAAAATTAAACCGGAATGTTACATTACACTCACTAAAAAATGTCTTTTTCTATTGTGATAAGACTTTTAATAAACAGACTTTAACATTGCACTGGAGTCTTCTTTTTTACCGTTTTATAAAATCGAAGTTGAGCGAAAAAGTAGTATAGTACCCACTGTTTGAAACTCACACTGGTTAAGCATCATCAGTAACACAGTAAAGTTCAACACTTTATTGTACATATCTTGTAATCTTCTAAGAAAGTCTCACAGTGGTATATAAGCAATGCAAGTACACAAGCAAAGGGTGCAGGACACCATCTTTGTAACAGATGTTGACCAGCATCTTGGTTACTGAATATTGTTTGCCAAGCAGGTAAGCCAACTTTTATAAACTGTTACAAGCCTGCACTTGAATCTCTTTTATAGACTCAAGAGGAATGCACCACCCTGGCTGCTTCACCTTAAGTGTCAAACTACAATTATATTATGCCTTCAGTCTGCAACCACATAAGCTGCTTCATGTTGGTGATGTTTGGAAACCGACAAAGTTGTGCAACATTACATCTATATTTTCTGTCTACAGTCTGCACCATGTTTTAAATAAATTAATTTAATATCTAAATTTAATATCCTATTTTATAAACTGAGATTATTGGCAGAGAGAAGAAAACTGAAACTAAAAAACAAATGTTTTCATAGTGTCTCATTCAGTGGCTTAAGGCAGTAGCTTAAACTTTTAATTCTTAAAAAAAAAAAAGCGTCTCATCTGTATTATTCTTCCATAGGAAGAACACCAATCAAACTTCAGTAAAGTGTAGAAAAGTGAAAAACTGCAGAGGTGCACAGTACTTGTGAACAAGGCATGTAGGACATAAGGGAGATAAGAATCAGCTCGCTGAAGAGATGAGTCTTCATTTGCATGTATGTATTTGGTGGTGTTCAAACTTGCTTAGGGCTGGTTCTCCTCTTGTGAAACACCAGTGAGGAAATATTTGCCTTTTTTCTGCCACCAGACCACGCCTCATTTGAATTCTGGCCCACCGTGTTCAGAGATCCCCTTGCAATTCTCATGGTCTCAAAGCTGCCACCAGACATACTACACCTGTGGGACTAAGCTCATTTGGTATCACAGGGGCAAACTTCACACACTCCAGTGTTCCAGTGAAGGCTGGGGAATGAGAGTCTGGTAATCTTCCTAAAGAGGATATTGCGGTCGGTGTGCCTTTTGCAAACAGTGCTGTCTGTGTCAAGGGCAGAGCTGTAGAGCTAGGTAAATGTGTGTGTTTGTGGGTGTGTGTGTGTCTGTGTGCATGCACGGAGTGAGGACGGAGAGTCTGTGTTGGCTGTAGCTGGACTGGAGTTAGTTGAAGACTGTAAAAACATGTACTGGCAACACCTTGAATGAAAGGAGTCTTTGTGATTCTGGGAGTAGGTGCTTCTAGATGCTTCTAGAATTTTCTCGCCACTTCATTTAAGCATTTGGCATGTTACATGCAAAATTCAAAATCATTCCACATATTCAAATATCACATCATTATTTTTATTTCTCAAAGCAATTCATATTTAGAAACTGCTACAAAACGTCATGCTATGAAAAGCATCCATTTTTCTTTTTTGTTTTCTGTCTTTTAAATGATTAGCAAACACAAATCTACACACCAACCAGAGTATACACATCTTGATTACATTCCAAAAAATGGACTGTCACGACATAGAGAAATTACAGTTTGACACAAAAATGTACAGTTCTTCACAGCAAAGGATAAAACACACACACACACACACACACAAACAGAGCATGCTTAGAATGAGCCCATAAACAAGCCTGTGCCTGCCCAATACACTTCCAAAAAGTGGCGCATTCAAGAACCATCTCTGGTTGCTGTACTGAATGTTCACAAATGAAAGGCGCTTGCTGGAACACTTTGAGGGTTCCTAAAGCCTACCAAAGTGAATGTTTCTTGAAAGCATTGTCTGACCATTATCATGATCAAGACTATCATCATGAATGTTCTCTCTCAACCACCTCAGTGCCCAACAACGCTTTGAGGAAACACATGCAAGACTGATTCTCAACTGAGATTTCAATTCAAACAAGGGAAATTTATGTAAAACAAAACAAAACAAAACAAAACAAGAAACAATCTGCCGAAAAATTCAGATTCCCTTGTAAGTTCAGGAACCCTTTTTTTCTGGAAGTGTATGCTTCTAAAAAAGGCACAGAAAAGCTGGAGCCCAGTTCAAAGGCTGGGCGCAAAGGGACCAGATCCAACTCCAAAGATGTAAGACTCTGCTGTGTGGACCTGGCCCAGATTTGGCCTTTATGAGCCCATCCCAGAGCCTCCAGACATTTAGACATTGCTGGTTACAGGTAAGCAAGCAAGTTCTGAGGTCAGGTTCACTTCATCTGAAACAGAAATTCTGTTAATTCCTTTGCAAGTAATCTATTCCAAGGCGACCAGGAAATTTCAACAATTCAATTGAATTTCACACCATGACAAGAGTGTTTTTTTAATACCCCCTTACAGCACTGGTTGAGAATTTTGACGTTTGTAGAACAAAAGGCTACATCAGTTTCTTATATGGGTATGGGTTTTTAAAAACGGCTACAAATATAGGTAATTCAAGTGGCACCCAGTTATTTGACAAATCTGTATACACACACATTCTGTACAGAGTTTGATGTGTTAAACCAATTATTTTAGTGAATTACACTTAAAGTTACAAATGAATTGGCTGAGAAAATCCTGGGAATAATTCCCTTTCACTGCCGTGCTGTTGTTGTGCTGCTGTTGTGCTTCTGTGCTAAATATATTTGTGTGTATGTCTATGTGGATGTGGAGGGATGTACACTTGAGTACTTGCGTGATTTGGTTTATACTTGAGACAATTTTCATTCAAAGTAGAGCTATTTAATAGGAATATAATTTATATCTCCTCTTTTAAAGGACTGGACTGAAAATAACGGTGAACCTTGAAAGCCGCACCATGAGAAGGCCGTGGGTCTGACAGAAAGAACCGACCAGAATTAAGTCATTAGGTTAATGGTGTTAATAGTGCATTCGCTCTGGTTTTGTTAGCAGCAGGTGTCGCCAGGTGATTGGCATGACTTCGTGAAACTTTAAACTTTGCATGACTCAGTGAGCGCTCTGTTCCAGTCCACATGACACACCTGCGGCAGTGACACAACCTATGTAGTTTCTGGTGTGTCTCTGTGACTTAGACTGTACATCCTACTTAGGTAGCAGACGCATGTTAATGCAAACAACATGATTTATGACCAAAGGCAGTTAAGAAGTGTGTGAATAAGGCTGAAGAGTGATACAGGATTATGACACACTATCTCGGCGACGCAATGACTGATGTGCAAGGAATGACAAACATCTGACCAATATGTCTTGTCTGAAATATTTACAACCAATCTGTCAACCTTACAGTGGGTGACATAGTACAGAAATACCTAGAAAGTAACTGAGGGTCAAAAGGTGAGAGTCCAACACTGGTTGTTATGTTACCTTAGCTAGTTTTTCAGTGTGGATCCTGCAGCCTCACTGCACAGAATATCTTCTATCTGTCTCTGCTCCCTCTTACTAATTAACTAACGATACCAACTAACGTCACTATAATTATAATCTCTTTACTGGCTGAATCATCTGCCAGCATGAGAATCACTGATGAGCTCAGGCAGGTATACACAGGATGCACAGACGAATTGCATGCAAAGGGGGGAGGATTTGAGTCAGCTTGTGTTACTGGCGAGGTCTTTCCATCTGGCTGGTCAATCGTACGTCTGTTGCTGTGAAGACATCTGACAAAGCAGCTTCTGTGAGGACTTTCACCTTCAGCACCTCAGTTACATACACAGTACAGTGCGCAACTCTGTCTATACAAATTTGGCAGGCAGGCTATGTGTGTGCAGCACCACTGAGGACCAAGGGGTGATTTGTGGGGTGCAAACTGCAATACGCCAGCCGGTAAATAAATTTGTTATTTTGGTTGGGTTTGGGAGTAGGTGAGAAGAGGTCAGTTAGTGCAGGTCCAGTCCAGCTATAAGGGGAAACCACTATGCGTCTCCTCTGAATGATGTCATTAGACCCCGCACACATCACTGAAACAAACCCCAACTGACTGAATAAGGATGTGCTAGAGTGTGTTTTTTTCTGCTGTTTTGTTATGAAAAAGAGTGCCACCCTCTCTTCAAAGTCCAAATGGAGTGACCCGCCCGAGTCGGTAAGGGCAGTGCAGTCCCACAGACTTGGGTGGGGGGTGCGGGGAGGGGGGTTTCAGGGAGGTTGGTTTCAGGGTGGCTTGGGGAGGAGGGGGATAATGAGTGGGGGTCAGAGGTGATTAAATGACATCTCTGCTGTTTCGGATAGCACAACAGAGAACCATACTGAAGCTCATCCCGATGATCTAAAGAGTGTGTGAGAGACAGAGAGAGAGAAAGAGAGAGAGAGAGAGAGAGAAACAATTAGGTAATGTGCCTTTACATAACTGAGATAGATTGTTTCCTTATTATCAAGGCATGATTTCAGTTACTTACCATGATTCCTGCGATACCAATCCCCACATAGCCAATGATAAAAATCTTCTCATTGAAATATTCAGAAATCGCCTCTACACAACTCTAAAGACAGACAGACAAACAATGAATTTCCATTTGCTCTTTACATCATAGTTCAACATTTCTAACAGTAAAGCCAAAGTCAATGAGAAAACTCAAAATTATACTTTGAGGATCACTGACACACATACAGAAATTATAGTACCAGAAATGATTAAAAGTGTGGGAGCTGGGAGATTTCAGACACAAAATAAAGATTTACTATTGAGTGACTGGTGAAACTGATCATTTATCTGTCAGAAGCTAGTAGATTTTCAGATGTTAATTTCCAACTCTTTCCAATTCTGCTCACAGACAATAGACTTACACTATGTATCATAAGTGAACAGGATGTCCCTATATCCGATTAGTGTTTTTCTAAGCAGACCCCTTCCTGCTTGATGTAAGCAGATTACATGTCTGCTCTTTGTCTACATGCAGGAGAGTGCTCGGCTTTTGTGCCGTTCTCTTCTTATGCGTTTGTGCATTAAAACAAGGGCAGGAGCTGAGCTCAAAGACTACAAAGACCAACAGCCAACTGAACTGTCTGCCTGAGTGGGTGCCATTAATAACTAATGCTTCATAGGCTGTAAACACCAGGACTGTGAACTGGTAGAGCTTTCACACATGTGCATAAAATGTACACAGATGTACACTCTCTCTCGCTCTCTTTGCAACCTGCCAACTGCTCAGTGTAACACACACACACACACACACACACACCATCAGATATATTTCTGACATATCACAACTGTCTAGTTTATTACCCATACATACAACATTACAGCTTGTACAGCTCCATGGGCTTTTGTGACACACACACACACACACACACACACACACACACACACACACTCACACATATAACACACTTCAACATACTCCTCAGCCTTTTAGTGAATAGTGTCAGGTCACTTACTCTGGGTTATTTATAAAAGTATACCTCATAGTCATAACACCATGTCATCCTACAACTCATCTGCAATGGCGAGGGGATATGTGGGATGATTGCGTATGACTCACAGGTATCACTTAGCTTTGACTTACTGGCAGCTACTCGAAGAGTGAGTCAGAACTGAAGGCACTGAATGGAGTATTGTATTTTACATACAGAAAATAATGACAAAAGTACATTTATATAATTTTCAAAATAAAATATATTTCCCTTGCCCTGACAAGGCTTCTACTTTTTTTGTCCAATTTATCCAATATATAAGATGGCAAAACTACTACACATAATCACATAAATTAACATTGCTCTATAAATGGCTTTCTGCTTACAACCGTTCTGTTTACAACACTACAGTTGAAATAGAATATATCAATGTAAGCACTGTGATGCCTCCCAATGCTCCACTCCTGCAAATGTCCTTCCTCCATTGACAGTTATCCCACTACTGCCCTCTGGTGTTGCTGAAGAGTAAGTTCACCACTGTTTTTTCCCATCATCATCACTACTTACTAGTTTGTTTCTACTTCATTGTTTTACTATACAGTAGTGATGCCCCAGATCCAAGTGACTCAGAAGGCAATGAGATGCAGCCCTTTCTTCTGTTCACCTACAGCTACACTAAAATAGCATATGGCTGTTACCCACCACTTACCCCATTTACAGAGAAATCACAGAACACTAAAGTTTAATTTCTGCTTTATCTCTGATCTGGCATACAGAGGAATGCAAGGGGAGTGTGCTAGTGTAGGTAAATGCTAATGTAACATATTATGATTACTATGGTGTACTTTAGAATAAAGATATTAAATGATAATCATTAGCCTTCTCAGTCTGATGTGGAAATTAAAGCTACGTCTCCAAAATCTGTTTATAATCTGTGGAGCACCACAGTGTTCTTCCTCAGTATTCTTACTGTGTGATTATTACTGGGCAGCTTCACACTGCAGCTGATCTGGCTTTCATTATTACACCATAAGGGTGTTTCACCATTAAGCAGCAGTTTCAAAAATGTTCAAAAAGTGTCAGACTCAAAGCGCTTGATATTGCACTTTGTAGTATTGTTGAAAAGGTTGGGATCATGAACCTTTTAATCATTATTTTGACAGACCAGACATCATCTTTCACACATTGCAGGCATGGTGGGGCAGCAGTTACGTTGTTTAACTGACAGCTGGGCGACCCGGGTTACTGAACCCCTTGTTGAAAGTCCATGTTCTCTTGGATAAAAGTGTCCGCTTAAAACTAGTCAACTTTACCATCTTAGCACGAAATGTTGACACCTAGGGGAATAAATATCAGCTATCAAATATCAATGTGAAGATCACGGTCACCTTAGTCTCTGGGGTAGCGTCTGGACACAGGGTTGGGTCTTTGTTTTCATCGCCACAGCATTGTAGCTGTGAAGTGGAAGGAAAGTACGTAGCGTGCACGCATGCACACACACACACACGCACACACACACACACACACACACACACATACACACACACACACACACACACACACAGAGAATGAGTGGGGAGATCTAGACAACATAAACAAAAATAAACTAAATTGCATCATAGGCTATGCAGAGGTCAAAGGTCACTATGACAAAGGTCAAAGGCTGGGTTACTCACAACAGTGTGGTACAGGTTGACGATGCTGGTGCCATTGTTACTATCATTCAGCGAGTTCAGGTAGAAACCCTTAACCTCATCTACGATCTGGAGTAAATAAAAAAAGACAGAGAAACCGAGAAAAAGAAAGTATGTAAAACACAGACATAAGCTTGTTCATATAGGAGGTAAAATATAGATTTTATGTCGGTCAGATACATACCTTTGCTCTGTTCAAAAATCCAAAGACTCCTGCAGCCACCTCTGCCCCAAAGATGATCAGTAAACAGGCAAAAAACTACAGAATACAATGAGAGTTACTATCAGCTGTGGACCTGAACTGACAATATACATTTACAGTATACAGTCACATACAATAGTTGTTCAGTTATCACCAACATACCAGTCCTAGCAGACACTGTGACTCCCGCATTGCTCCACAGCATCCAAAGAATCCTACTAGCATCATGACCACTCCAGCACCGATGAGGATATATACAGCTACAGGAAGAGAGTGCGTGACAAACATGGATGAGTGAAAAGCACTAACAAATCTTTTAAGGTATAGTCTAAGGTTTACATTCCTGAGCATCAAGATTAACAAAATAAAAAATAGGTTAATCCTCCTCAGTCAAACAACGCTACATGCACAGTTATTTCGCCTCCTAAAAATTGCCTCATTAAGGCTTAGGGTTGTGGCTTGTCCTGATTGTCCACAACTTACTCTGTATTTATATTTAGTGGTCAATGACCCCTCCATTTACCATCATGGGACTGCAAAATGATGCAGAGATGGTCTACTGATTATGGTTTTAGAGTGTCCAGTTACTTTCCCAGACCAGTAGGAAAACTGTGGGGGAACTCCCACATCCACGGCTGACACGCCCTCAAGCAAGGTGGCTAACCCCTCACGGCTCCCCGGCTGCCCACTACTCCAGGATGGTGTTTGTGTGTTCACTCACTCTTTGTGTGTGCTGTTGGCTACATTTCCCTCACGGGATCACAAGAGTATCTACACAGTTCCATAAACATCTACACCTGCCCATGAGGGGGCAGCAGAGTCCAACAGGGTTTAAATATTCAACAACTTTACACAGGGAAAACTTTTCATCTATGACTAAACAAGCTCTAATTTGATTGGCCAGGTTTGGAAAAAAAAATTATGTATACATGTTATTAAGTTATTAAAGTCTCTCTAACCTATTATCAGAGTACTACTTTCTACTTGTGGAAAAAGCATTGAAACATGAAACATGAAACATGAAATGTGAACCGTGATACATGGCACACATATGAACAGCAATGGAAAGTACTGTACTTGAGTACTGTGAAGAAACTCATATGCTATAAACACTGCAATGTGAGAGAGCTGCTAAGAGTGAGAATGCAAAGGACTCCTCAGTTTGAGGGTAAGTCCTTATTGGTTAAAATGTAATTTGTAAATTCCCCTCTCTTTCAAGGTTTCAGAGATCTGACGATTAGCATTTGTCATCCACCCACACAGGTGTCGGAGGATGAGGCACACCCTACTCTTTCACTCTCACTCAATGTACAGTGGAATGGCACTGAGCTGTGAGAGTCAGAGAGTGTGGGCCCAATAGGCCGACTCACTCATGTATGATGGACACTGACCCTGCCACAAAGCAATAAACATGCTGTTTGTATCACCGACACCCAATCCAGTGAGAACACTTGAGACTCAGAGAGAGTTTCAGTGACAATGTGGATTGTTTATTAACATGTTAAGAGACAGTCAAACGAGATCGAAAGAGAAAGAGAGAGAGAGAGAGAGACAGCGAGAGGGAGGAAGGAAGGGAGAGATATTAGCACAAGCTCGGGGTGTCACATGCCCCGGCGACACATGTTCTGTGCTGCCCCCCCCCCCCCCCCCCACAAACACACCAGCCGTCTACCCCCACCCGTCCATCCTCTGAAGTACCCCCCCACCCCCCTCGCTCATCTGGTCTCTCCTCCCAGAAACAAGGGCCACATTAATGGCACCCAGTGGATGCCCTCATTAGATCAGTCAGGCCGATGCAACAATGCCCTCCACACACACACACACACACACACACACACACACAAACACACACAGGCCAGGAGCCCTCCACCACAAATTCTGCCTCTGAAGACCAGAGAAGAGAGAGAGGGAGCAAGCGAGTGAGAGAGAGAGAGAGAGAGAGCGAGAGAGAGAGAGAGGAATGAAGATAAGACAGAATGAGAGGAAGAAACAGAGAAATATATTATGTGATGGAGGGAGAGAGGTAAAGAGAAAAGATGGGAAAGACACCAGGGAGTGAATAAAGGGATGGAAAGATAGAAAAAGACACCAGAACAAATGGAAGAAATGGGAGGAGAAAGGAGAGCGAAAAGGAGAGATAGAGGGGAGGGCCAGACACACTAGACGCAGAGGGAGGGCAAGAGGGACAGAGGAGGTAAAGAACAGAAGGATGAAAAAAAGAGAAAAGTGAGATGTGAGATGGATGTGAGAGAGAAAAGGTGACAATGTCAAAGAGAGACAGAGAGAGAGAGGATGAGCAGGTTTTAATTGGGGAACAGGACGGAGAAAAGGACAAAAGATTGAGATGGAGGAGAAAAGAGAAAAAAGATGGAATAACTGGGGAACAAAACAGAAAAAAGGAAGGGACGATAGAGGAAAGGAGAAAGATTAGGGAAGAATAGAAAGAGAAATGAGAGAGGGACTGTTTTTCTCACAAGGGGAGAAAAAGAGCTGAAAGGACAAGATGAGAGAAAGAGGAAGCACAGAGGGGATTGAGGTGAAAAGAAAAAGAAAAAAGAAAAGAAAAGAGAAGAGAAGGGGAGAAGTGAGGAGAGGAGACAAGAGAAGAATAGAGAAGTGAAGAGAAGAGAAAAACAGAGAAGGTTGTTTCAGTGTGGTTATGTTGCATCTCTAGTTAAACGCTACATGTCATGCATGGACTGGTATAGAGATCAAGGACTTAAAATGCTTCTGTTATTCTTTATAATGACAATTTTCTTTCCCTGCCACTACAGGACATAATTAACAAGAAAAACACAGAATTTCCCAATCTGTGCGCTGAATTAAGAGGAGGGGCTGTTTAGATTCAAATGAGAGATGGCACCAAAGGGGAGATTGTTTAAGAGTGAAGAGAGACTGTGGAAGAACTGGGTTAAATAAAAGAAAGAGGAAAAGAGAGTGAGGAGAAGGAGGGATGTTGTGAATGAGTGAGAGGCACAGAATGAAAAGAGATGAGGAAGGGAAGGTGGGGGGGGGGT
>PYXC01001623.1:0-40000 GCA_015244755.2 Tenualosa ilisha | reverse complement strand
TGGCTGCTGATTCTCCTGGAGATGCTCAATAAGTCAATGAAACAGCACTTATTAAGAAACAAGCTCTTATAGAAAGCCCCAGTTTTAGGTCTTTGCAAAAGCTAGCACCTACGCTCTTGTAAATGATAGTCATTATTAACAAAATGAATTAGCCTTAACTGGATATTACATGGCAGAATTTAACACGCCGTGGAGTGGTGCAGGCAAAGAGGAAGTAGCTAGAACAAGCTATTTCTGTGCACTCTCCCCATCATAACAATGCTGTTCACTCCATCACCATAATGACATTGTGGGTCTTCACCCACAGAGTCCTGGTTAATGTCTTCCTCAATCCCACGGTGCATTGTGCTAATGGACAGGGCATGGAAGCGTTTTACCAGGAAAAACCACCTTTTTGTCTGGGAACACAAAAAAGAGGGGAGCTACAATAACACAGAAGTACAAAACCTGGGCCTCTATACTAAGTGTTCAAATCAATGTTGTGTGGAACGTGCCCTCTATATGCATATCTTCTGTGAATGAAGACCGTCTCCTGCCAACCAAATTCACTTACAGGTACAAATACGGTACCGGAACCAGAACCTTGGCCATGTCAGGACAGGGTGAAGACCAGATATGGGCCAAATCTACTCCCATGTGGGCTGCCAACAGGGGAATGACATTCAAAGGGAATATATATGGGAGGGGGGCAGGGGTTGGACCCACTGACACAGACTGGCTCGGGAGATGAGGCACAGGGGAAGACTGCTGTCTAATTGATCCCATAAGGAGGAGGACTGTGATGTATTTTTTTCTAAACTTCCACTTACCTTCTTCTTTATTCTGTTTCTGCCTCTTAATGCGGAGATAGAGGTTTGATTGCATGGGTAGTACTATGTAATTGCTCTTATTTTAATGCCAAGGAGACTGGGTATATGAATGTGTGCATTTATTCTGAACATGCAGTCCCACATTTCAAAAAGTCGGGTTATTTATACACAGTTTTTTGGAAAACCTATGCAAGTATTTCTAATTATACAAGCTAAATTACAACTGCCTGACACCCACACTGTCCAATGACATTCAGTCAGCCAGCCCCTTGTCTCTCCGCGTGGGTGGGCCGTCAGGTCGTGCCAGCCTCATGGGACGGGACGGGACTGGGCTGGCGTGGCTTGGCATGATATATGGCATCACCCGCCTTAGCATCAGCTGCCCCCGGCACTGTCCCCCGGTGCCCCTTGATGCCCACGCTGTTCCCCCCTGATGTCCTGGGTGCCCCTCCCGCTCCTGGCAGTGCTACACAACGGCGGGGCTTATCTGTGGGCCGGGCCCCTCCACAAAGAGGTTGCTGTGTGCGGCGCATGGTGGCACAGCTCCACTGATGACTGATAGTGGAGATGGCAGCTAAGATCTAACTCCAAGGCCACGACGCTGATCTGCGCAGGCAGCTCTTGTCCGCCCACTTCATTAGAACAATGACAAAATAATCAGGCCAAATGTAGTGCACAGCTATGTATGATCAGCTATGGATGGAGAAGGGTGGAGTTTTATCATAATGATTTAGTGGTAAAAAGTGCAATCATTTAAAAGTGCAAAAAGTGTTGTTCTATTACTTCATGGTGCAAAGACACAAGGGCTAATAATGGAAAGTTTGGCATCCAACACCGAGATCAAATCAATCAATTGAAGTCAGTGCTTGTTATACATTGTACTGAGTGGGCAGAGAGAGCAAGAAACAAAAAACATAGGGCTCTATTTTGACGATCGATGCGATGCGCATTGTCTAAAGTCTGTCGCGCAAATTGCTTTGGGGGCGTGCCCGACACAATTTGGTATTTTGACGGCGGGAAAAGCGAACATTGCGCAGGCGCATGGTTCAAAAGGGTTGGTCTTAAAGTACTTTATTAGTCATGGGTGTGTTTTGGGCGTAACATACAATTAACCAATCAGGATTTATACTTTCATTCCCTTTAAAAGCCAGCGGCGCATTTTCCATGGTGTGTTGCTATTACGATGGCGAATTTACCCGGAAGACAGGAGCGTTTTTCGATGGAGGAGACCGATCTGCTAGTGCGTAAGGTAAAAGTGCGTGAACAGGTTATCTTCGGGGATGGAAAGAATCCCCCCAAACCTCCATGGGTCAAGGAAGTATGGGAGGATATATCCTCAGTGTGTCCGCCGCCTTTGGCAAAAAAATTACATCCGAACAGTGCCGAATGATGTTAGAAGACGGGGGAAACAAAAGCTTTCAACGCAAATTAATAAATATTGTGATATATGTGATGTACATTTATATTTCATATTTCCAGGGACTCCATAATCTTTTTCTCCACATGAAAAACTTTTGTATAAACCCTGCTATGCGCTCCTGCTGATGAGAGAAGCATGGTGTTCGCGCATTGTGCACGCTTTCATATCCCAAGGCGCTGTGCGCCCCTAAAATAGCTTTTCAGCAATGCGCAACTGACGACAGACCAGGTTTTGTTGGTCACTGGCGGATTTAATTTTTGCGTCTTTATAATAGCATCTGGCACGCTTTGCGCCAGACCACACCTCTTCTTTTCGCTGACACACCCATGACGGCGCAGTGTCATCTGCTATCTAGACAACGTGATTTTTTGCCAGAAAAAATGAACGATGCGCTGGCACAGAATAGTAATGACACCATGCGCATGTTGCGAATGCAGTGTGCCGCGGCATGATAGGGCCCCTAATCTTATTGTAAAATCATCTTCAGCTCAATAAAAAGGGCTATAAAACTGTGATAAGACAACCGACTGTTTGACCTTTGCCAATGCTATCAAAATTCTCAAAATTGTCCTACTTTTAGCAGAAGCATGGCCTGATTACAATCTAGATGGGTACTGAATGCCATACAGAGTCGGTTTTGCTTAAGAAACCATTTGTCAGGCTAATCTTAGCTTTTTGGCGGGCATGATGTTTGAGATTCTAAGTGCTTGTTTGTTTAAGCTACATTGCAACATTACAGCAAACCAACTTCACCACACCTTTCCAAAACCAGGTTACCTATTTGCCTGCCTCATAGACAGCCATTTGCCTGCCTCACAGATAACCAATCTTAAACATACAGTATTATTAGCTAGTACTAGCTGTCCGGAAGGGACACATCACATATACAATGGAGAGATATATCTCTGAGAACTAGCCTACAGTTTGGTGCAGACTGGTTTCACAGAAACACAAGAATTCCTAAACAGTATACAGTATATCTACACAAATATTTTAAGTGGGTACCAAGTGATGAATTAAACTTTTTAATCAGTTAAAAAGTTGAAAGCAGTTTAGATAGCCTGTCATTCTGTGTTTAGAAGTGCATACATGAAATGAGAAGTCATTGTACAGCACATTATAGAGAGACCCGAGCTCACATTCCTCACCACAAAGAAGGAAATTCACAGCAAAATGCCAAATTGTTGCACATTTACAGATTGCCTCCGTGCTATGGATTCCCAACATTTGTGGCTTGTGCCATGCTAACAGCCATGGGTTACTCTGCTTTGAATGCTATAGCAGTTAAATCCTGGACAGAGTTAAATCCTTGGTTGGCCTAGTAGTAGTAGTTTGATGCACAGAAACCACAGAAGTCCTCTGAATGCCCTTTACCACAGTGGACTTTGACTGGAAGTAAAAGTGCCATAGGCAGTAATAGAAGCTTAATGGACATCAAAATGAAACCAAGTTGGTGACTCAAACTGAGGTTCAACTGCAGTCATGGGTTTCCCTATGACCTAATAACAGCAGCTAAATTCAAATACCTCATATAGGGGTCCCTGTATGGAAAATAACAAAGTCTGTTCTTTTAACAGAGAGGGGAGGGGGGCACAAACAAAACAAAGAGTCAGTAGAAGGATAGATTGCTTGATGGCAGACAAATGAACGCTTGAGCGCAACAGTTCCCAGGGAACAGGGTGGATTCTGGCTATTCAAGGACTGAAGTACTCCACTCAGCTGTTTCTGAGACTGTGTCCGGGGACAAACTCTTCACATGAGTGCTCTAGGCTTTCTGATAGGGGCGAGTGCACAGAATGCAGGAAATGCAAGGACGTCATGCATTTGTGTGCTCCTGTCTTTCACTCTATAACCACAACACATATGGATGTCTATTGGAGTGATGAGTGAAGAATGATGTCTAATTGCTGTGGCAGCACAGGTGGTTTATCGAGGCAATGTGAATAGACTGGGACCATGAGGGCCTGGGAGTGGGGTGGGATTCAGAGTGGCTCAAAAAGGCTTGCATACACCAGTGCATACCAATAACAAGTCTGGAGATTTCCCTCTAAATCCAAACACATCACTGCCTATGCTGCTACAATACTCTACGTCCCTGGACACTCCAAGTGCGGACCACACATACATCCTTATAAGGACACCTATGGAAGCGCAGGTCCATCAGTCAGCACATTTGGCAGCAGCAGTGATCTGTGTTAGGCTAATGTCAAATGTGACAAGAGTTGTCTGGCTTCCCTTCTTTACGGTCTCAGGGGAGAAGAAGGATGCTGTGCGGATTTATGCTTCAGTGTGAGACAGGGGGCTTGCTTGTGTTCAACAAAACTACGCTGTTGCCAATCTTAATGTCGACTGAGCACCAACAACTAGGACTTTACCACCATTTAAATCAACAATGTATTTACACATGAATAAACAGCAAGGAGATGTTGCTGCGCTTATTGAATGGTAAAGAGTGAAATAGACCGTCTTGAAAAACTTTCATTTCCCCGTTTATAGTCTATCTACTGTATGCCACCTTGGTCTCTGAAACTACTGAAGTGGTGTCATGTCGCCTGAATGGATCATGAAGGGTCCTCTTTGTTATATCCAAGGTCAAGGTCCGTGGAGTTTAATCATTTCACAGAAACAATTTCAGTCGCCTTTGCGCATTGCATTCATTCGACTTCATGCTCAATGTAGGCTAAAGTCACAATTTGAATTTGACATAACATTTAGGATGCAATTCAAGATGTGCTGTTTTAAACATTGCATCTTTACTATAAATATATTTGTTAGTATTTCAATATAACGCATTCTCGCTCATAGTTAGCCTATTTCTGCAGCGTACTCCGCCTCAAGTCTCCGCAACAGCGACAATAGACCTCAGCCCAGACCACCACCCTAACATGTTTGATGTGACAACACACGCTTGTATTGGGAAAAAAATAAAACCAGGTTAATCCAACACAATAACCAGATAGAATTTAAGACTGGGATGCAAACGATTCCAGACAGACCGACAGCCAAGGAGACTGGCGGACAAAAAGGGTCCAGCCAAATACATGGACAATTCGTAACGTGGAGATGCTTAACGAGATGTAATGAATTGATTAGGCAAGCACTAGAATCCACCCTACAATTCATTCTATAGGCTACGCATCTCCCCCGGATTCCCAACGATTGCTATGGCAATGCATTCTCATTCTGGATGACAAACAATATGCACAATGACATTAGTCATTTCAGACAAGGGGAGTTTGTCTCCCTATCCATCCACTTACCCAGAATATGAAGTTAAAAACGAAAAGGAGGTATTTCACACATTTCATCCCGCCTTGGACTTTGCTCATGTTTCTGGTCGTTCCGTTCTACGCCGTGTGTCCTTGATTGCAATAGAATATTAAGCACGATGACAGAGATGCGTTCAAGAAAGAAACAAAGGTTGAAACTATGTGTTTATAGGGCAGAAAGTTCAGAGAATTTCAGTTCACGGTAACAAGCGTGGATGCAGACAGGTCTATCTCACCACTAGCACAGTAGAGTTGTGTTGCGTTCGGGACCGCCCATTCGGTAAGTAGAGGCTGTGGCGTACCGTGGGAGTGTGGGACGTATTTACCCGCGCTTTGTTTACAGGATTGTCTAACGGGGGACCCAAATTCCCCTACCTTCCCATATTCAACCGTGTAATGAAACCATAACGCCAAAGAACTTTAGGAGAAAACACCCAAAAGCCTTCATCTAAGCCTGTCTTTCTTTAGGCGCCATGCACTTGCAACCATGCGTTAATTCTTTATATCCTGTCAACAGTTCCACATCCCACATTAGTAACTGAAACAGAAAAGCACAGACATAGCAGAAGCATGTCTATTATACATCCTATGCACTTCCTCGGCTGAATCTGCTAGCAATGACACAGGTCTAATACTGCCATCCGTAATCTCTCGACTATGTGCGTCTATTGACTATTCTGTAGAGTTCAGTTCTGTTTGATGCTTGTGGCAATTGTGTGACATATCAGTCCATTTGCATGTTATCATGTGCCATCTAGAAGGGGACCATACCGCCATCTGATGTAACTGAGTGCAATACAACATGTCCTTCCCTCTGCTGTAAAAAGCCATCCGTGAAAGAATTCTTGCCATTTCATTAATCGATATTAGTGGAACAATCCAAACATTACCAATGAAAGAGGAACTCGGTGTATAACATTTAACACTGAAATACAAATACAGGAGGATCAAAAAACAGGACCAGATTTCAGGACAAGATCAAAGGCCACTCTTAAGACTGTATGAGAATGATTAAAATTTTGCATAACATTTTGAAAATCAATCAAGTGATCAATCTCCTGCCTTCAACGTTCTCTCTCTACCATAAGCATGTCAAGGATGCAACCCCTCACAGGCTCATTTAATATAACATGTGGCATAATGGAAAATGTCACTGATAAGCCAGAGATGTTTAGACAGGTTTTAGGTATTCTCAACATAAACATTCTCAAATTACACATTATCTTTAAAAGATTTCTTCAGAGCTAAATTCAGTGAGCAGATTGTTCTATTAGTAATAATGTATTACAATGACGTCACATTTGTTGATATGCCAGATGCAACGTCAGACAAAGCAAATAACTTGTCCCTGCCTGAATGTGTCACATTTAGGGAGATAGGATCCCGATTGTTGAGCAATCAGCAGAGTGACATGACTCCTGGCCTGAATACAGAGAGGCCTGATCATGGGGAGAGGGATTCCAGACTCATACACACTTTTATGTTGACAGTGAGGTTGTAAGGGGTGGGGAGGGGCTTATCAAATGCTTCATGACCAAACGTCAGGTCCATGATTAGGTTAATTTGTAAATTCGTATCTATGATGGACAGCTTGAAGTGCCTATTCTGCCAGTTATGGTGTTTGGACAAGATACTGAATCCAAAGCAGGATGAAAGGATCTTTCCCATGAACAGAGATGAAGAGAAGATTTAAAACAAGGCATACGCTGTGTCCAAAATGTCATAATGCTTGTGTAGTGATTTTGACAGAAAATTGCTACTGTGAAGAGGAACTGTTTAAGTGTGAAGAGGCACTCTCACAACTGACTTAACTTTGTGTTCAATGCCGTCTTCAAACAAAGGCTGCACCAGGCAAGGTAATGCTGCTTATGAGACAGACAACAGAAATGTGTTCTGTATGCTACATGCATGTGAAGTTTTAAAAAAATCTGTGTTTGAAGAGTGAAGGAATTTCAGTGTTTGTCTCACTGAAATGAGACAATGTTTGCGGGTCTGATTGACTCCCCTGGGAAACAGCTGTATGCTGTTGTTGCTTCAGTCTCGGTTGGATGACCAATGTTTGAGGTGGTGGCATGTTGTAAACACACGACCAGGAGGAAATCCCCCAGAGTGGGTATCAGGATGAGTGTTTCACACATGCTGGCTAATGTCAGGACAGCACGCAGGACAGTTAACGTTCAGTTGACAAAGTAACCGATGAATGTTCCAGAAATGAAAAGTAATTCCAACGGGGCCTTAGCAACAGACAGACATTATGTGATTTTTGTCATCAAGGGTTATGTGTGACACTGTGGTCTTTGGACTCTTAAATGACCTTCAGCTCATGTGTGACCTGAAAACACTGAGGCTGTTTCTCCATAAACAAGAAAATGAGAGATACCAACCTTTGACACTATACACATAGCGCAACGATCAGACATGGTATCGGGCATGCATCCAGCAGGAACTGCTTGAAACAAGCATTACAACTTCAGCAGAAATAGCAACAGTAGCTGGGTCGGATCTGGCCCTGATTTGGCCATGTCTGCTGTTTAGAATCAGTGGTTAATAGAGAGCAGTTAGTTAACTAATCAGTTAAAAGACATGTGTAGTCTACTTTAAGATGTGTGTATTTATAGGCTATATTTGTAACTAAACATAAATAGACTACTAATCTCTCCAAAATGTACAGAATATTCAGTAGTCAAATTATTTAGGCTACAATGCGGAGCGTTTTTTTATTCCCTTCTTCTCAAATTATAATTTGTTTCTTGCATATTCATTATGATTTCAAAATGTACCAAGAATCAAAGTCAAAGGAGAAACGTCTACTAAATGTAAAAAATCTAACTATTTTCTCTTACCTCACATCCAAATTCTGAATTTATGGCTGATTCATTTTACTATAGGCTTAAAGACTGAAGGGATTTCACGACACACGTGTTAGGTCACAGAGGACCAGAATGTGTGCTGTGTGTGAAAGAGAGTCTTGACTTCACAATAGCTTGCCTGTTATTGCATGTTAGATCAAATAGGTATGTAGATCCATTGGATGATGGGAGAATGGCTATTTATGAGGTGAACGTGACATGGGGACCGTTCAGATTCTTATAAGGTCTGCACTTTGTCATATCTCCATTGCCAAGCTGTGCCACAAACACAGATTTTGAAATCTCTTAATACTTTGTTTACTTGCACGTGGAATTGCAAGCAGCCAACCCTATTTAGTAAATGAAGGGTTTTACATTCAAGAACAAAGTCTGCAGATTAAGAAAGAATGTAATCCCTTTAGGTAATTTAGTGTGTTGAAAAGGCCTACAGTAGTTTGAGCCAGAACCCATTACGTTGGCAGATACCGTACGACTTGGGCTATGTGTTTGAGTGATAATGACACAATTTTGTTGTAGTCTAAATTTTCTTTAAAGACAGAGGTGAACATCCAATTACAAATAAATATAAACATCCAGCTTCAGAGAGTAATCCTACTACATATTTGTTCCAGTATGTTGCTATACAGCTATATCTTCAACCAGGTAGATGAGCTTAGTGAAATCACCTGTGTTAAGTACAGAGGTTGAACCAATAGCATTTTTATTTTCCCGAAGATGGGATGTCTATCTTGTCTTGAGACAGGATCACAACATGGAGATGATAGAAGTGTCATGCAAAAGGAACAAACATGACATGTTAACACTGACTGTCTGTGGACATTGAGGATTTGGTTGTTTTTTATGTGGTGCTTATCACTTACATTTACATTTATGCATTTAGCAGACGGTTTTATCCAAAGCGACTTACAAAAAAGAGGGAAAACATTCCAGCTACAGCACAATTAAAAGTTAACTAAGAATGCAACTTGCTGACATGAAATTGGCAGGAGATGAAAGTGCAAGTGTGTAATAAAAGTGCTGTAGAGAGGGAGAGTGGGGAGTGAATTCCAAGTGCACTCGACATAGTAACAGTCAGAAACCTTAAGCCAGGAGATATTCTTGGAGGGGCTGGGTCTTTTTCTACACAATAAATGTGGTCACCTCATGATGTCAGGATGATCCCTATAATAGATTAATGTGTGCTATTTTGTGTGATGTGTGGTAGGGATGTTTGACAGTCCCATTTCTACACTACAGTAAGGAACTGAAAGGCTATTTTACAGCTGTTTGGAGGTGGCAGAAGAGTGGCAGAGTCGGAAACCAGAGTGGAAATGTTTTGACAGTTTAATTTCTTTTCCGGTGAAAGCTCTCATAGTGAGGGCTTGACAACCCCTTTAGGGATTATGCTTTCTAAACGTGCAGGGTAAGTCAGTGACTCTGGTATATCACTCAGCACATTTTCTGGCTGTATTTCTGTCAGGGTGAATCATATCTAACTGTATCATCGTGGCATATTAACAAAAACAGCTTTACCAGAACAATCTAAGGAAGGCCTACATGCTAATGTTTGTAAAACATATTGACATCAAATGTACTGATTTTTGGATCCTGCTTTACATTCCTCATTGGAAGTCAAATTAATGTGAAGTGTACCACACATAACAGAATATACAAGCTGTCTGTAGTCAGTCTCAATTTTAGGACTGCCAGACTTTGTGTTTTGACCTGGATATATAAAATGCAAAATATTTTAACAGTGCAACTGCACCACTACATGGGCAAAAAGAGAATTTCACCACACATGTAAGGATGACGTCCCTAGTTTTTGCCAGAGTCGTTCGTTTTCATTCATTGTCAGAGAAATCTGATCATACAACAACTCACTGTTATTAAGAAATTACATAGGACGTGCATGAATCATCTGTTTTTTATTTTTTTTCCATAAAATGTTTTTTTTAACGTAACATGCTGTTATTTTTAGACAGGCGGTCCATGGAAAACTTGGAAGAACGATAGAAACATTTGGGGTCCTACCACAGCTTCTGCTAACACAACGTGAGAACCATGCCGAAGTCGAAGAGGGATAAGAAGAGTAAGTTAACGTTTATTTTCAGACTTGACAACAAGTTACAGTGATAACACCTAATTGAATGAATATGAAAACGTTATGATGACAATTATGCTTCAATTCACCCTAATAGAGCGCAATTACATTGCATACGCTGCTTTTGACGCTATCAGTGGTCAAATTGATCAGTGATCAGTAAGTAAGCAGTGGTCTTTTAAATACTGTCCTTAATCAAATTCGAATATCGATCCCATCAGTCTTAACAACCCAGCCTGAAATGGAAATATATTGGTGATTCCACCGACATCTTCATGGCCTAACGTTACTGCTCTGGCGGCATCGGAATGTCTGTTGCCATCCTTTCATGTAGCAAGTGAAATAACATGAGGGAAAAAGCGTGCACTTAGCACTGTGTACGGCGAACAATGTGAATTCCCTAGTTTTGTTATGCTAAGTATACTGTCATGAGTAAAGTGATGGAGAATAATGTTATTATTGCCTTTTGCAGTATCTTTAACAAAAACAGCCAAGAAAGGGCTGGAATTGAAACAGAATTTAATTGAAGAGGTGAGCATCTCTTTTGTTGTTGCTTTTTACCTTTACACCCACGGGTTTACATCAATTTATTTTCTTTTCCTAACGCTAATTGTCATGCTCAATGTGTTTTCAGTTGCGAAAATGTGTGGACATGTACAGAAACGTTTTCATCTTCTCTGTGGAAAACATGAGAAACAACAAACTGAAAGACTTAAGGGCAGCATGGAAACACAGTCGGTAAGATGCTTCCCCCTGTCAGAAAATTTCAGGTACATTATATTAAAAAATCGTCATCTGATATGCAATTTTCATTTCAGGTTCTTCTTTGGGAAGAACAAAGTAATGATGATTGCCTTGGGTAAAGGACCAACAGATGAGTACAAGGATAATCTACACAAGGTAAACATGTTTTGCAGTGTCTAGGTGATAAACTTGACTTGTTTCTGCTTCATCCTGCCGTCTGTGTAACACATTGTCATTATCTCCTGCATTGTCTGTTCATGTCCCAGGTTAGCAAATTTCTTAGAGGAGAAGTTGGTGTATTGTTTACTAACAAAACAAAGGACGAGGTTCAAGAGTAAGTACACACCCGACCTAGTATGTAATCGAAAGAATTTTAATGCATTGAACAAGCCTGCTGTGATGAGTATCCACATCACTGATTGGTTTCTGTTTTTGCTTTTAGATATTTTGACAGCTTCAAAGAAACAGACTACGCCCGAGCAGGAAATGTAGCACAGATGGCTGTAACCCTTGATGAAGGACCACTGGAGCAGTTTCCACACTCAATGGAGCCCCAGCTCCGACAGTTAGGGCTGCCCACAGCTCTGAAGAAAGGTAAGCATTCAGGCAGAGGAGAGATTGGTTTAATCCCAATGCCCCCCCTTAATTATAGTGGAAGCTAATTGTTACCGCACAGACGTCTTTGACTTAACGCATCCAGTGTAGCCTCCCTGTTAGTCTTTCAGGGCTTAGTTAAGTCTTTGAGGGCTCAGGGCTTACGAGAAGCATTGGGATTGCCATGCTGTTCTCCAGAACGATGTTCTGTTCTCCCATCTTGTGATTGTGCCAGACTAAAAAGTTTTTTTCCTAATCACACTGCCTTCTGTACCTGTCCTTAGGAGTAGTCACTCTCATTAAAGATTATGACGTATGCAAAGAAGGAGACTCGTTGACACCTGAGCAGGCTCGTATTTTGGTGAGTGATAACTGTTTCGCTACATAGCATTTCCCACAGAATTGTCCCATTATATGATGAGTTGGTTGCACTGTGGCCTAAGTCCAAATCATATTCAAATCCAAATCACATTCATGTCCAATCCCAGTCCCCTCTCTCTTGCTTGTTTTCACTTACTGTCATCTTTTAAAGAGCAAAAATATCCCTAAGAAATTCCAGTGAACTTTTCTCATCAGTCAACAACATGGCTGAAGGCATTTTTTAATACTTCCTGTAAGATTGAAGGCTCTGCCTGATTATAAATGTATTGTTAATGTTGCATACTGTTAGCCTCAGAAATTTAGATGCACCCTTAGTAGGTCTACCATTGGTCTTATCAAGGCTTGGTAAGACCAATCACAATGCTCTATCTTTGTAGAGAGTTGTTGGGCGGTCTTAACATGATAATGACAGGGCTGTGGTGCAGTTGTACTGTTAAAATATTTTGCATTTTATATATCCAGGTCAAAACACATAGTCTGGCAGTCCTAAAATTGAGACTGACTACAGACAGCTTGTATATTCTGTTATGTGTGGTACAAATCAACTAAGTGGCCAAGGAATAGCGGTCGTTTGAATTGGCTTTGGCATCAACTGAGTTAGACTTGGGCTTTTCTTTAACAGTTTAACAGCAGAAAAAGGCACTCAGGTCATTCGTTTACATTAAATAATATAATGATAATAATCTATACTCTTTTGATCACGTGAGGTAAATTTTGTCTCTGCATTTAACCCAATTATGAATTAGTGAAACACACAGAGCACACAGTGAAGTGAAGTGAAGTACACACTAACCCGGAACATTTGGCTGCCTGCTAAAGTGGTGCCCCTGGAGCATTGAGGGGTTAGGTGCCTTGCTCAAGGGCACTTCAGCCATGGTCCACTGACCAGGGATGGAACCCTTCGGTTGCAAGCCCGAAGCCCTAACCAGTGGGCCATGGCTGCCCCTAACAAGAAGCTGTTTGCGTTGGCTGGGAATAGGAATGATGTGAAGGACGTATTTGCTGTTTTGTCGATGTTGCTCTGATTGGTCGTAGCGGCATTCAGTTGATTCCGCCCCTAGGACTGAGCCCAGTCTATTGGTTGTGGCCAGACTATACATTTTGATGTTACGGTTTGGCTTGTCAGGCTAGCATACTGTTGGTTGTGTTTATATAAATAAATAAATAATAAATATAAAAATAATAAATATAAATAATGTTCTTTGTGTTCTTTCAGAAACTCTTTGCAATTGAAATGGCGGAATTCAAAGTGACGATAAAGTGCATGTGGAACTCTGAGACGGGAGACTTCATGCAGCTATCAGAAGAAAGCGAGAATATGCAGGATGAGGAGAATGAAGATGGGAGTGAATGAAATGGACCCTTAATACAGATTTAAGACATCCAGACAAAGGACTTACCAGGCATACCCCCTCTCTTCCTTTTTTTTTGGTTTTAACCTTATTTCATCTGCCAAAGTATCTGGACTTGTGGAATGTGTCTGGACATATGTGTGTTGAGCAGACCTTCTGAGATTCCAGCTTGTGTATGATTATTATTTGTAAATTCTAATCTCAAAACCGCAAAAGATGTTTTGTATCCATTGTAGGTGATAAATACATTTAAATATAATGTAGACAGCTTCAAGTGCTTCTTCCCCATTTCTGAAGTAGTCGATGATGGAGTAAGAAAGATGTCACATGTCACAGTACAAGTAGTAATGAGTTGTATATGAAACGCCCAAGGGTGCAAGTAGTTAGAGTCCATTTGAGTCTGAGTGCCTACTGGGACCTGGGTTTGAATCTGATTTCTCTCTTCGATTAATTCTGATTTATTTCTCTCTTCTAAGCAATATCTCACGAGAGGCTGTGAGTTATCCTCTTTTTACCGTGTCAAAAGGGGAAATGTTAGGCATGATGCGGAGCGTAGTGCTATTACACCTCCTTAGCCGGGGTCAAATGGGTTATTGCTTTTCTAAATGGGTTATTGCTTTTCTAAAACAGTTACCACATGAACCTGCCATGGTCTCATCAAAGGAAGATACAACAATGAAAAATGTAGAGAAATATTCATAGATGATAATACTAATATTATATATACATATTATATGTTATATTTTGTCTAGCTGAATGGTTACCAAGTAACACACTGTAACAGCCACTGTTCACTTTCTTGTGGCGTAGCAATATAGAACAAAATGCGGCTGGAGCCGTGGTTTATGGATTTTACGATGGCATAAAACACGATTTAACCAATCAAAATCAAGGACCAGAACTATCTGTTTTAGAAATAAATACACACACACACACACTTCTGTCTCCAAAATGCTTCCTGTCATTCTTCACTCTTATTCACCTCTTATTGACTAAAAGGGAAAAAGCCCAAATAAATCAGTACCATAACCATAGAAAATTAAACCTTTAATAATGTAAACATTAGCAAAGAACTTGTTATATGGTAAATTTGAAAGTGCTAAACCATCTAATCATGCTATTGCCATTTCTCAGTTGCAGTCAGCTAAACTATGCTGAATCCCCCCCCCCCAAAAAAAACAACTCTTTCTTTTATATGCCAATATCTGTCAATTGTGGCTTGCCATAATTAGGGAAGATCTTTCACAATCAGAAAATTGATTGGTACGACTTGATGCTTGGATCACACCTTGAGTCCTCCTCATGTCCAGTTGAGTCCTTTCAGATCCCTGATCTGAGCAGACTTAACCCGTTTTCATTAACGGAAGTAGTTGGGACACTCATGTGCGACTAAGTCCCAAGCCTGCTTGAAGGCCTCCACCACCTCTGCCTTGAGAGGTCCCTCCTCACAGGCCATGAGGTTCTCATTGAGCTGTTCCATGGTAGACATGCCAACAATCACGCCATCACCAAGCTCTCCCTGCCAAACAACAGGCATGAGGAGGTCAATTTTAAAAAAGTATTATTACATTACATTATCACAATAATATTACATTATTACAATATGTGTGATATATCTAATATAAAGTGTTATTATACCCATCATACATGCTGTATATTACAGATTAGTTGCCATATAAAGTATTTCATATACAGCATTACTTAAAAAATAATCTTCAATCGACTCTAAAAGAAAGTGACCAGTATGAAATAACTGTTAAAGAAAAACTAGTCATTTTCAACCCAATGGTTAAGGTCTATAATTTGCAATACAGGGCACTGAATTACTGTAATTTATTTATTCATTTTGAATGGTTTTGGCCAAGTACTTTTTGGTGTTAATATAGCATTTCTGTATTGTACGTTGCTTTGGATAAAATGGATCTTCCAAGTACACAAATATAAGTTCACCAAGTGCTATCAGTAAGAAAAACAACTGGTAAGTTTGGTACAACATAGACCAAACAGATCAAAGATTTCTTCAGAAATGTTGTGTGTTTGCTAATCCGCTTCTCTAAGTCGCTTTGGATAACAGCATCTACTAAATGCATAAATGTAAATGTAAACAACAGAGCTACGTGTTGAAAATGCCCAGTGTCTCCCTTTAACTTGTAATGGCTACCTTGAGGTGAGAGTGGTGGTACATCCAGCGCATAGCAGCTGAGGTGAGAGTGGGTTTCTCTGCGCCATATGCTGCTTCCAGAGCCTTCCGCACCAGGTCCACTCCTTGGAAGTGGCTCTGTTTCCAATACCTGCAACATAACAAATACCAAGATCCAACAACAATACCAACAAATACCCAATCTCTAATTATCCCTGGATAAATACATATTTGAGAAAAAAAAATTAAATGGTTAGGCTGGTATCTGGACAGTTTGGGCCAAGTGGACCTAGGCTCCATGTAACTTATGTCAGATCAGTCCCTATTTTTTACTGTCTGCAGTCTGGTCTGTGTTTTTTGACCTCTCTGGACTAGGCCCCCCCTTCCTCTTAGATTCCTTCCTCCCAATTTGACCATTGAATATAGGTGACTACTTTCATGGAGTGTAAATTTGTGTATTACCTGTCTCTGTAGGCACCTGCCCAGCTGTTGCCAAAAAAGCGCCCAGCAGGCTGGCTTGTGTCTTTATCCTCGTAATGATACTTCCCCGTCAGAAGGCCACCTGTATAGACAGACACAATCTGATGTGCTATTGACGTAGCTGACAGTATGCAGCAGGAACACTTTGACACTTGTCTATTTCCTGTCACTTTTAGGAAGTTCAGGATAGGTTTATTTTTCACACTTTAAGACCCTTTTGAGCATTATATTCAGTTTATATAGTACTATTGAAGACGCACAAAGCTGGTTTAAATCTACACTCTGATGAAGGTGAGGGATCGTTTGCTGTGGACATAAACACATAATTCCCACTTCACTAGCCGTTTTGTGTACACTGTGTAGAGCTGTACAATACAGCAAATGGGAAATACATTGGGAAATACAAATGGGAAATCACACTGAGTTAGATTTTGTCATCAGAGTACCTGCAAGAGGGTTGTATGCGTAGAAGCGCATGTTAAAGTATCTCAGACATGGAAGCAGTTCTGTCTCCACCTGTCTTGTAGTGGAATTGTACATGCCCTGTAAGGCGGGAGAACACAACAGCACTGAGTGAAAGCCATGGCGTGTGATAAAACAACTTGAGCATGTGTGTCTAGTTTGCA
This sequence comes from Tenualosa ilisha, assembly GCA_015244755.2. Classification (NCBI taxonomy): domain Eukaryota; kingdom Metazoa; phylum Chordata; class Actinopteri; order Clupeiformes; family Clupeidae; genus Tenualosa; species Tenualosa ilisha. The sequence continues at coordinate 23,232 of PYXC01001623.1, read as the reverse complement.
GTGATCATGAGGACACAGATTTTGCTATCTTAGGTTAGTTCTCTCAACATCTCACATCCTTACCTGATAGACTGTGGGAAGAACCCAGTTGTTGTGTTTGCATATACAGTAGATTTCTGCAACCTCCCATGATGCATAGTTTGATAGACCGAGCTCCTTGAACTTTCCCTAAAAAAAGGATGATCACATGTTTAAAAGGCTGGATTTCCCCTATGTTAACCTCATGCCTGCCTTCTTTGCCACAGATCTGCGATCTTGAAACGGTGTCTAGAGGATAACATTTTCCAGATATACAAAGCATCTGAACCAGACTAGCACTAGACAAAGGATGGGAATTGTGTGGATCCTTGACTGCTGTGATTAGCCTGCTTTTCCAGCTGATCTGATCTATGGCTTTTTCACTTGGAAGAACCCAAGTTGTGTGACAGACAGTGAATAGTTTGCGAAAAGTAAACTACAAGATATTATTATGTCTGGAACTCGAACAACTACAAGAAAAGCATCTCATACAGTTCATTAGAAAGTACAGACATTGCTAATGTGCAATGATGTTGGTCGTTGTTAGTCAGTCAGTGGTCGTCGTAATTGGCCAATGGGAAGTCATCAATGGTCCTCTAGCCTTGGTGTCATACCTCCTTATGCAGATCATTGCAGGCTTGAAGTGTGTCTACTATGGGGTTCTGGTGGTCTGGAGCATGCAAGTAGAAGAGGTCCACACACTGGGTGCGTAACCTTTTCAGAGATGTCTCTAGCTGAGAGCGGACACTCTCTGGTTTCAGGGTCTTTCCATCCCATGGGTTTGCTTTGGTGGCTATGCTCACTGAGGGCAAAGACAAAGATTGATAAGTATCAATAAATACAGTATTAATAAATATCAACATGTACATATTTTTAGTTGTTTTCATTATGATTTCTATGTTTTCGGTTTTCAAACAAATGAACATACTTTTCAGACCTATGCAAGCAGGCTATGCCTGCATGTTGCCCTAATGCACATGGGTAATTGTTATGGGCAATTCCACGCAAAACTGTCACGTCCATAACGTCAACACAATGCCACGCTATGGTATGATGTGAATGATGATTACTTGAATTTTGTGCATTCACTCCTTTTTGGTAACTTACATTTTTAAAAAAACTTTTCACATAATCATTCGCATCAAGACAGTTACCATTGCATCTTGTTGGCGTTATTGACGTGACAGTTTTGCGTGGTATTGCCCTTATAGTTTTACAACTCTTTAAACTTTGCCTCGGGTTCTTAACCCCCTACGCGTGGCGTTGAAGAGTAAGCTAATGTGAATTGTTAATGAAGTAATTCTTTAACTGTAACTCAGATGGGGACTGCATCTAACGAAACGCAACTGATATGCACCAGAACACCACACCTTAACGTTAGCACGTCAGAAATTGGCTGCGTGCGTGCATATTACCATTTGGCAAGAACAAGTTCAACCGTCCTGCATTATTAAAAAAACATAAAACCACCAAGTGAGCATAGGGCATGCCTAAGTTAGCAGTTAAGTGTGTTTCCAGATCTTTCTGCACGTTTACTGTGAGTTCACGCAGTCAGTCAAGACGATTGCAATACTTTAGAATCTACATTTTAGATAGTTACCATTCTTGGGTAGGTCCATACCACCTATAATGGTCTCTGACTGTCCGTCTGTGTACATGAATGCTGTATCCAGCTCTCTGTGTCCACGGTCTAGGAAAGCTTTCACCATTTTTTCACTCAGCTCCGCGTCAGCGCGCCCACCAAATGCCATACTTCCTAGAAGTGTAATCGGTATTTTGGAGTGTTCTGCATTTGAAGACATGTTTCGGTGTTGGAGAAGGACTAGATTATTCAATCCGGTGAAAAATCTTTGATGTACTGAGCAAAGGCCGACTCTAGTTACTGCAAGCATAATAAAACCGCAGGTCAGCTGAGTAAAACGTGGGTAGAGGACGTTCACGTTCACAAGCCCAACTAGGGACCGTCTCAAAAGTTATATGGGTCACACTGGCGTAGAGGGGCAGGAATGTCAACAAAACATATCATTGGTCAAAATCGAAACGAGACCTTGGACAGTACAGAGTCCATATGGTTCTCATGAAAATTACATGACATGGAAAGCCACTGAATGTCTTTAAGTGTTCCAATCCTTTATTGGCTGCATAAATTTCTATTTTGGGCTATCATTTGTTTTATTTTTCTTACCTGTAGATGGCAGCAAAATACAAATGACTCGTCTAAAGTTTTAGTCACAGCAGGTCCCAGATGGACACAACTCATGCGTTTATATGTATACAGGTGTGATCTGATACAGACCCTTCAGCGTTGGCAGTCTGAATCAATGCCAGGCCATTCTCATCTAAAAAACCATGTCTAATTAAGATTCACGAAGATTTTTAATGTAAATTATTAAGTTTAGTTTATGCCTACATTGTTTACATTGAGATGTCAAACTGAACGTGTTCCACTCTGATAATTCTATCCTATCCTATCTATCTATCCATATAGGTTTTGTTAGTGGGAACCAGTAGTAGACCTAAAAAGTGCCTCCTGATTTCAAATATTCTCCTACAATCTATACTACTTCCCATATTGAGATGTTTATGATCCTAGTGAGATTTTTTTACTCGATGGCCTGTAGATGGCAGCAAAACACAAGATAGCCATCTAGTAAAGCTTTTGAATTGTAGGGAGACAGTCTTCATTTCTGTCAGTGGGGGCCATCAGTTTGGCCACTTAAGATTTTAAACAACATACCGGGTGTATGTTTGAAACAACATATTGGATGCAGATGCAGTCCAGGTCCAGTGTAGACAACATACAGCATATCAGCATAAATCAGTTGCCATTCAAAACCAAAAGTTGTAAAATGTTTAAGTTAATGTTAAAGGAGAAATCCAATGTGAATCAATCCACAGACCTGTTGTTCGAGATCAAGTGCTGTAAGCAGGAAAAAGAACGAGAAAATGTGAGAAAACATAGATGGAATAATGACCCTACAACTAACACTAAGTAAATGGTAGTAACTTACTTAACTTACTTTCAGTTTAATTTTGCTATGCCCCATTCAGTTAGTTATGTGTTTGTTATTTGGTCTATCTTCCATCAAATTTTCTGGTGCTTATATACTATACATAGCATTCAGTGACCCTAAACAACAGGGCTATTGACTGATTGACTACTGATTGACTATTCACATCAGATTTCTCCTTTAATATAAAAGTGATTTATTCTTCACAACTTTCATGCAGTGTAATTACAATCTGTCACAGACAGAACATTATAGAGATTATTAAAATTGTACAGAGTTGTTTTGGGATCTGAAACACTGCTTGATTTCAAGGAGTCCAGGATTTTCATATGATCTTTTACTAGAGAAACATCACCTATATACATACCAGACTGCTCATTAAGATGCAGCATCTATTAAAGTAAACCGTTTCATTACACAATTTCTTAAGGAGTAGCAGGGATCATGTGCTGATACTCTTTTTGCCCATTGACTTCGCCTCTCACAGTCTAATTACATAAATATAATTACTAAATTAAATTACCTTCACACTAGTTCAAATTAAGAAATGAAAATCTCATACACAGAGTCTGTTTCTTTCTGTGGACTCCCTTTGGCAGGATATAATGGATCTAACAGGACCTAGCAGCTCCTCTACATGAACTGCAGTCCTCTCATTAAATGGTTCATTATCAATGACTCCTTTGGAATCTGCCCTCTCTGGGCTGCATGGTTTAGACACATGTGTAGACAGTCTACATAAGTTAAAAAAAATAATTGTCTCCAAATGTTGGACTTCAGGGTATACCCAGGCCCTCACTTCTCTGACCTCACCTGTCCCTTGGATATGTTTACTCCTGCTAAAAGCTAGAGGGCTTCCTGCTAATGGCTAGATAGATGGTCTGCTGTCCTTAGATACATCAATATTGCTGATAGCCTTTCATGGGAAGAAAAACTAGTATTGCATAGGAGTACTGACATGCACACTACACATGTGTACGTGCACCATGGGTTAAGACAAGTGAAATGTGTTGCAACTTTTATTACCTTATAATATGATGGTCTAGCCTGGGCATACCTTGCGAGCACTTCCGCTTGAGTATCATCTCCCTAATGTGCTAGTCTGGATTTGATCCTATTGAGCTTATTGTCTCAGGAGGCATTTTAACATGCCCAATCAGTAAACAGAGGTCTCACTCATCAGCGATCGAATCTCACTACCGGATGTCCAGACCCTCTGTACGTCATACCACAGCTCAGTATGAAAGTATGTAGCTGGTGCGTTCCAAGAATCCATTCATGCACTATTTCACTACTATGAAAGAACTGTGTCAAAAGTGGCTCCCTCGCTACCCAAGAACCTCTGAAGACCTATTGCAGACATGTTTTTTTAGGTGTGCAGCTGACGAAGGCGGTTCTGCCGAACCAGAACTGGCATTGACCCTTGAGGCCATGCCAGCCCATTGGGGTCAGTGGATAACACATTCCTCTAGGCCCCATTATGTTTTGTCCATGACCCCTTGACTTTTGACCTGACGTCATTGGTGTCCTGAATGACCTCATGATACACATTCATCATATTGATTTCTGTTTTTCAACATTTGCATGATGTAGCTTTATCCTTCCTCATTATTCTCATATTCATACATGAAATGTGTCCTTATTGTCAGAATCATGTACATGTCACATATAAATAGCCCAAAGTCATCTGACATTTGTGGTAAGGAAAACGACACAATATAGGCTTATTCTGTCTGTGCGTAGGCCTACGGTTTTTATTGCGTTTCGTGTCTGCTGAATTCCAGAGAAATTCACTGTCCATAGGTTACCTGCTCATTCATGTTGTACAAGGAGAGCCCTGTGGGTTTATTGCAACGAGTCCCATTTTAATACCAGTTTAAAATCTCATGAACCATCAAAGCTGAAATAATGAAATTTGGAGTGAATTGTATACAGAATGTAATTAGGGATATTACAATAAATGCCTTTGCGCATGCGCGACAAGAATATTTTTGGCACATTTAAAATAAACGTAACCCTACATTAATTAGTAGAAAATACAGGAATACGCATTTGCGTGCTTGCTTATTCTTCTTTGAGTATCTGGGTATGAGCAATTACTTCAGAGCACTCACCATGCCCAACAAGTGATTCTCGCGCGTGTCAACGAGCGCCGGGAAATCTCTGTCTTTTAAATCCCGTCTCTCCTGAAGGAGTTATGCCCGGAGGATATTTGGGTTTTGCCTTCCCAGTGGGACGGGGGACGGAGTTTTTCCTCCTCGTTAAGTATCTTCACTTCACTCATTGCTCCCTGGACTTCAAACACCACTGCCACTCCTGAGACTCAGCCAAATTTGGGGACTTTTCAAACATGATTTGAGCGCGTTTTAACTTCGTTTGCTGGGTTTGTTACCGCTGATTTATCATCGCATCTCATTTTCTTCAGCGAGTGAGGATGGATACACTTTTCATTCCAGTACTTATTTTCTTAATTAACGGGATACAAGCTGCATCTCGCCATGGAAGAGACCTTATGCCGTACATGTGAGTTATCAAAACATCCGAGCGAATTCAGAGTTTTCGTTTGTTTATGCTATGTCAAATGGGCCAGGTAGATTTAAATCAACTTTAGACTGTTCATTGTTTTCCTCATTTCACAGATTAAAAGACATGGCACGGAATATAGCCTAAGGCAATGAATAAATGGAAATTGTGTAGTAGCTCATACTAAGTCTACACCAGCTATTTTGGTTTGGTTTCTCTGCAAGTAGAGACGCACTGACAAGAAATGAAGGAGACTCAAAATTGCCCCAATTCTGTGCCTGTCAAGATGATATCCATATGATAAAAAGCTTCGTTGACAAAAGTATTGCCCTCTCTTCAAAAACCTAGTATACATATTAGGTGGTGTCTTCTCTACTGTAAGAAAGTGATAAAGACAATGGCATGAGAAACATTCCCCCAAACACTCAAAAAAACATTGATTATGGCATTTTATGGAGGGGAAAAATTCAGAATACTTCCAAAGGTTATTGTGCTTACGAAAATGTTAGTTGAATTTGTGCTGGTGAAAATGTGAGCTGAAGTCTACATTTTAATTTTGGTTATTATGCCCAAAGCCACCGTTGATATATGTAGAATATTGTTTAGACATCACTCTGTAGGCCATGTTGCATAGTTGTATAACAATAGCAGATTTGACTTTGATTCAAACTAGTATCCTTTCAACATACAATTATCTCAGGGTTTTGCTAATTTTTTTCACTTCACTCTAATTTAAACAGCTACCTTCAGTCTTTACTGAGCCAAGTCATCTGAGAGCTGTCATTATGTTAAATGGAAATGCACCTCTCCGCTTGTTGAAAGCGCTCACAGTCAGTGACAGTGATTAGACCAAGCCAAAAGCCCCCCTGATCACCTCTCCAGGCGCTGTCTTTATCTGCTGTCAGCTGGCCCAAGATGCTCACAGGCTCCATATAAGTGGCCAAGAGAGTCTAGGTTAGTGCGCTTTGGGGCATGAAGCCATAAAGATCAGTTAGGATCCATTGAGACAGACTTACGATCCGGCTCTTTGATTAGTCATGTGTGCTGCTGTGACTTACGGCTGAGTCAGAAAGTATCAGTCACAGAGGAAATTATCTATTGTGTGTGTGTGTGTGTGTGTGTGTGTGTGTGTGTGTGTGTGTGTGTGTGTGTGTGTGACAGAGAGAGTGAGAGAGAGAATTGTACAAGAACGAGTATGTGTGTGTGTTAGTGTGTGTGTGTGTGTGTGTGTGTGTGTGTGTGTGTGTGTGTGTGTGAAAGAGAGAGAGAGAATTTGTATGCGAAAGAGTTTGTATGAAAGAAAAAGCACGTATATATGTGTGTGTGGGTTATTCATATTCCTGTTCCTCCAGGTAAGTGTTGTCAACAAGCCCTGCTGCAGGTAGAGTCTTGTGTGGTAGTACTTAGCTATACCGCTAATACTCTACAGGAATTCCCCTCGGAGGATAAAAACCCCAGCTGGACTGGAAAGCTTGTCACATCCTCAACAAACAACATTAATCTTATAAAAAAAACAGTGTTGTCTTTCACAACAAGGTGCCCCAACAGTGAATATCCAAATGGTATAATGTTTTTTTTTACTCCTATGAAATGCTTGATGTTTGTCGCCCCCTACAGGCCGAACGTGTGTGCTGAGCGCGAGGTAAAGCTTGTGGCTCAGAAGCAGCCGTGTGTCCAGGCCTTCTCACGCATGGTCAAGGTCTGGAAGCAGGGCTGTATGGGACAGTCCTGGTGCATAGGATACGAGAGAAGGTAGGACTTGTCTGTGTGTGTGTGTGTGTGTGTGTGTGTGTGTGTGTGTGTGTGTGTGTGAATGATGTGCTTAGAACCACACAACTCTACTCTGCCCTCACATCCCTCTCCTCCTTGCACATAACCAACCTCCATTTCTTATTCCTTTCTTGGGTCAGCCTCAGGCAAATAAAGTTTAAGTTAAAAATTGACTGATATTTGGCTGTATATGGAGACTGTTATCCAGACTGACATTAAGTCACAACATTGGGGCTCTGGAATTGATCCTGGGTAACGGTCAGATGGTGACACTACCACTACCTCAATACATCCACTAATAAATAAGCCTTTTATAAACATTTTTTATTTATTATTTGTTTATTTATTTGTTGTCTTGTTGAGAAGGGTTTTTTTCTTGCCTGTAGGACCTTGTGCTTTGTCTTATAAGCTTACTAAGGTCTTGGGCCTCTGGATCTAGTTACCTCAGATCTAATTGTTGATCATACATATCACCAATTTTCATCAATCTGCACACTATCAACTGCATGAAATCTATGGGCTGCCAAAGGCAGAGGCAGACATCTGTCTCTCTGTCTGTGCATCTGTCAGTCTGTGCACGCCCATCCAGTCGAATACCCATCTGTCCGTCCATATGCCTCATGCCATTTATGACCTAGTCATCCGTGCATCATTTTATAATGGGTCCATCAGTGTCCCGTCCACTCCATTATTCATGGACGCATGTCTAATTACTTGTTTGTATCCATCTTGTGCTTGTTTATATTATCCATGCCACTTAACCAAAGCATGTGTCACATGTGTTTGTTGTTACTGTGTCATGTTTGTTGTTCTTCCTCATGGATGCGTTTGGAGATTGGAGTTAAAGAGATTCCCAAAGTCTGCACTCTTCAGAAAAGGTCAAGGAGGGGGAGAGGATCCTTCTAATGAACCCTTAGACCCTTTTATGTATCAACTGCAGAAAATTCTTGAAAACCCCAACAACTCTTATGTATGGAGAACCCTTTAAGGCTGTAGCCAGCGACAAACAAAAAAGGAGGAAAAAAATCGACCCCGACCAATGCTTTCTGCAACAGTCTAAAAACCATTATGGAATAATCAAGGGCCAGACCTTTAAGCACTGTGTAGTGATAAACTGCAGTGAACTGAACTGTATCACGGCTGACAGTGTGAACCATAAGGATTAGACATATTTGTTTGATTGCCTGCTTGTTTGTGTGTTTACTGCCGTTTATGGCTGTGTCCTTTCACCTCAGCTCATTTGAAACTCATGTGTGCCTGTTTTGGTCTGTTCTTTGTCACTGGCTGTTTCCCTCCTTCTGTAATCAAGGCCTTAACCCCCCTTTGGCCTTTAAGTGTAAGGTGTCCTCACCGTCAGCCTGAAAGGTGCAATTTGGAAGGCATTCTTAGAATATGCATACCTGCAAGGGATAACACCGGAGCGCATCTTGCTATAGCTACCACCACCATCTTTTCCTTCTTCCTTCCTTGTCTCTCACTCTCTCTTTCCCTAACACAATCTCTCCTTCTGCTCTTTTCCATCTATTCCTCTGTCATCATGACTCCTTCCCTCTCCCTCTTTCTCTTACACACATTTCTATTCCTCTATCTATCCCTCTCTTCCCCTTTTCTTGTCTAGCATATCATGTCTTACTCCTCTATCTGTTTTCATCATCTCATTTCTTTCTCTCTCTTCCTCAGCACTGTCTTTTTCATCAAGCTCTGTGTGGTTGGTTGGTGAAATAGAGGCTGACAGTATGGAAACAACCTTGGCGCACATAAAAAAAAAAAGATGAAAATGAATATGAATTCAAAGAATATATATATATGAATAGGACCAGCACATGCAAGCTCTAAATATTTCTGATGTTATGAGTACATGCGCTGCACTACCTCAGAGTTTTCATGCTCACACATTGTTAGAATGAGCTGCTGGTGTTCCTATTTGTTGTCTGAGGCTTGAGTGACAGGGTGGAAGGCACAGTTGAACCCGAGGGACTCCAAATGCCATTTATGGCCATCTTCACTAGGGAAATAATGATCTGATGCTGATGCTTGAGCTTGTATTTTATATCATTTTGTTTTGTTTACTTGTAAACTTTTGCTGTTACAATTATGTAGTCTTTCTCCCTCTGTCTCTCTTTATTTGGTCTTTTTCTCCTCTTTCCCCTCTCGTTTTTTTTCTCTCTCTCTCTCCCTGTCATTCCATCTCAGTCTCTCCCTGAGGAGTGCTCCAGGAATCTATCTTAAAGCCTTGTCTTAACCTGGCTTTCTCCCATGCATTCACTGAAGTGTGTGTGTGTGTGTGTGTGTGTGTGTGTGTGTGTAAGGGGGGCAAGTCAGCAATGGTGCAGCACTCCTTAATGTAGGCCAGGGCTTCAATTAGGACCCATAAACAAAGCAGTCTGCTGCTAGAGAGTAATAACTGTGTGAGTGTGTGTGTGTTTGTGTGTGTGTGTGTGTGTGTTTGTGTGTGTGAGTGACAGAGAGAGAGAGAGAGAGACGCATCCGTGTGCTGTGAGGCTCCTGAAAGGCCTAACTACAGGGACACACATACACCAGTGCTCAGGAGTGCGCCAGTGTGTCTCTGGGTCTCTGAGAAGAAAAGGAACTAAAGGAGATGAAAGACCTGCAGGAGGAGTTGAAAAGTCTGGCTAATTATGACAGAGTTTGTGTTTTCCTTTTTACGCCCACAGAGATGCATGCATACACACACACACCCACCCACTCACACACATACACACACAAACACCGCAATGTCTGCAAACATTAGTCATGCCTTTCAATCTGTCGTTCACTCTCTTGCTCTCTGTCTCAATCAGTCACGCTGAAATACCCACATGCACATATCCACACACGCTTGAGCCATTAGGGAAAACCACAGGCTCAACCTCAGGTTGTGAACTTGCTCTGCTCTATCAGGGCCATCATTATCTGCAGTGCAACGCTTTAATTTACAAGCTATCAAGTACAGACTCGGCCTTACTGAGAGATGATGACAGATTTGTTCAGGGGTTTGGGGATACTGGCATAGCCATGGACAAAATAAGCTTTGATAAATTATACCATGATGACATCAGCTTTCTTATTAAATTCAAGATTTGTTTGATTTGCTGCAATTAATGCTTATGCTTGTTAATGCCCTTCTGCATGTAAGCCAGGGGTGGCCAAACATTTCTGTTTGAGGGCCACATTCTGAAGCTGCCAAGGGCCAATGCAAAATGAAGAGCACTATTTTTTTAACCAGTTAGTGAGCTGTGAAAGAGTGACTGCATTTTGTATCTAAAAACCTGCAGGCCGTCTAAAACATTCTATGATTCTACACTGTTTAATGAGACTATTGACAAACATGTCACTTACATTTCATTTTTTTACTTGCACGCACGTGGCAGCCTGCTTGAAAGAGAGCAGAGGCTGCAACTAGCCCCTGGGCCGTAGATTGGCCACCCCTGATGTAAGCAAAGTTAGAAGACTTTGTTGTCCATCAGTTCTCTTGTAAATACACTATGTAGAGACATGCTGCATCTCCCTGTCTGGACATTACATTTTATTGTTTACAGCTCTCCTGATTGTATGAATTGCTTAAACTGATACTTGAGTTTGGATAGATTTAATCACTAAATGACCTGTTGTTCTCTGTCTGTCTGTCTGCAGAACTGCCTACTATACAGCCTACAGACAGGTGTACCGACAAGACTATCAGACTGTGTACAAATGCTGTCCTGGATGGTCCCAGCTCAATGGAGAGGCTGGCTGTCTCTATCGTAAGTGTCTACCCCTCTTCTCCTCAGTAGAAGCCTGCAGCATGTCAGTGTGTGTGGTGGTCAGTCACGCATTTGCTGTTATCAGGTGATGAAATTCTTCTCCAAAGCTGCGAGAGTGATTCTGACAAGCGTGTTTATAGAATTAGTTCCATTTCACTGTTCTTGATGTGGTTTTCCTTGCTTTAAATGGAGGAGGCTTCTTGCCTAAGATGTGTGGGTTGTTGAGAAGTGTTTTAGTGAATGTTATTTTAAATGTCAACCAGTGCAGTAACAAGAAGTCCAAATGAACTGGTTGGCTGTGTTTGACATACTGTATAGAACACACATCGGTGACATGGGTCCTGTGAAATGAAACTGTACAATAATTCTTCTCAGACATTTCCAGCATGATGATAAACAAAATGTTTCAGAATATGATGAGCACAGTGCTATTGAATTATTTTGTGTCATTTTTTATGTAAACTCCACGGCTGAATGCTGACAAATCCTCAACATTCACATAAGCATTTGTCACAATGCCTCAACATTCACGTAAGCATTTGTCACAATGCCTCAACATTCACGTAAGCATTTGTCACAATGCCTCAACATTCACATAAGCATTTGTCACAATGCCTCAACATTTACATAAGCATTTGTCACAATGCATGACATTTTATAGGCTTTATGGATGTGACTAAAGACTCACTTTGCATGGAATCCATAGTATTTTTTTTTGCACGTTTCACACATGTTAATATCCAGAGCAGCTTAAAAGGCGGGAATGGTACACTATCAGTCAAGGGCTTCCTCTGCCTCTTGTACACTGACCCAGTGATCTCAGGTCATCTATCAGTTTGTGCAGAAGGGGTCAGAATTGGGTAATACCGATACGAGACAGGGAAGAGACGGGTAAGGGAAGGATGACTCAGGAGCCACATGGGTTTGATCAAACTTAGAAACAGAGAGAAACAGAGACAGACACACACACACACACACACACCCAGACTCTGCCAGGCCACTGACCAAAGCGCTCATAAAAAGATTAAAGGTGACGCTGTAGCTTTATGACGTTTCACCAGTTCAGTTTAGCCAGCACTTCAGAGCTGCTCCTTTGGATTCGGGCTGTAGAGTTTTAGTGTCCTAGACCATGACTGATGGACGAAAGCGCCCACTGAGGGCCTGGATGAGAGGATTGGAGCTCTTTTTCGGAGGAGGTTCCCCTCCAGACAGACAACAGAGATGTGGAATTTATGTATGTAACAATGGGCGGCTGACAGACGAATGCCAAGAGGGAGGGCTGGCGTTCCCATGCACTTAAACAGGCTTCTGTCTCAACACTCAAAGCTTAGATCTTACGAGGAGCCGGTGAAATCCTCAGTAAAGGCAGTCACGCATGGCTTTGTGTTGCTTTATGGTTGTTCAAAGTGGGGGTTGGGTTTTGGGTTGGGGGGGGGGGGGGGGGGGTTGCTTGTAAAAATGCTGATAGAGTGGAAGGGTTTGCAGTAATCCCCCAAATAGTACTGGAGTCTGGAATGGGAATAGATTTGGATGGATTGGGCCTGGAACTGGGGCTAGACAAGAGACAGACTTGAGCCAGACTTAAGCCAGAACTCTTTGATTCTCCTGTTGTCCGACCCACCCCTTCAGTTAGCCTGTGTCTGTGTGGTACGAAGGTTGTTCACCGGACATGAGCGATCATGCCAAAGGTTAAAGAGCACTAAGGTCAAGCCCCTCTCTGCTCCCAAAGCCCACAGAACAGAGTGGTTTGACCCACATGGCACTCCTCAGGTCTTCCCTGGCACAGAGTGCAGTGGGCCCGGCACCAGTGGCATCATGTGCTGGTCCTGAGCTGTTGGAAATGGTGGTGCCAGGTGGAGGCTGACACAGTAAACTGGACTCAACCCTGACCGCCCCATAGGCAGTACCTACTTGTGATGCTCGTTAAATACACACATGGACACATAAAGAAAAGTGTGTGAACGTTATTATTTTTAATGTTTTTGAAAGTTTCATTTTAAAGATACAGCCACTGAATGTGGTAGCGATAAACTTTAAATTACACACCTTCTTTAGTGTTCTGATTGGATGGACTGGTGTATAGTTTGGTCCAAGCTATGTTACTTTTTTTACTTTTATGTTACTATTTGCAGAGGAAGTGTACACAAACACTGACATTTTTTTGTCTTTCTTTAAAAGATTTTATATTTATATTTTAGAGATAGAAAATTGTATCATTAACTTTATTTAAATTGGTTCATCATTTCCATCGTAAATGAGATACTGTTGCATAAACTTGTTGAAGTGAGGTTCTAGAAGCTTGCATTAATTCCACTCCTTGATACCCAGACTCTGCTTTGTTTAGCTGCATTGTGCCGTATGTTTTTACGCTGTCAGGGATAATCCCCAGGAAACACATTTTGTCCGCATGACTGTTACTTCTCGGGATGCGTGAAAGAAAAGCATCGCCCTCTCAGCGTGTCCTCCTCCTCAAAACCCTCCATGTGACGGGGGGCCATTAGCTTGGCTTTGATGGCCCTGCACAGGCTATGCTGGAGCTCACCAGACCCACTGACCCAGACTACTGTATAGCCCATTGTGTGGAGAAGAACAGAAAGACCCATTGGTGTCTGCCAGCAGATGGGTGGATGGTCTGGCCAGCCAGGCTCAGGCTTATCCCCGTACACACAGGCCACCAATCAGGGATCTTCTGATTGGATTTTATGGGGCCTGGGTCCAGCTCGCATAGCTTACATACCTCGGAGCAGCACCCTTGACGGACCATACCTCTGCGCTGTGTGCCCGCTATGAGCTGCTGTCCTTGTTCTTTATCTGGGTGCTGGATAAAGCTTCCTGTAGTGTCCCAGCTGAGGAGCTGCAGCGGTGCTGCTCTTACTGAGATGGAACAGAGCCCAGACCACAGACCACCCCTGCTGTGAAGCTCACTGGACTACATGCTACCAGGGGGTAGAAGAACTTGAGGAGGAGAGAGGGGTGTGGGCACTGTGTGTGTGTGTGTGTGTGTGTGTGTGTGTGTTTGTGTGTGTGTGTGTGTTTGTGTGTGTGTGTATGTTGGGATGTGGACAGGAGTGTGAGTGTGTGTGTGTCTGTGTGTGTGTGGTTGTGTCTGTGAGTCTGTATGTCTGTATGTATAGCTGCGTTTACATTAACCGCAATCTAATGAAGTTGCAATCTGCAGAACAGAAACAATTTGTGTCCAAACACGGCTCTTGATTTCGTCTCTGTGGAGGGTTCTCTGCAGGCTATTCACAACAGTACAAGCCCATTCATGCTGATTAAATAAATAGTTTATCTCCGCATATTTCGCCCACTGTTGCATCGTAGAAGCATATTGCCCAAACTAAGTGGCAGTCAGCATAGAGAGCAAGGGTAACAACATTTCTAATTTGATATTCGTGATGCTAACATTTGTAATATTGGAAAATTAGACCGCTCATTTCTCAAAGTTGTTTTCCCCTGGCTTCCCTGCAAGGATCACTTGAACGAGTAATGTGACTGACACATGACCAATCGGGGCCTCTGCGGTTTGGTTTGATTGCGGAACCACTGTACAGACACAGACAGAACACAATCGTTTTCAAATGAATTTAAGGGAGCTGGCGTTTCAAAATCTTTCCATCTTCAGAACGCAAAACCGGTTGATTAATGTGGAGGAATAGTAACAGATAGTAACAGATTTGTTACGGTTTAATTTGAAAACGCATCAATGTAGATGCCTCCTATTTGTGTGTGTGTGTGTGTGTGTGTGTGTGCGTGTGCGTGTGCGTGTGCGAGTGTGTGTGTGTGTGTGTGTGTGTGTGTGTGTGTGTGTGTGTGTGTGTGTGTGTGTGTGTGTGTGTGTTGGCATGTGGGCATGTATGCTTGAGAGCCAGGCAGCCAGACAGACAGGTCATCTGAGAAGCAGACAGGAAGTCTGCAGAGAAAGAGCAGAATAAGAGTGTATAAGAGGGAAGAGTTAGAGAGAGAACAAGTGATGGGAGGGAGACAGACAGACTGAAAAAGAGAGAGAGAGAGCAAGAAAAAGAAAACTGTAAGAGTAGAGAAGTTGAGTGTGTGTGTATGTGTGAGAGAGAGAGAGAGAGGTAGAGAAAGAGCAAGACAGAGTGTGTGTGCGTGTGTGTGTGTGTGTGTGTGTGTGAGAGAGAGATAGAGACAGAGAGAGAGAGAGAGAGAGAGAGAGAGATTCTCCTGGTTGTACTTTTCAGCAGTCTCTCATTACCGGTGCCAGTGTTATCCTCAAAGCCGTCTTTGTCTGCAAGAGAAGGTTCTACTATTAAATTATACTGGCAAGCACAGGGCTGTCTACCCAGAAGCCCTAAGCTCCCCAGTTTGTGTCTAAACACACCAAAATCCTCCACGTACATTCCCCGTGCATCGCCCAAAATCTCCTGGAGTCAGGGCTTTACGTTTTTTGTTTTCTTCTTAAGTGACACCCCCTGTTCTCCTTAGTGCGTGTCTCTGTGTGTGTGGTGTGTGTGTGTGTGTGTGTGTGTGTGTGTGTGTGTGTGTGTGAGAGAGAGAGTATGAGTGTGTGTGAGTGCTATTTGCGTGTGTACACAGTTTAGGAGAGTGGCTTTTATCTTGTGAAACTTAAGCCCCAACAGCACTTTGAAATGGGACGAGCTAATCGCTCTTTTCTCAGACCCATTGAGCAGAGATAAAGGCAGGATGAAGGAGACAGTGCTGGGCAAATCCCTCTCCGCGCGCTCACGCCCACTTAGAGATGCGCTATCTGCATCACTACCACCACCGCCACCGCCACTGCGTCTCATTCAACACCACCCAATCTGCCCGCGTCGGGCTGCGGGGGTGTCGGACATCCAAGACAACAGAGCCCCTCTCTGGTGGCGACGGAGGGAGATAAAGATACAATGTCTCCCTAAAGTGACCTCATCCCGAGAATTGAGAGCGAATTGTGGCATTGTTGTTTGCACATTGTTGAGTTTCTGTTTGATCATGTATATCACCTCGGCAACAACTTTCCCTTGCTCTGTTCTCTCTCTCTCTCTCTCTCTCTCTCTGTTAGACTTACCTACATTCTCTTGTATCTTTTACACTACCTTTTATTCCTTCTTGCTTTCTTTCTTTCATTCTTTCTTTCAACAAACCTGTTCTGTTTCGTTCTGTTTGTACCATCCTTCTCAGTAACTTTATATATATATATATATTTTGTCTTTCTTTGTTCCCATCTCTCTCTTTCTCATCCAGCTGTTGTCTCTCACTGTATTGGAGGAGCTTGCCAACTCCAAATCTCCATTTTGTTGAAGTTTATTGTCCTTTTGTAAATGATCAGCTCATCACTGTATACTAATGAATAATACCTAATGTAAACCCCTGTGGTTGTGTATGTTTTAAATCTCTGATCCAGATGCACTGCATAGTCTCAACAGTAGATAAAGAGAGTATCGTGCTATGCATGATGAAAACACAGGAATTCACAAAAAACGTTCTGCCTATGTTAAAACAATAGACTCCGGAGGTCATACCATTACTAAAGCCTGCAAGAGCACGCCCAGGCATTTGGCTATTGTAGGCCACTCTTGAGGAAAATAAATGTTTTGTATATGGAAATGTTTTGTTAAATACACAGACAAATGTCTGGTCCTTTATCACTAACAAATACTTAAAAAAAAACATTGTTCATGAACTCTGGGGACAGGGTGAAGATCTCTTTCTGTTTCAGTGTTTGACAAAGAGAGCAGAGAGGCAGACACAGTAGAATAGCATGGAACCGACCTGACTGCAATTGCAAGTGCAATTTAGGTGTTTTCTTTGTGTTGGTGAAGGGCAGCCAATTGACTTGATGACTTCTCTGATTGAGTCTGTGTTGTGGAGATGAGAGGAGCTCTTGTCTGGCCCGTCGGTCCCTGGGTGCCCGGACGTCCGTCCACTTCAGCCGCACTCGAGTGGCCTCTGCAGTGGACGCACAATAACCAGTCAGCCTCAGGACTGCTGAATGCCCTTAGGGCCAGGAGTTAAAGGAAACAGAAACAGGCAGCTGATTGATTGATCACAACAACGGGATGGCCATGAAATAGAGAAAGGATGCTCCGTGTATGTGTGTGTGTGCGGGTGTGTGGAGTTGTTAGGTGGGGGTTCTAAAAAGTGCAGACAATGTCTTGACCAGTCCATAGCTCTTGTTAACATCTGAATGGGGAAGCTAGTCCTTTTGTGTGAGCACAATTTGCCAGGGCCGGAAATTGCCATAGCACAGGTGGGGATGGGGATGGGGGTTTGCGTGTGTAGTAGGGCCAAGTAAGCTTGAACAGCTCGAGCCATGAGCTGAAAGTCCATCCCTGGGTGGTCCACACACGATCCAGCCCGTCTGTATGTGTGTGTGTGTGTGTGTGTGTGTGTGTGTGTGTGTGTGTGTGTGTTGGCCCTACAGAAGCCCTGTCCTCCCACCACACAATGCCAGTGCTACAGAGTTACCGCCAGGCTGTTAATTTTAACGTCACTAACAAACAGCTTGGATGAGCCGGACTGACCTGACCTCTGCAAGGCTATTGGATAGTTTGTAGTGGAAACTACGAATAGAAATCAATCTCCCTTGCTTGCTGCTACGGAGAGGAACAGAGCGTCTAATGAGTTGGGCTTGCTGCTAGTCTCCTTACTGCCTCAATCCCTGGCTAGTAACCTCCCAGATCGTTTGTTTGTTTGTCTGTCTTGCTGTACTGGCTGGCATCCAGGCCTCTGCCAAAAACATTCCACCCCCCATCCTTTTGGGATTTTCCCATTCTGTGGAATCACACCATTATCATATCACCCAACAGTTACCTCTTTGAAAGGTGCCTGGATTTAAATTGAGACATTTCACTTGCAAATGGCAGAGCAGAGAATATTTTTGTCTGTATAATTATACCTGCACAGGGCCACCTACAAACACAGCCTCGTAGCGTAGAAAGTGTCTCTGGTGAGGGAAAGACCTGCCTTACTCCTCTCTTCTGCTGCTCTACTGGTCTTACCAGGAGTTTATTATCAGCAGCCTTTCATTTTTATTTGACACATTCCTCTGTGAAGCCTTGCATGATTTGCAGCTTGAAACACTGTGTTGCCCTTTACATGTGCTTGGTAGTTGGAGCTCACCAATTACAGAGAGCCTCACAAAACTGTAGCTGCTGTGGGGCTCATACGATTGATGTGTCGCTTCTGATTCATCCCAGGGTTCAAATCCCCACATCCCTTCAACACTGATAAAGTGGATTCTGGTGCATATAGTACTATGAATGAAAACCTTTGGGAAATTGAATATTATGAGTGATACAAATGTGTTGATTTGTAGAGTTTTGAGTAGTTCTGAAATGATTGACAAGCCACCTGATTTTCTAATGAAATATTACATGCTTGGATGACTTTTGGTAGTGGTACATATTGACTTTTGGGTTGGTGTGTCTGATTTTAGCTGTGAGTTAGTTAGTGAGGTGTTCAGTTTTGACTCTGGGAGGAGTTAAGCTCTGGAAAGGTATTTTTGAGACTTTTGCTTGAGTTTCGGTGCTAGTGAGGTGCTGAAATCAAAAGTTGTAGCATTTTCTTCAGTGTTCCCATGGGATGCTCAGCTAAGAATGAAGTTTTAGGCCGTTGTTGACCCCTCCCTCCTTCCCCCGCCTCTGCCGATAATCCTGTGAGAAGAGTCTGCAGTGGAGGCGATCCCACGGATGGACGGGGCGAGGGCGAGTCTTAGCACATTCGCTTCGCTGCGCCACGTCTTGGGGAAGAGATTATTTCAAGGCAGATTATCAGGCGTGAGGGAGCAAAGAGTGGCCTTGGCCGTGGGGAGAGATCTGGTCAGCTGCCAGATTCTCTGTGGTTCACACCTCTGTCGGTGGAAACAGGACTGACCAGAGATCAGTGGAATAAACTGAGCACCTCTGTCATGTCATATCTTTGGACAACCACTTGATTTGTCCATTAGATTTGCTCGAAATTGTTATATTTCCAATGGGATAATAAACCATCTATCTGTCTATCTACCTTTAGTCCTCAGGAATGAGGTTAACAACAGCAAACTGATTGAGGGTCAGAATGTACATGAACTAATCAGACTACAAATGAGTGCCGAATGAGGAAATTATTTAGTTTGGTTGATGAGGCTAGGTGCATATTGAGATCTTAATCCACTTCAACCTTTGTCAAATGCTCATGATCCTGCCCTCATACTTTTTTCAATAGCACAAAAAAACAGGAAGGCATTTATACCGGCTCTTGAGCTCCTAGCTCCCAGTCTTGTACCATAGATGCACCTTTGATGAATTTAACATTATGTTTCCAAGGAAGTGACTTTGGTATGGAGCACTCAGCTAGAGTTACAGTACTTCTACCTCAGTGGTAAGGAGATGTCAACATGTCTTTTTACCTCTCAAGGGGGAGTCATTTAAGGCCTTATAATACTTTAAATCATGACATCTCGATCTCTTTTTAACTCAACTTGGGTCAGTGACCCTGAACTCAGATGAACTCTCTTATGAAGTCTCATAATCACTGACCCCCTCTCTTCCTACGTCCTACTCCAACTCCACTCTCCCCAGTGTTATCCTGAGGGGATTATCAAATTCCCAGCATTAATGTTCTCTAAGAGAGGACTAATATAGAGAAGACTGATTCTACCCCTCCCTTGATTATACCCGCATCTCACTGTCTCACTGGATGTTTATGTGTACGTTAAAATGTTTTTTTTTTTTTATTTAATTTTTTTTAATTTCCTGACATCCTACCAGTACAGCAAAGGCTTCCTTCTTAAAAGATGTCAGCATCCCAAAGAGAGGGAAATATCATCTTTCCCTTCGTGACTTTGAGGTAGAAGTCATGTAATTTAAGCCCTCTGTGGTGAGTCGGGAGGCTGGTCACAGCGCTGGTCAGACAGAGGGGTCGGCAGCCGAGAGGCACGCACAGCTGGGGGTGATGTCATCATCACTGGGATGTTTTGTTGCGACGGAAAAAGTGATCCTTTGAACCAGCATTCAGTCTCATTCCTGGGATTGTCAGAGTGCTCGTTGCTGTTGGCAGTCGTGAGAGGAGTGTGATTCCTGCTACTTTTCTCTCTGTCACCATGCTCCCTAGGAGGATGGACTGATTAAGGGAAGTGATGTGATTGCATTGCAGCACTTTAGCACGGCACAAAAATGAGAAAAATTCTAGTCCCTATTGTCTTTTTAATAATTGGTCTCTGTTTGAATTTGCAAGAAAGGTATAAGCAGTGGAGCAATTTTTTTGTACCAGAGAACCTTGAACTGGCTGTTTGTTCCTGTGTCCCAGGAGAGTGTTAATCAGTGATCCTCACAGTTCAGGTCAGAAAGCCGCTGACTGTGGAGCACATCTGGCCCAAGTCTGGTTTAGGTCTGGCACCAGATACGGGCCAAATCTGATTTGGATGCAGGCCTGTGTGTACAGGTGAAACATGACCAATTCCAGAAAACCTGCATATGGTCAAAATGCCATTGTGCCACACAAATCAGTGTCGTTTTAAAGTTGAGCAGTGGTTTTTGCAGGTGCCCGGGTCCTTCTGAACCTATTGAAGTGTCCTTGAGCAAGGCACTGATTCCCAAACTGCTCCTGGTGGTACCTTGCATGGCAGTCGCTGCCACTGGTGTATGAGTGTGTGTGTGAATGGGTGAATGTGAGCCACGAAATTGTGAAGCGCTTTCAGTGCCTAATGCTTTGAGTGCATTTACCGTTTACATCACAGCAGCAGATTGACCAAAAGGTCAATGGCAGCAGCTGTTGGTGTTGGTGTGTCTCAGTGATGCGTTTGTGCTGGCCGTGAGCAGGGTGGAGTGTGGTGAGGCGGAGCGGGTGTTGTGGGTCACGGTGAGACAGCGTTCCTCAGCTGACATACGTGCACAAGCAGGGTTCAGACCAGGTGTGAGGGGCCACGGCCAGAATGCAATCAGAGACACAGCCGATGAGTGTCTGCCACCTGGGAGAAAACAGGGGTCTTGCAAAACCATTTACCAACATTTACTTCGTTTTTCTCTTTTTCTCTCTCTTTTTTCACCAACTTGTTCTTTCACTATCTATCTATCTGTCTATCTATCTTTTCCTCTACATCTGTATTCCTTCTCTTTTAATCTTGTTTTCTGTCTTTTTTCTATCTCCTTTATTTATTCTCTTTATTTGTCCCTTTGTCTCGTGATCTTTCTCTACTTTACTCCTTCTATCTTTGTATGTCTCTTTCTCTCATTGCGTCTCTCCTCTACTCCCAGCCATCTCTTTTCTCTGTCTCAGTGTCAGTGTTATAACAGGATTTTAGTGTTCAGTTTTCCCATTTTTGTATGATCTGCAGGCTATCCGGTTGCACTGTGCTGTGCTGAGTGAGGATATTATTTGATTTGGTTGATAAAGTTAAACTCTTCACACATGTTATGGTTCCACTTATGCGCATGTTTCAGGAAGATTGAGTAATTTCACAGGGCAATCTGGGCTCTCGCACCATGGCTTGTACTGGTGTTAAGCTGTGGGAAAATATCCCTGGAAAAGACACCTGTTAGAGCCTACAAAATCCAATCTGTTCTTCAGAGGAAATCAAAACAAAAGGCTTTAAAAAGTATGTATGTAGCACTGGTTTTGCTGTAGTGTTTCCATTGTGGATGTTCAAAAAGTTAAAATTCTTAAAGCTTTTTTTTTTTTGATGATTCGTTCCATTTGATTTCCAGTTGACCGTCTGTGTGTGTTTGCATGTGTGTGTGAAAGAGAGAAAGAGAGACAGACACAGAGAGAAGGAGAGAGAGATTGTGGTGGGAAAGTGATGCTTGTGTAATTGGTGTAGAGATTAGATGAACAGAAAAATGCACATGGCCTCCTCCCTTTCTACCTCTTCTCTACCTCTCTCACTCTTTTTCTCTCCACCCCTCTCTCTTTCTGTCTCACTCTCCCTCCTTTCATGGCCTGCGGTCTAGGGCTTATCAGCCCAGGAGCGCTGGGAAGAAAGCAACACTGAATACCACCATAGATTAGCAGCACACACACACTCACACACACACACACACACTCACACACACACACATACACACACACTCACACACGTACACTCACACACACACACACACACACACACACACTCACACAACACAACCACACACACACCACACACACACCAAATAGAGAAGGAGGAGAGGGGTGTACAGTTCAGACATTTCCTCAAACGTGCTGATATTCTTAGAACAGAAGATGCTTGAACATGCACACGCACACACACACACACACACAGAGGTGGACACATATTTAACACTGTTATTTCCATTTCAGTTTTTGATTTGTGGGTGCACATGGTCTTTTGTGTGTTCGTGTGTGTGTACATGTGTATCTGTGTAAGTGTGTGTGTGGTGTGTGTGTGTGTGCAGTGGAATGTGATGGTAGCACGCACCTATGCTGTCTTTGTTCCAGCTGTCTCTGTTTGGCTTTCTTGCTCTCCTAGAAGCTGACACCTCTGAGACAAACGCCAGTTCCCCAAAGGCAAAGCCTGGAGTAGTAGAGTGCAAACCATGACTGAGCATGTGAAGTCCTATTGAAAGGGTGTCAAGTGTGTCATGTGACTAAAAAATAATGTCTGCAAAAGTTCTTGCAGAGCTTTGCCACATACATCGGAACATTTGAAAGGGCACAGATGTTGTGTACTTTGATTGGATAGCAAGAGTTCTATGTAGCAGTGTTGTCCTGGACATGGTGTGTGACTGTTTATTTTGTTTCCCCCAGTGACATGTAACATGGGAAACTATAAATATAACTAACTATAAATAAGTGCGTTGTCATACAAATGTCATATAAACAGAATAATGTTCTGTTTGACATTTTACCACCGAAGAGGGACTATGGAAGCCAACAGCACCACGACTGTGATCTGTTAATAACAATTTCTTTTGCTGAGTGACACTATGTAACTGAGTGACTACAGGGACTGTATCATGCATGTGTGTGTTGAAATTTCTCTGTGTGTGTGTGGGGGGGGGGGGATTTCTCCTCTTGTGGGTACCAAATGTGCCTGAAGTAAATTTGTTCTCTGCTTATAGGGTCTGTGCTGTGTTTATGTGTGGGTCTGCTTGTGTGAGGTGAATTAGATGATATATAGTCCAGGCTGACCCTGAAGAGATAAGGAGCACGTAGTTGTACTCCACTTTTGGATTTGTTTACACACACAGACACACACAAACACACACACACACAAACACTTCTAT
>PYXC01001622.1:0-12380 GCA_015244755.2 Tenualosa ilisha | reverse complement strand
GTGGCCTGGGTCTCGTCCTGTGCGCCACATAGGGAACGCGATCTCCCTGTGGCGTCTTCCTCCCCAACCAGAACTCCTCGCCATGGTTACGGAATTGCCATCCCCCCAACTTCTTCCAGCTCCATCCGTTTTTCGTTTGGAAGCCCGAGAGTGACATCATGGTCAGGTTGAGGAACAACTACGTCCTCCCATGTCTTCATGGACGCGCTCACCCGCACGTCGTCTCTGCTGGCGTGGGCAGACCTCGGGTGATTGTCGGCACCAGCGGGCAGTATTACATTATGTCCTGGACGAGCTGAGGCGCACCGGCAAGTCACCCACCGACATGGCCACCAGGTGAATGAGCTCATGCACCTCAAGTACGAACGTGCTCACCTGGCTTATCTTCAGGCCATAGCACGTGTCAGGGATGCCGAGGCAGGCGTCTATGGACAGAAAACTTTGGGGCAGTTCTTGAGGAGGGACGGCGCGCCGCCGCGTGCCTTTGGCTCTTACGAGGACCAAGCAGCCTGGAGTGGAGCCTCTGTGTCAGCGTTTTACCTGACAGACTGCCTGCTGGAGGAGTTTTGTCGTCAGGAGCCAGCCATCAACGCTCTGCTCCAAGGAACTTTTGGCCAGCTCTTCTGGTCAGACCACACCAGGAAGGTGCCAAGGAAGGTCACCTTGTCATCTGGCGTCATGTCCAGTTAGGCCGTGATGAATGAGAACTGGATGATCGTCTCATGGATCATGATTCAGTCCGAGACTAAGAAGTCCCTGGAGCCTATGTACCGCGGGTTGGCCACGAGATACGCCGACGCGGGCATCGAAAAGGCTGGCTACCACTGATGGACAGGGAACTGTTGCGCTCCATTCAGGATCCCGGACAGCATTCCTGGTGAGCATCTGACCTGCACTCCACCCTGCACTCCACCTCTCTGACAGAGACACCGAGAGAGGTTTGGCCTTGAGTACTTGAGTACCCGCTGGAGTGGGACAAAGACAGAAGCCAGAAGAGAGAGGAACGTGCTGCTCCTGTGCCTTCGTCTCTGTGCACAGACAAGCGCCTCCTGTTCCAGCACCTCCTCCTGCTGCACCTCCCGTGCCTCCCGTTGCACCTAGAGTGGGAGATGCCACCTGAGGATGTTCAGGAGCCCTCAGCAGCCATGGGTAAGCACATTTCTCACATGATTCTTATGTTCTGATACTATGCACCATACTAACCAAGTGTTGTTTGTGTTGCTTGTATTGTTCTTCAGAGATCTCACAGGCCCCGCCCCTGCTGCTGAGAGCCTCACCGAGGAGCGCCCGCACTGGACCCATTAAGACGGGTGGACGGGTCTTTGTTTTGGGTCACACACGCTGGACGCCACCATGAAGGATGCCATCGACAACCTTCTCCAGAAGCACCGTGGAGAGAAGGATATCCTGAAGCTTGTGGACCAGGACTACGCAGAAATGGTCCATCAGTCAGCCAAGGATCCTAACAGCCTGCTTCATCCCACCAGCAGGTCCCACATTTCCCGCTATGGGATGCACATGGCAAAGCTTCTCAACACCAGCACGTCTTTGAACACTAGTGCAGGGAAGCTTCTGGAGACTCAGCAACTGTGGCATTCTTTGACAGTGGGCAGTGACACTACAACAGTTCCTGTGGTCACCATGGATCCTGCCCCTGTCAACCCCCCTACTTCTTCTCTGTCTTTGTGGAGGGCATCTTGGAGAAGCAACGGCAGCAGCAGCAGCAGCGGGGAGAGCAGAAAAGGAGGCAGACCAAGACATGTCTTGCTTGTGGTCAGCCCAAGTCACGTTACCAGACTGACGGGTCCTCTGTCCACTTTTTACCAGATGGGCCAGTGCGCTACTTTTACTGCTCCAAGAAAGTTCATCAGACGTCTGTGCCGAAGGACTTTCTGACCCCCCAAATGCCCTTTGAAGAATTCGCGGGGACCGAATTCTTCCAGAGGGAGCTGGACGCCACCAAGAAACGGGTGGTGGACAAGTCTGAGAAGAAGAGGAAAAGGCCTGAACCGCAACAGACAGGCCGTCTCTGCCAATTCTGCCGCCTTGAACTTAAACAGGGACCAAACAGCCCTCACATTCACACGGCTTCCCTGGAGTGGCAGGTAAATACATGTACTGCCCTTCTAATGTGTGCTCTATATACATACACAAGGGCATGGCTAAAGAGATTGTTGACCTGGGACGGATTTCAGCAGTCTCCTTTCTATGAGGCAGAGAGGAAACGATGGGTGGAGGACAGAAAGTAGTGCTGGTCCTTTTCTTTGACAATTGATGTGACTGTCTTGTTCAGTAACTGATGTGTTAATGTGACTGTTACTCTCTTTCTACACAGACACATGTAGACACTTGTGCGTGCATGCACACACACACATACACACACAAACACATACACACACATACACACACACACAAACACACACACATACACACACACACACACGTACACACACACACACCACACACACCACACAAACACATACACACATACACATACACATACACACACACACACACAAACGCATACATACACACACACACACACACACACACACACCAGTGGTTCCCAAATCTTGTCTTATAGTGGAAAAGGCCCGTTGCTCCTCAACATGCTCTTAAAAGTTGTATATATCCTTTGTTAAATCAGTCCCAAATGTTCATGTTTGTTTTGGGAATGATGCAACATCTTCTAGTTCTGTATGTTAAGTAAATGTTGCAAGTTGTTTAGATATAGAAGTGTTTTGGCAAACTGTTGAGTCTCTGAACATTGGCCTTTTCCCCCCTTACAGTAGAGGCAGGCTTGTTGAACATGGCCTTACTGCTTGTGGCCATAGGAAGGCCACATATCCATTGTTGTCTTGTTCACTTGTCTGGGAACCGCTGTCTTACACACTCATTGGATCTGCACCATCCACACTGCATACTGACACACATTGCCTTGTCCATACCACTCACAGCACTCACAGATCACATTAGACCCTATTTGTCAGGTCTCCTTAAACACACACTGCATGAGTCAGGCACACTTTGAACACACACACACACACCTTTTCATTGGTTTTGTTTTTTACAGTATGTTTGCAGTGCATCCTTACATGCTCCCTCTACAAACACACATGGAAATGCATGCACGCACACAGATTACAGTCAGTCAGCTCTTTCTACACACATTGCATCATCCATGCTACACTCACACTGATGGTCATAGGGGCTCCTAACTCACACACACACACATCCATGAGCTCTGACTGCTATTTGTTAGGTCTCCTTGCTCTCACTCACACAATCATCCACTCTACACTCACTCTTATTCTTTCTCTCACTCTCTCTCATACACACACATTTTGGTTGGCTGTTTTTGTTTTTTTAAACAGTCTTTTACTTTTGATGTTGTTCTGCCATGCACAACTAACCATACACACGCCAAGCTCACTTGGGCAGCCATTCATTCGCACACACACACACAAGTACAACACTAGACACTCTCTCACTCACACACACTTTTTGATTTTTTTTCTTAACAGTTTCACTCATGCTACCCTACTCACTCCTTGTATACACTACAGCATGCGCGCGTGCACACACTCTCTCTCTCTGCCAAGGCTACACAGTGCACACAGAAGTACATCAGCACTCTATCCTCACTCTCACACGCACACACACCTTTTGATTTTGTTTGGTTGTTTTATTTTTCTCTCAGCAGTCTTTTACTTATGATGCTGCACACTCAAACACACTACGACATGCGCGCACACATACACACTCTCTACCTTTCTACTCAGTCACACCACTGCTGCTACTACGACACACTGAGTCAAACACACCTTGAACTGTACCTCTCTCTGTCTCACACACACACACGCACCTTTACAGTCTTTTGCTTGTGTTGTATGCCAGACAAAGCCTGTATTTCATTCTCTCTGCACACACTACAACCTGCTAGACACTCCACACTACACACGTATCAAACTTCCTCTTCAAACATTCTGATGGTCATAGGTATTCAACAATCACCCCTCGAACACAGAAACACACTTCGTCCATCAGATCTGCCTAAATACACTGAATCATCCACACAGTACACACATTACACTAGACAAACACTTGCATACCTTTGCGTCTTATCTACACTCACTGTTATTCTCTCTCTCTCTCTCACACACACATTGTTGGTTGATTTTGATTTTTTGAAACAGTCTTACTTTTTATGCTATTGGCAACCATACACACACCAAGCTCACTTGGGCATGCATGCACACACACGCACACACAGAGCTACACAGTGCACACACAAGCACATCAGCACTCTACACTCACTCCTGCTCACAGCTACACAGTGCACACATCAGCACATCAGCACTCTTCGCTCACACACACCTTTTGATTTTGTTTGATTGTTTTTATATTCTCTTTTACTTATGATGCTGCACACTCAAACACCCTACAACATGCACACACACACACTCCCTCTCTACTTACTCACTCATGCTACCACTACATTCATACTGAGTGAAACACACCTTGAATCCTCTCTCTCTCACACACACACACACACACTTTGACAGTCTTTTGCTTGTGTTGTAACTCTGCCATACAAAGCCTGTATTTCACATTCTCTCTGCGCATAGTGTAACCTCAAAGCTAGAC
This sequence comes from Tenualosa ilisha, assembly GCA_015244755.2. Lineage (NCBI taxonomy): Eukaryota > Metazoa > Chordata > Actinopteri > Clupeiformes > Clupeidae > Tenualosa > Tenualosa ilisha. Next base: position 7,733 of record PYXC01001622.1, on the reverse strand, counting down.
ACTGCATCCTCCACACTACACACTTACATGCATCAGACTTCCTCTTCTCCCATTCTGATGTTCATAGGTATTCATCAGTCACTCCTCAAAGTCACACACACACACTCTTCATCATCCTTCACATCTGCCTAAATACACTGAATCATCCACACATTACACTAGACACACACACACATGCATGCCCTTGCAGCTTTTTTTCAACACCCTGTGTTTTTCATTATTATAATTTGAATTCATTTTATTTTCAATGTTATGTATAGAAGTTAAGTAATAATAAGATTTTGCTTGCAATACACTAATGCTTGAACAGCTTACTGAAATTGTCTGCATTAATCATTCAAGCACTTGTGACATTGTAAGGTAAACCTAATAAAGTTGTCCTCCGGAGAGGGGGGGTGGTGGTGGGCCAAAATAATATCATTGTAGTAATAGTGTTGCCTTTTCTCACTTGAATTGTTGTCTTCATTTGTTACCATTTGTGACCAGCATCTGTGTTGTCAGCATTTCATAACTAATGTACATGATTATTCATAAATAAAGTTTTTTCTTGTGGAATTCTGCCTGTGATCTTTACATTAAAATTCTCATCATCAGTTCCTATCAACAAAATAAAATATAATAAATCACTCTGAATCATGGAGAAAGGAAGGGTTGACAGACACCACATGTGTATATATATATATATAGAGAGAGAGAGAGAGAGAGAGAGAGATATCATAAGACTTTATTATATAATATAATACAACGTTCAGGGAAATGGAAAACACCAGAGGACATAAAAATGTTGGAGAGCTCTTCCAGTAGGCCTGTGGGGAGGGCACCAGTTTTCTTACTCTGCATCTGTAAGACAAATAGACAGAGAGAGGGAGTTAGGGGTAGAGAGAGAAGACAGCCTCAGTACATTTACTCAGCATTCAGCGTTTGGGTGTTTTCACGAGTTGTTACAGTATTTACATTCATGTTTCTCATATTTTTAATGCTCCTGCCGGGATTCGAACCCGCGATTTCGCTGGAAATTCACTTGGATAATGATATGCGCGCGTCAGCGCAAAGCTTTAATTTGATTGGCTGTTTTTCCGTTAGAGTTATACGTGGCTGGCCCGAACGGGCGTGGGTTCGATTCCCGGCCAATGCAATTACCTATTTTGCCACTGCACGGTACATTCCTATTACTGCCTGCTGCTTATTTAATCTTATCTACTGCATCTGTCATCACACTGGGTTCGTTTTACAGCAATACTTTGTTTACAGTTCTTCCTAAAAGACCATCAAACAACTTGTCCAAAATATAGCTGCTAGGGTTCTTACAACAACAAAAACAACTGACCACATTACAACAATTCTAAAGTCCCTGCTTTAGCTACCTGTTACAGTTACAGAATTTACTTTAAAGCATTGCTGCTTGTGATGAAATCGAAACATGGGACAGGATCTAATTACCTATCTGACATGTTTCAGCAATGCACACCACGTAAGTCTCTCAGGTCACAGGAGAAAAATTGGCTGGTCAACCTACCGTCAAAACATAGTGTGGTGAAGCAGCTTTCAGCTGCTATGCAGTTCAACTTTGTAACCAACTTCCTGAACACATCAAGAATGCCCCTACTGTTGGCAGCTTCAAATCTGGACTTAAAACCAAACTGTTATCAGATGCTTTCTCCAAATGATTCACTAACCTTTCTTTTTCTATACTCTATACACGTTAACTTTTATGTTAACCATTCCATGCCTTTATTCATTTTATTGTGTGCTTTTCCTTTCTTTAATCTCCTATACTTTGCTTTTATTATTGTACAGCACATTGAAATTCTTTTGTGTATGAAATTCGCTATATAAATAAACTTGCCTTGCTGTGTACTTGGCAGGTGCTATTGTCCAGAGCAATGTACAGCTAAACACAATATAAAAAATAAAAATCATTGTCTAAAACTGACATATATTTTTTTACATATTAATAAAGACAGGTCCAGATATCCAATAGTACCCTGCAGGCATTTTTGTGGAAAAGTTGTCACAATATTTCAGTCATCCAAATATGGATCCACATGTAACATTTAAGGGCCCCAGTTTCTAGTAATTTTTGGTGAAATATGTATGCACTTTACATGGGTGAGACATTACTAAAATTTTTAACTTTTATGCATCACCATAAAACTTGCAGTTTTGTACTAAGACAAGAACTTTTCGTATTACAAGTTTTTTGAAATGTAATGTTTAATGTTTGAAACAGTCTTTTACTTTTTATGCTATTGGCAACCATACACACACCAAGTTCACTTGGGCATGCATGCACACACACGCACACACATAGAGCTACACAATGCACACACAAGCACATCAGCACTCTACACTCACTCTTGCTCACACACACACCTTTTGATTTTTTTTTTATCTCTTTTAACAGGTTTTTCACTCATGACACTATGGCATGTACACAGACACTTACACGCTGCCACAGCTACACAGTGCACACATAAGCACATCAGCACTCTTCGCTCACACACACCTTTTGATTTTGTTTGATTGTTTTTTTATTCTCTTTTACTTATGATGCTGCACACTCAAACACCCTACAACATGCACACACACACACTCCCTCTCTACTTACTCAGTCATGGTACCACTACATTCATACTGAGTGAAACACACCTTGAACCCTCTCTCTCTCACACACACACACACACTTTGACAGTCTTTTGCTTGTGTTGTAACTCTGCCATACAAAGCCTGTATTTCAGATTCTCTCTGCACATAGTGCAACCTCAAAGCTAGACACTGCATCCTCCACACTACACACACTTACATGCATCAGACTTCCTCTTCTCCCATTCTGATGTTCATCAGGTATTCATCAGTCACTCCTCAAAGTCACACACACACACACACTCTTCATCATCCTTCACATCTGCCTAAATACACTGAATCATCCACACATTACACTAGACACACACATGCATGCCCTTGCAGCTGTTTTTCAACACCCTGTGTTTTTCATTATTATAATTTGAATTCATTTTATTTTCAATGTTATGTATAGAAGTTAAGTAATAATAAGATTTTGCTTGCAATACACTAATGCTTGAACAGCTTACTGAAATTGTCTGCATTAATCATTCAAGCACTTGTGACATTGTAAGGTAAACCTAATAAAGTTGTCCTCCGGAGAGGGGGGGTGGTGGTGGGCCAAAATAATATCATTGTAGTAATAGTGTTGCCTTTTTCTCACTTGAATTGTTGTCTTCATTTGTTACCATTTGTGACCAGCATCTGTGTTGTCAGCATTTCATAACTAATGTACATGATTATTCATAAATAAAGTTTTTTCTTGTGGAATTCTGCCATGATTTTTACATTAAAATTCTTATCATTAGTTCCTATCAACAAAATAAAATATAATAAATCACTCTGAATCATGGAGAAAGGAAGGGTTGGCGGACACCACATATATATATATATATATATATATAGAGAGAGAGAGAGAGAGAGAGAGAGAGAGAGATATCATAAGACTTTATTATATAATAGAATACAATGTTCAGGGAAATGGAAAACACCAGAGGACATAAAAATGTTGGAGAGCTCTTCCAGTAGGCCTGTGGGGAGGGCACCAGTTTCCTTACTCTGCATCTGTAAGACAAATAGACAGAGAGAGGGAGTTAGGGGTAGAGAGAGAAGACAGCCTCAGTACATTTACTTAGCATTCAGCGTTTGGGTGTTTTCACGAGTTTTTACAGTATTTACATTCATGTTTCTCATATTTGTAATGCTTCTGCCGGGATTCGAACCCGCGATTTCGCTGGAAATTCACATGGATAATGATATGCGCGCGTCAGCGCAAAGCTTCAATTTGATTGGCTGTTTTTCCGTTACAGGGATACGGCGGCAGGCGAGAATTGTTTAGCTAAACGGCCCTAAACCGTTTCCCATTCATTTCCAATGGTAGTCCTAAACCACTACGGATGTAATATACTTTTGGCCACTACTTCCTTTTTGGCGCTGTGGCGCAGTTTTTTTAGGACGACCCGTCTCCCAAAATTCCATTTTCACCTAAACCACGACGGATGTTATTTACTTTTGGCCACTACTTCCTTTATGGCGCTGTGGCGCAGGCTTTTTAGGACGAGCCCGTCTCCTAAAAGTTTATTCCGTGAGTTTTGGTCGAGCGACAGGTGACAATCAACTAACTGCTTTACTCTCAGCGCTTTCTCCATCGATTTTAGGTAAAACTGGTTACTGGGAATAAATTTACAACTACGGGGTGAATTTAGTCATATCGAAGGGGTGTCTTTTATATTTTTGTAACGTTTAGAGATTGCAAGCCAATACTATCCGCTGCTAGTTCACCACCATAACGAACGATAAGCATTTGGGTAGAAAAAAATAACCAAGGCATTTGCAAAGCAAAGAATATCGGTATATTTGCAGGTAGTATGTGTATTTTCGCTTATCTATTCGACGATATCCCGCCGGGAGCTTAGCACATTGGCGGGGGACCGATGGCTAGGCTAGCACACAATTTGGGTTGGCAATGATTGGGATTGTAATCAAATTATGCATGGAGCAGTAAAGTAGACGATACTCTTACATGTATTGTATTGTCCATTTCATTCTAGTACTTTAAGTAAAGTTTGTTTGTCTCTTGCCTCCAATAGCCCTTGTATCGTAACGTAGTTGATTGGCATTGGCGCATAGAATTACGCATGAACTACTAAATGGGCATGGTAGTTAGATGTGTATGTGTATATATATTAATATGTGAGTGTCGGTGCACAGGGTGCATTTTATATCTTTACGCTAAATAAACTTGACCGTCATTTCGACAACGGCTGCATCATAGAGAGATTGATATTGGCGCGCAGAGAAATGGCACTTTTCGGTAATTTATTTATTACAATATTGCTATCTTATCGGTGTTTGCAGAGTAAACCGATGTTGGCGCGTAAAATTGCAAACGAAATTATGGCGCGCAGAATTACGCATGGAGTGACGCACGGAATAAGCCTACTGTGTCAAAGCAGTGTTGATCTGGTAGTCTGTAGATTACTGGAGGTTCAAGGCTTTGCGCTAAATGAGACATTTATTCTGGTCCTACTTTTTTGCCCTCTCCTTGCTCATAGAAATATCATAGATCTTAGAGATCATAGATCAAAGCTCATAGTCTGTACACCCGCTCTTTGCCTTAAACATCACAGATATCATTTATGTATGTTCACATGGACACACACACACACACACACCATGCTTTATGACCCCTCGTCTCCTATCATGTTCTCACTCACAGATGCATGCACATGCACACCGCATCTTGCAGACCTGCTTCTCTCCACCATGTTTGTCATTCTTTATTTAGTGTAGCCCTCCCACTCCTGATCTGGCTCAGTCTAGGTCTAGGGTGTAGAAATAAACAATGATGGGAGGCACATCAATATTATACCTAGTAACACAACACCACCATAGGAACGTTTATCATTTTAAACCAAATATGGTATTCACTATTACCTACACTAGCACTGTTGATTGATCAATACACTCGGACACAGTTTTAAATTTGCAATAGAAAGAACAAGAATGCATTTATTAACAAGTATTTCCGTCCACACAAATTATTACCACCCCCAAAGTCTTTCACCACAGACCCAAGCAGTTTGCACAATTTGGAAAAACCAGGGTAAGCAAACGTATTCAGTCCTACTGGCCAGTATACTAAAGTTGGTGCACATTCAATACGTTGGCGCGCATTCGTTGGAGCTCATAATGCCGTAGTCACCTCGCTGAGTCAGAGCTGCAATAGCCGTGGAGAAGATTTCACTCACGACTACCGGGGCTTGCAGGAAGTCAGCGCTGTGGGAATCTGAAGTCCACTTGTCGTTCTCTCCTGAGCGGCGGTCCTCCAGGCCTCGAAGCGAATGATGGCAGTCACGTCTGCCGCCGACAGTGCTCAAACCCAGCTAACACAAAGGTGCTGGTGAAACTAGCCAGAAGAGTTTTACTAACAGACTCTCCCACAATAACAGGTTGGATTCAGAACTGTATCTATGAATAAACTATCCCTATGGATAAAGAAAAACTACTTAACAAGCCGCCAACTGGCCTGTATCATTAATAAAACTCTCTCTCTCTTTTTTTACTCGACCCCCTTTTTTATCGTCTTCTAAAACAACAACCCTAGCGCTTCTTTTTCCTTTTTTTCCTTTTTCTTCCCCAAAACAAAAAAGCATGTAACAGCTGTCATCGCCCCCTTTTTGATTGGCATGAACTTACAACACAAAAGAACACATTGACAATCATGAAGGGTGATCCATATTTCATTACAAGGTTGTTTACATTTCACACAAAGTTTTAAGATTCTGTCTTTTCTTTTCTTTATCAGTATGAATAGTAGAACTTCAGATAGGCACTACATTAGTATTGCTCAGGCTCAACCCCGGGGTATTTTATATTAGCCTTATTTTATTACTAAGTGCTTTTGACTGATTCATTTGGGAAAGCTAATTCTAGTGTCTTCTGTAGCTATGGATGAAGATGAGGAGTTGGAGAAGGCGATACTGCTCCTTTTCCCTGCCAAGCTGCGAGGCCAGAGCTGTAAGTTTACTTTTGTAACACTAGAAATACGGTGCAAAATTCAGAACTGATGAAAATGTTGTAACTGAGCCGCCTGTCTATATATCTGTCTCTGTTTTTGTGTGAAACAGGCACTGTGCCGGTGGTAGCTACCCTGCCCGGATTGTCTTCAGAGACAGGTTTTCAAACCTGGAGTATGAGATGATTAGTTATCCTCCCCAACTGAACCTGGTCTTATACTGCTGCTGCTGCTGTTCTGTTTTTTGAGTTCTGGCCATGTTCGGGCCATGTTCTGTCTGTCTGCTAACCATCCTAAGGACCAAATTGATGAAATGGTTCCAACCACGGTAATGGTAAGGGCACACATTTTTACTCTCAATGCATGCTGCATTAATCATGTTTTATCATTTATGTTTAATCATTAATCAAGGGTAGAAAACAAGCAGTGTTTCATACTGACACTTGATTGCATGCTTGTTCTTCCAGTCATATTACTCTTGCTGTTTCCATTAGCTAATAGAAAGTAGGATTTAACATTTACACTGGTGTGTCTGAGGAATACACATATTAAGTGCATGAGGCTGTGGAGATGGGAGCAGTATGAGTATGGCTGTCTGCTTTTCTACTAACACCAACTCAACCCATCGTGAACCTTGTGTGTAACAGAGGACTTTGTCTGTTGTAGCTCCTTCTGCGGCGCTTTCCACGCCTCTTCACAAGACTGCTGACGGTAAAAATACTTATCCCGTTTGCATAATTGCATTCTTCCAAAAATATGTATAAATTCCTAATTTATGCTCTTCATATTCTTTACTGTAGTTCCTGTCTCAGCACCTGCAAAGAGGAAGACCCCTGTTCCCCTTCCTCCACAGCTGGCGTTCCTGGCGAAGGAGACAGCAGGCCGCCCAGTAGCAGAGAGGCCAGAGTCAACTTCAGGTGTGTTTCCAGTGTAATGTAGAGCAAATGTTTTAACTTCACACAGTTTCTAAACTCACAGCTGATTTCAGTGATTTGTTTTGTTTTGTCGTCGTTTGTCCTTTTCCCTCAGGCCAGCCCCCTGTTCCCGTTCCTGTTCCCGCTCCACTGCCGGGTCATGACCACGACACCGCCGGCTGGAGCTGCTCTCCACATCAGAGACAGTGGATGAAGACAGAGCTACAGGATCTCGGGTT
>PYXC01001619.1:0-12080 GCA_015244755.2 Tenualosa ilisha | reverse complement strand
GCTGTGAGCTGATACTGTCCTGTTAAATTGTTAACGATTCAGAGAAGTTGTTAGCCTACGACTTAAATGCATTCAAATGTAGTGTGTATTTTATAGCTACGGTATTCTCACTCTATAACGTCACTGTTTATGCCTGAAAAGATTACCAAGATAGCAAAAAAAGATTTTTGTTCAAAAGGCTTTGTGTGGCAGAATTGAATTGTTTTTGCTGTTCATACCTCGCTGCTGTCTTTCTGCTCTCCTCTTCCTTCCTCCACTCCTGTCCCCACTGCATTTGAGCCAGGTCTTTACAACTGCCTCGCAGTCGCTGGCAGAGATTTTATGGGCGGCTAATGCACCTACTGTAAATAGATAAAAGTTGATTTTCAAGTTTCGGCAGTGCAATACAACGGTACAAAGTTCATCAGATTCACATTGACAAGATGCATACAGTACAGGGTTATTAAAAAAGAATGAATCGATTTCATAATTCATAGTTCAGTATTTTACTAAGGAAAAGGGTCACTCCGTGTCAATTCACACACCCTCCCCAGGTACCCCTCTTCGATTTGCCTAATTTTTCATGTACAGGTACCCTCTTGATGCCAACTGAAAGAATCCCTGCCCTGCTTCCTGCCTCTAACAGTTTTGGAGATGAGGCCCTCAAAAGTTTGGCTCCTCCACTCTAGTCACGTCATCCTCAGAATTCATGGGAAATCTGAATTCTTCAGAGATGTCATGGCTTTCTACCTGCTGGCGTCCTGTTAAGGCCAGGAGGAGCAAGTTGTTTTGCTTCACCAAGACCTTGACCACGGCACGCAGGAGGGCGTGATCCCGTTCTACAAGACAGAAAAATGGCAAGACCTTCATGCTAAACTTTAAATGCTTAAACAGATTTTCAGTATTGCTATAGAAGGCGAGCTGTTTTTATACAAAATTGATTTTCCAGATTTGTGGAGATCTGGGCAAGAGTGGCGGAGGTATGGGCAACAACTGCAAGTAAGAATATCTGTAAGTGTCTTACAGGACCATAGACAAAGATGAAGACAAAGAAATGACAGAATAAGGGACATTGGCATGACATGCACATTTTGTGTTTGCATTGCTTATTCATATATAAGAATATATAGAATATGTTTATAGTTAATATATTTTAACAACAGTGGCATTAGCTGTGGTTGCACCACCTGATTTCTGCTACAAAAAATTTGCGCGTCATGTCAATGACGCATACACAAGTAGCGCCAGACACAGCACATCCAGCTTAAGCAGCCATTTTTATTCAATATTGCAATGGATTGTATTGTACAGTGGGCTGCATACATTTTCATACGACCTGAACATTTCGACATTTTGCCATGTTACCCAAGAATATCAGAAAATGACACATGTAGGGCATTTAAAGGTTACTAAAGTTGTTGAAAATGACCTCTGTGAAGTATGTGGAGTTTCTGACTAACCAGTTTCTTCAATGGCACAAAAAAGAAGAACTGTGCTTTCTGTAACAAAATCATCTTCATGCATGATGGTGCACCATCTCATGCTGCAATGAGTACCTGTATGTCATTGACTGCTATTGGCATAATAGAAGAGAAACTCATCCTCCCCTGACCACACTCCTGCTCAAAATCATAAAACCAGTTAAAAATTGTAAGAATTTGCATTTTGCACTTTTGGGTCTTAACAGGGTTATAGCTAAATTCTGTGAGTAAGTGAGCAACAATAACGGTGGACTCATTTCTCATTACTGAGTCCACTCCTTTCCACTCTTAATTTTCTATTTTGTTTTTTTTTTTTGTGTGTGTTTTTACTTGTGTTCTTAAAACTTTTGATGAGGTGATTAACAGCTTATTTTGGTTAAATTGTTGCTTTCAATAAATTGCCTTCTCAAATTCTTGCAATTTTTCAACTGGTCTTAAGATTTTGAGCAGGACGACGCTCAAGCCAAGGCATCCAAATAGCGCCCCTGGGTGGCTATTCTGACATCTTGCAAAGAAAGGCAAGCAGAAACTCTCCACACACTTTGTGTTGGTCTTTCATATAAACCCTCAAAGAAATATTTATGTTTAAGGTCATGACGTGGCAAAATGTTGAAAAGTTTAAGGGGTGTCAATACTTATGCAGCCAACTGTATGTTGTAAATAACGTTAAATTTTGGTGTTGGTTTGAAGTAAATTTGACAATTTTTCAGAGTTACCATATGGCCAAAAATGGGATTTGTGTTACAACAGTTTGGAATGCGGTGTTGTACCTGTGTCTAGGTGCTGCAGAGTGTGGGGGGTGAACACAGGTGGCAGTTGGAGCAGGGGCTGTGGTTGGCGATGAAGCTGTGTATCTCTTTTCTTAGCCCTACATTGGAACAATAAAACAAAGTATAAACAACTGCACAATGTTAGTAAAAAGTGCCTTGCCTATCACAAAATGTCCCTATGTGAGAGAAAATGTGTGGCCATCTGTTATCAGACCAGATATGGTTTCTTCCCTCGTCTGCAGGAAGAATGTCCTTCGGCTTCATGGAAGGCCTGCAATAGAAAAACAAAACCATAATTGGATAGGGGCAAATCTTCAGCACATGCTGTTTACTGTTCAGTCCTTACATTCGCATTCTTTTACCCCCTTCATTCTCAGAAGTGAGGGAGCACCTATGTAAGGCTTTAGGAAGTTTCTTCCAGGCTGCTTCATAATGTCTGTATTGAAGAGAGAAGGTGTAGAGAAGAATAAGGTGAGCGAAAGTTTAAGCCAAAGGAGAGAAAAGTAGTATATCCTACTTTTGTCCGTCTCATCGTATGTCTTGAGGACCTTTACAAAATACTCCCCCCCCAAGTCTTGTCTGGCTCAGCTGTTTGAAGGCCACCTTCTGGTCAACACTTAGCCAACGGCAAGGCACGACCTCCACCTCTTCTGATTCGGTGAAATGTACAATCGCATACATCTAAACAATAGCATACTTTAATCAGGTAAAACATATTGAAAATCAAGATATAGATTTAGGAGTGAGATTGAGCTGATAGCAACTAATTCAATTAATTTACATGTGATTAAGAGGAAATACTACAAGTTTTTTGTTTGTATTCCAGTGCAACCATCTGAAAGTCAATATCTTTGACTGTTATGGATGTGGTCTGTCTTGCCAGGTTCTCTACCACAGCCGTCCCCAGTTCAGTGGAAGCGACAGGATGGCGGAAAAATGGACGCTGATCTAAGTATTGCCGCACAACAAAGGATGCACCACCAAGCTTTCCAAATATGGCCTCCCTTTTGAACGTGGCACCACCACACGATGCAATGTTATTGCCGTCCTTTGTGGAGAGGGTGAATCTGTCAGAGGTGTATTGAGAGAGTAAGGTTGGACTAGGTTCATCACAAAATGGACTGACCGTGTTGATGTTCGCTTTTTCAGTTAACCATCTCACAATTTGCTGCAACGTCTGATTTGGCTTTTCTGATTTGTTTTTTCAATTCATACAGAAAATTTTCAAAGGGGAAAGCAGAAATTTGTGGCAGTGGGCCATATTTTCTTACATCACTTGCCAGGTGAATTAAACTGTGGATGTTGTACACAAGAAAGTTGCCGTAGATTGCATGGAAATTTTGGACAAAGACTTTAAGGAGACTTTCTGCATAGTCACAGTACAGGTTGTGGAGACGGGGGGAACATAAAATAGTGATTGCGACGTGGAGCAAGAGAAAATGTTCGTACATGTGCTTTGGTAATGTTTTCTTAATAGCAGTTGGGCCAGTATGTAATAAAAAAGTACGAAATTCAGTGGCCTTCCACCGATCAACCTCTCGTAGGGAACTTCCCTTACGCCCAAACTCCTTTGGCAGCCCCTTTCCCAATTTAACTAGATGGTCCGAAATTACGTTGATGGCTTGATTCCCAATTCGTGTTGGAAGAGGACCTTTCTGCCGCAGCCATATTACTTTACGCACCACTCCCAGGCAAACCAGGTGCATGAAGTCTAGAACAAACTGGGATACCAAGCCAACATTTAGCTTAACAATTCAATTCAATTCAATTCAGTTTTATTTATATAGCGCCTTTTACAATAGTATTGTCTCGTGGCGCTTCACAGAAGGAGCACCCAAGAGCAACAGGGGCAAGGAAAAACTCCCTTATGTTCAGTTAATCTAGGAAGAAACCTTGGGCAGATCCACGACTCAAGGGGCTAACCCAACTGCCAGGGGTCGTGGAGAAAAATTACAATCAGTAGTAACCATGACAGACTATGAGTTGCCTATGGTTTTAGCTAAGGTTCATAGTAGTTCATAATTGAGTATTATCCCACTTTTACATTACAACAAGAGCTCTGTCACCCGCGTTGTGATGGTCATTGTTAGTTTTTTTTTTCAGAAAGCTTTCGTCAGTTTTGAGAACAGAGGCTGTTTCGGGTAGTTAAGTCTCTGGTTCTGCCAAGATCCCTCTTGCATACACCTTTCACAGCCATAATATGAGTTGTGTGACTTGATGTTCTTAAAGAATGCCCTCGCGGGTGCATCACAGACGAAACAGGAAATTTCAATTTTGAATGTTTTCGACTGATACTCCAAGCCATCAGATGCAAGCTTTCCCATCTCTGCCACAAAGTCAGAGAGGTACTCATTTGCATCTGTTGGCTTGGATTATCCACAATACACATTAATTATAAACGGAGTTCTGGTGGGGTTCTCTTCAATTATGCCCAGTGTAGGCCAAAATTGCTGGCTGCTACTTTTAAAAAGAGGCAGGCCATCAACATTGATTTGTAATTTGAGAGCCTGGTGTTCAGTTAGCCCGGTATGTTCCCGCATTCGGCCCAAGACCCCATTTGCCACACCAAAATAATGCATTTCCCCCCCGGCTGTTGATACCACCTCCGAATAAGTTGGGGTTGAAAGGAGGATGCGGCCATCTTTAGGGAGATTTGAATTGGGGAAGTGCTTGCGAAGCTCGGAGAGCAGGCTAGAAATGTGTGAGATTGGTGTGTTGGTTGAAACTGCCCATGCCTTGAGGTCACGTCTGAAGTCCCTGTTGTCATCTGGAAATAAACTGTCCCCCTCCTCTGAACTACTACAGCTAGGCAGATCATCAAAATCAAAGTCATCCTCACTAGAGGAGGCGCTCACATCTGATGCCATAAACCAATCCCCATCTATCCCATCTACGTCACTCAGAGTTTCAAAACTGGCCGGGACGTTTGAGCGGTTTGCAACTGGTGGTGGCAACTCTGTGTCGGCAGCCGGGCAAAGGTGAGTGGGTCTGTGGGAGTGAAGCGCTGCTAGGGCCGCATCCGGCCCTTTTTTAACATGCCGTCGCAACCACCTCTTGGATAAAATTGTTTTGCTGTCTGCCATTTTGCCGAAAGAGGGTGAATAATTCCCTGATTGTGATTTAAGTCGGTAACTGTCGGCTTTTGGCGACCTGCTAGTTGCTAGCTGGCTAGCTCTCCTATTGTTAGCGATATCTTGTCTATACGGGTGCTGCTAACATTAGCCTCACTCACATTAGCTGACACTTAAGCGAAATTAGTCCTACTTCAGACGATGAGGTGTGTCTTACCTTGAGTAAGTGTAACCTTTTTCTTTTTTTATAATGGTTGTAAAAAAACACTAACGGTTATTTTTTGTATATGCTCGCATGTTAGATATTATTTGTATATGCTTGCATGCTAAGGTTATTGTTGCGTATTATCTCAGTTTGCTCCTGTACTGAACTTCCTCCATAGATGTTGTTATTGTTGTTGTCTGAGAGAGAGAGAGAGAGAGAGAGAGAGAGAAATGAGTATCTGCCTCTCTCAAAATACATGGTAGCTTACATCAGGGGCCATGTACTACAACATGTACTGGCAATGCAATTCAAATGTATGTTTACAATTTAGTATTCTATTTAATCAAAAGTAAAAGTAAAGCATCATTGATTGCCTGGAACTTATGCTTCCAGATGGAGTTTGCTGTGTTTATCATGTCTTTTCCCATTTCCCTAAAATGCCTGTGGTTTTATCTCTCCCCCTCTGTCTCTACTCCCAAGCTCCTGTCTGACACACTTACCTGATCTAAAGTTGACTGCAGGTGAACGTGTGGTATATCCTTGATCCAAAGCCTGATGTTCATGCAAAGAGCAGTGAAGAGTTTGTTGCGAAGTACTTGAATGGTAAGCCTGTTTTACTGTTTTTGTTAAAACATTACGCATACAACTCTGTGTGTTTGTATATATAATTCAATTCAATTCTTTATTTGTCTCAGATACAAATACATGGTCCATAGCAAAGTACAAAAGCAAGACAAAATAGTTAAAAAGAAACACTGACAAAATGCAAATGTGACCAAAAGATCAGTCAGAAAGGATGAAAACAGAGAAATGGTCTATGGACACCATCTGCAGAATAACTTTATTTTTATGGCGTGTCTTGGTAATTAGCTCTCATTTCTACCTGTTGCCTGTTAATTTGCACAACAATAGGTAAAATGGATTCACAACCAGTGTTGCTTCCCAACTGAGCAGGCTGATTTCACAGAAGTATGATTGACTTGGAGTTGCATTGTGTTGTTTTGGTGTTCCCTTTATTTTTTTGAGCAGTGTATATACTGTGTGTGTATCTATATGTATGATTTATAATATATTTTTGACTGTTGATGGTCATGCATTAATATTCATCTTTCATCTTATTCTATGTTGTGTACTCATGTCTATGTCTGTTTTACTAAGGTTCACCCTGCAGAGTTTGTGTGGCCAGTACCAGAGTGGAAAGTCTTGGAATATCCACAATACATCCCAATTATAAGTAGAGTTCTGGTGGGGTTTTCTTCACAATTAAAACTTCAAATTTAATTCAAATTTACAGTACTTTGTCTTTTTTCTTGATATTGGAAGATCTTGGTGGGGAACATGGCATTTCTAATTTTCAGGGAACTGCTGTACCTACTGGTTTTAAGTAAGCTCTTCAAGCTGTGTTTACTTGCATCATTGCTTGTGTTACAATATGGTTCTCTGCTCTTCATTCAACTGATCCTAGCCAGGTCAAATTCAACCTCTCTATTTAATCCATTACACATGTAAACAGCCTAAGCAGCAGTGTTTGGGGGAAAGTGTCCCATTGTGTGGTGGGCCTACATAACCTGTGACCCTTTGACTACAAGTCCACTAAGAAACTACATAGAGCAGAGCTAACATATAGATAATTGAACACATTTCATACAGTAATTCCATGTTTTACACAAATCAACACCTATTCCTAACCCTGGCACAAAGTCTTATAATTGTTTTATAATTGTAACATAATTGTTTTGCCTCATATAACAAAAAAAGTTCAATGTAGAGTGAAAACGTGTACTATGTTAAAGCTTGATGTTGGGCCAATGATGGCCCGACAGTGGTTCAACTCTGGAAGTCCATGGGGAGGAAAATGTTTCAGGTATAACACATAAACAGACTATTCATCCAGGCATCTGTATATTGATAGTTCCATCTGTATATTGCCATCTGTTAAGCATACTAATTTACTCTTACTTCCATTCTCCTGAATGTACTACTCCCCCAATTATTTGTAGCCTGTCTACACATAACTATTGCCCACAATCTTTATTCTGTAAATTCTGCACATTCTGAACACACTGGGGTTATACAGACTTTAGCTGTAGTATTGTGAACTCAACTATCATACTTGGTTTCCTAAATTGGGTCATCAAACACAATTGCCTACTGTGATCAAGCGGTGACCAGCTTGACGTTGGATCAACGTTGGCATGACGGTGGTTCGATGTTGAAATTCAATATGGTATGAAATTTGTTTTAGTTGCGCACATTAAACACTATTGGGGAGTATTTGTTCAGACATTGTGATATTATTCGGGTTTTGTAAGGACGGTTGATGCAAATAAAAAGTAGTACCTTGTTGATGTCGTCGAACCAACGTCAACCCAACTGTGGATTTTTGACGTCGGCTTTTGGGGCAAATCCGACCTTGACCCAACGTCTGCGTTCAATAGATGTTGCATGACTGACATTGGTGTGAGGGCGGCCCAACGTTGGAATTCCACCGCCGAACTTGCCAACCAATGCCAACGTTGGGCCAACGTGTGCTTGCTATCTGGGTTGTAAGTGTCTCGCCCATTTTGTATGAAAGCTTCAAAAATAGCGTCACAAGGGAAATGGCGTGTATGGTTTTGTTTTCATTGGTGTTTTTGTGGCCATTACAGTAGCAGTTAGGTATTCACTTGTTCCCTTTTTTGTATAAAAATATTTTGCTATGGTGTTTGTAAAACGGGCCTACAGTCATGGAGTTTAGCGTGCGCAAGTTTCTTCAGGAAGACGTGACTCGTAGGCGTTTAACAAAGCTCACAAAAACCGACATT
The DNA here is from genome assembly GCA_015244755.2 of Tenualosa ilisha. NCBI lineage: Eukaryota > Metazoa > Chordata > Actinopteri > Clupeiformes > Clupeidae > Tenualosa > Tenualosa ilisha. Next base: position 3,770 of record PYXC01001619.1, on the reverse strand, counting down.
GTGCAGATTTTTTAATTCATCTAAATCGATTATACAGAAGACATGAAGAAAATTCAACTCATTTATTGTCTTGCTTTACACTTCAGTTTAAAGGATGAATGTACATCAGAGATCTGCCGAGAGAAAAAGAGAATATTTGAAGTAGAACAGCGAGAGCAAAGAGAAAGATCTACAAAGCCAGTTGCAGTTGGTTAATGCCAAACTTGAACAAACGGAAAAAGAAAGTCAGGCTCGTCAGCGCCAACGTGAACATGAGAGTAGATTTGATGTGTCTCGGTGTGTAAAAATAATGATAAATAATAATAAAAGTTTCTGTTCTGACACACCTGACACCTTTTTTGAAGCTTTTGAGCATGTTGCGGTGGAAAGATCATGGCCTAGGGGTGAATGGGTCACATTAATCCACAGGGAGCTAACAGGTAAGGCCCAAGAGGCATGTATTTCTTTAGGTTTTGCTGACAGTAGTAATTATGAAACTGTTAAAAAGGCAGTGCTGCGGGCATATGATTTGGTGCCTGAGGCTTACAGGCAGCAGTTTAGGCATAGTAAGCTGTCACCTGGATAGAGTTGTATAGATTTTGCCAGACAGCAACAACTTGGGTTTGAGAAATGGCTGTGGGCCTGTGAGATCCATACTTTCTAAGGATTGCGCCAGCCCTTTTTGGTAGAGCAGTTTAAGATCAGTGTCCCTCGTCCCATTTAGGTTCATTTAAATGAACAACAAAGGTGACGGAGCAGCATAAGGCAGCTGAGATGGCTGATAATTATGTGTTGGTCGATCGTGAGCCTTGGAGGAGTAAGCCTCCAGTCATGGCAAGAAATCCAGATATAGATGGGAGGAAAGATATTGATAAGCCATGTCAGTCTCCATCTTACTCCTCTGTTAAATCAGTTTTGCCAGCTAAGCCTTCCCCACCTTTTGCCCAGTCCCTATAAGAAACCAGGGCATATGAAGTCTGGGTTTCCCAGTCCATTTTCTGGATATCCTCCAAGCAACAAGAGACTGTGGATTATATATGCAGGTCTGGTAAAGTGGAGAAATGTTTCTGCTGCACACATTTAAAGCATATGCTGTGGCTCCATCATACCTGAGCAATTCACAGCTCCTCCCTGAAACACACCCTTAAAGGGCAGAAATTGATCAGCATGCAAATCTGCCTTTGTCATGTGCAAAAAATTCACACGTTTATCCAAGGAAATGTTGGAGAGATTAAGACCAATCCAAATGCTGTTGCCAGTTCATGTTAAAATGACACTGCTGGCTAGGGTACTGATTCTGACAGAGTGCTTATGGAAGTTCTATATGCATCATCATTTTGTCTATGTCAAAAGAACCTCTATGCTAAGCAGTGTAACAAAAGGCATCAGGTTTTTAGCCACAACACTGAGGAATCATCTCCAACAAGCTACCCCAAAGAAAAGCACTTATTTATGTACTTTTCAAATCAATGCCTCTGTTTGAGGAAACTTTTCAGAACAACAATTTAGAGCAGGGAAAGGCTATTTTTCTGTCTGCACGATGAATCCAGATCAGCACCCCAACTTGATAGCACTTTCTTTTGCATTTTATGAGAGAGACACTAAAGTTGAATTGTCTGTCTCCTTGCTCTGAATAAATTTCTCCGGACTGATTCTGTGCTGAAAGAATATGCATCAAACACATATGAAAACGGCGATGCCCACTACTTGGACTACCCCAAAGAGAAGCACTTTTCATTATGTTGAAGAACTAGTGCTGTCAATTGAAGTGATTTCAGTGTGTCACTTTCTCAGTGTGGTGATGTTTAATGGGAATCCCAGATGAAAATGTCACTGAAATTACCCCAACAAATAGCACTTGCCAAATATCCAACACAGGTCAGTGCAATTATTAGGGTAGTCAGGGTGACAATTCTGATGCAGCTCCTTTGTGTCATCATCACTTTTCCATACAGGTCAGCTGTCTAACACATATCCAGAAATGTGACCCAGCTTTTCCAGTCCATTTTCTGGATATCCTCCAAGCACCAAGAGACTGTGGATTATATATGCAGGTCTGGTAAAGTGGAGAAATGTTTCTGCTGCACACATTTAAAGCATATCCTGTGGCCCTATCATACCTGAGCAATTCACAGCTCCTCCCTGAAACACACCCTTAAAGGGCAGAAATTGATCAGCATGCAAATCTGCCTTTGTCATGTGCAAAAAATTCACACGTTTATCCAAGGAAATGTTGGAGAGATTAAGACCAATCCAAATGCTGTTGCCAGTTCATGTTAAAATGACACTGCTGGCTAGGGTACTGATTCTGACAGAGTGCTTATGGAAGTTCTATATGCATCATCATTTTGTCTATGTCAAAAGAACCTCTATGCTAAGCAGTGTAACAAAAGGCATCAGGTTTTTAGCCACAACACTGAGGAATCATCTCCAACAAGCTACCCCAAAGAAAAGCACTTATTTATGTACTTTTCAAATCAATGCCTCTGTTTGAGGAAACTTTTCAGAACAACAATTTAGAGCAGGGAAAGGCTATTTTTCTGTCTGCACGATGAATCCAGATCAGCACCCCAACTTGATAGCACTTTCTTTTGCATTTTATGAGAGAGACACTAAAGTTGAATTGTCTGTCTCCTTGCTCTGAATAAATTTCTCCGGACTGATTCTGTGCTGAAAGAATATGCATCAAACACATATGAAAACGGCGATGCCCACTACTTGGACTACCCCAAAGAGAAGCACTTTTCATTATGTTGAAGAACTAGTGCTGTCAATTGAAGTGATTTCAGTGTGTCACTTTCTCAGTGTGGTGATGTTTAATGGGAATCCCAGATGAAAATGTCACTGAAATTACCCCAACAAATAGCACTTGCCAAATATCCAACACAGGTCAGTGCAATTATTAGGGTAGTCAGGGTGACAATTCTGATGCAGCTCCTTTGTGTCATCATCACTTTTCCATACAGGTCAGCTGTCTAACACATATCCAGAAATGTGACCCAGCTTTTCCAGTCCATTTTCTGGATATCCTCCAAGCACCAAGAGACTGTGGATTATATATGCAGGTCTGGTAAAGTGGAGAAATGTTTCTGCTGCACACATTTAAAGCATATCCTGTGGCCCTATCATACCTGAGCAATTCACAGCTCCTCCCTGAAACACATCCTTGAATGGCAGAAATTGATCAGCATGCAAATCTGCCTTTGTCATGGGCAAAAAATGCACACGTTTATCCAAGGAAATCATGGAGAGATTAAGACCAATCCAAATGCTGTTGCCAGTTCATGTTAAAATGACACTGCTGGCTCGGGTACTGATTCTGACAGAGTGCTTATGGAAGTTCTATGTGCATCATCATTTTGTGTATGTCAAAAGAACCTCTATGCTAAGCAGTGTAACAAAAGGCATCAGGTTTTTAGCCACAACACTGAGGAATCATCTCCATCAAGCTACCCCAAAGAGAAGCACTTATTTATGTACTTTTCAAATCAATGCCTCTGTTTGAGGAAACTTTTCAGAACAACAGTTTAGAGCAGGGAAAGGCTATTTTTCTGTCTGCCTGATGACTCCAGACCAACAGCCCAACTTGATAGCACTTTCTTTTGCATTTGATGAGAGAGACACTAAAGTTGAAGTGTCTGTCTCCTTGCTCTGAATAAATTTCTCCGGACTGATTCTGTGCTGAAAGAATATGCATCAAACAAATATGAAAACGGTGATGCCCACTACTTGTACTACCCCAAAGAGAAGTACTTTTCATTATGTTGAAGAACTAGTGCTGCCATTTGAAG
>PYXC01001618.1:0-14171 GCA_015244755.2 Tenualosa ilisha | reverse complement strand
TTTTTCTATTGCAGGCCTTCCATGAAGCCGAAGGACATTCTTCCTGCAGACGAGGGAAGAAACCATATCTGGTCTGATAACAGATGGCCACACATTTTCTCTCACATAGGGACATTTTGTGATAGGCAAGGCACTTTACTAACATTGTGCAGTTGTTTATACTTTGTTTTATTGTTCCAATGTAGGGCTAAGAAAAGAGATACACAGCTTCATCGCCAACCACAGCCCCTGCTCCAACTGCCACCTGTGTTCACCCCCACACTCTGCAGCACCTAGACACAGGTACATCACCGCATTCCAAACTGTTGTAACACAAATCCCATTTTTGGCCATATAGTAACTCTGAAAAATTGTCAAATTTACTTCAAACCAACACCAAAACTTTAACATTATTTACAACATACAGTTGGCTGCATAAGTATTGACACCCCTTAAACTTTTCAACATTTTGCCACATCATGACCTTAAACATAAATATTTCTTTGAGGGTTTATATGAAAGACCAACACAAAGTGTGTGGAGAGTTTCTGCTTGCCTTTCTTTGCAAGATGTCAGAATAGCCACCCAGGGGCGCTATTTGGATGCCTTGGCTTGAGCGTCGTCCTGCTCAAAATCTTAAGACCAGTTGAAAAATTGCAAGAATTTGAGAAGGCAATTTATTGAAAGCAACAATTTAACCAAAATAAGCTGTTAATCACCTCATCAAAAGTTTTAAGAACAAGTAAAAACACACAAGAAAAAAAAAACAAAACAGAAAATTAAGAGTGGAAAGGAGTGGACTCAGTAATGAGAAATGAGTCCACCGTTATTGTTGCTTCACTTACTCACAGAATTTAGCTATAACCCTGTTAAGACCCAAAAGTGCAAAATGCAAATTCTTACAATTTTTAACTGGTCTTATGATTTTGAGCAGGAGTGTGGTCAGGGGAGGATGAGTTCTCTTCTATTATGCCAATAGCAGTCAATGACATACAGGTACTCATTGCAGCATGAGATGGTGCACCATCATGCATGAAGATGATTTTGTTACAGAAAGCACAGTTCTTTTTTGTGCCATTGAAGAAACTGGTTAGTCAGAAACTCCACATACTCCACAGGTCATTTTCAACAACTTTAGTAACCTTTAAATGCCCTACATGTGTCATTTTCTGATATTCTTGGGTAACATGGCAAAATGTCGAAATGTTCAGGTGGTATGAAAATGTATGCAGCCCACTGTACAATACAATCCATTGCAATATTGAATAAAAATGGCTGCTTCAGCTGGGATGTGCTGTGTCTGGCGCTACTTGTGTATGCGTCATTGACATGACGCGCAAATTTTTGTAGCAGAAATCAGGTGGTGCAACCACAGCTAATGCCACTGTTGTTAAAATATATTAACTATAAACATATTCTATATATTCTTATATATGAATAAGTAATGCAAACACAAAATGTGCATGTCATGCCAATGTCCCTTATTCTGTCATTTCTTTGTCTTCATCTTTGTCTATGGTCCTGTAAGACACTTACAGATATTCTTACTTGCAGTTGTTGCCCATACCTCCGCCACTCTTGCCCAGATCTCCACAAATCTGGAAAATCAATTTCGGATAAAAACAGCTCGCCTTCTATAGCAATACTGAAAATCTGTTTAAGCATTTTAAGTTTAGCATGAAGGTCTTGCCATTTTTCTGTCTTGTAGAACGGGATCACGCCCTCCTGCGTGCCGTGGTCAAGGTCTTGGTGAAGCAAAACAACTTGCTCCTCCTGGCCTTAACAGGACGCCAGCAGGTAGAAAGCCATGACATCTCTGAAGAATTCAGATTTCCCATGAATTCTGAGGATGACCTGACTAGAGTGGAGGAGCCAAACTTTTGAGGGCCTCATCTCCAAAACTGTTAGAGGCAGGAAGCAGGGCAGGGATTCTTTCAGTTGGCATCAAGAGGTACCTGTACATGAAAAATTAGGCAAATTGAAGAGGTGTACCTGGGGAGGGTGTGTGAATTGACACGGAGTGACCCTTTTCCTTAGTAAAATATTGAACTATGAATTATGAAATCGATTCATTCTTTTTTAATAACCCTGTACTGTATGCATCTTGTCAATGTGAATCTGATGAACTTTGTACCGTTGTATTGCACTGCCGAAACTTGAAAATCAACTTTTATCTATTTACAGTAGGTGCATTAGCCGCCCATAAAATCTCTGCCAGCGACTGCGGGGCAGTTGTAAAGACCTGGCTCAAATGCAGTGGGGACAGGAGTGGAGGAAGGAAGAGGAGAGCAGAAAGACAGCAGCGAGGTATGAACAGCAAAAACAATTCAATTCTGCCACACAAAGCCTTTTGACCAAAAATCTTTTTTTGCTATCTTGGTAATCTTTTCAGGCATAAACAGTGACGTTATAGAGTGAGAATACCGTAGCTTTAAAATACTCACTACATTTGAATGCATTTAAGTCGTAGGCTAACAACTTCTCTGAATCGTTAACAGGACAGTATCAGCTCACAGCTAGCACTACACTAGATGATACATACGTAACATAATAAATCATACAAAACGTGGGAATACACATATGATTGCAAATGAAAACAGGGGGGAAAATACCGGATTCCCCTAATTAACACACATATTAATTGGGTTGATCGACAAATACTGTACAACACAGATCTGTAAAAACACAAGTGATTGCTAACCTGCTACATCTACGATGTGTAAGGGAGGTCGTCTCCCCTCAACTACTTTCTTTGCTCTACTCTGATTTTAGAGTTTTATTGCTGATAATAATAATAAGAAGAAGAAGAAGAAGAAGTAGTGCGCGTCACTGCTGTCACACACAGCCAAAAATTGAGCAAGCTAGTTAGCGCATTCCACCTGCAGCCACGAGAAAATTCTGCAGTATTGCTATCATTACGATACGTCTACATGCACAAAGCTTAAGTTAGAAAATAAGAAAGCTAAACATTACCTGTATCCACCGATTTGAACGTCTAACTGTGATGATCTTTATTCCAGGTGTACAGCTGCAGAGATGTGTGCAGCCAACTGTTGTACAGCCACTAGTGGTGGACGTGGACACGGACAGCGACGAAAGCGGCAGCAGCAGCAGCCTGGACGAATGAGGACTCCCACACACTCGCCCACATTTATTTATTCTTCTTTTTAATTTTAAATATTCTAAACCTTCAATAAATTATTATACTACCAGTAGCATGTCTAGTGTAATTCCATACGATGTTTATGAGTTTCCTACAAAACAAATCTCATGGTAGGTTTAATTAAAATGAAATCATCGGGTAAAGTTGGCAATGGAAAAAGAAATTATTGGCTAAAGCTATAAGTCAACGTTGGCAATCGTTGGGAATTCCAACGCATTTTTGCCTTTTGACGACGTTGGCCCAACGTGTCCCCGGCGGCCTAAATTATGTTGCCCACTGTTGGCAAGTGATGTATGGCCAACGTGTGTTTGCTATCTGGGAAAGTGCTTAAAACTAAACAGGAGCATTCAAAACAGTTATGCTGTAGAAAGTCTTACGAGAGGCAATTATCGAACTTCAACAAAATACTAGATCCGCTCAAGCGGCGCGATACAGTTGCATACAAGGACAAGAAAACGATAGCAGCCACTTAAACAAACCAAAGGCTAAGCCACGAATGGCTAGTCGATTCGACAAACAAATACCAACACAAATTCAAAACTAATTAGCAGCTCGCTACACAAACTGCTTTAAGATTACTAATCTCCACAAACACCATACAGTTCTAAACACATAACGCCACAGGTAACAAAACTAAACAGCTCCGGACGAGCCCCAACTGTTACATACACCGATAATCCACCCTACGGTCCACCGAGCGCTTGCCGCAAGCAAAACAGTCACCGCAAACAACAAAAGAAGACAAACAGAGGGTACAAAGCTAGCTCATTTACCTAATGCGTTGTCTAGGGGTCTTACCTACACGCTAGCTAGGACTGTTGGTTGTAACTTGCCTTGTGTGTCTGAGCTTAACTCGGACGTGATCCTGAATCAATGGCGTAGGTGGTAATGGATGCAACTAAACCTGAGAAGACCGTAGGAGTGCAGCTTACCGGGGAATTGGAATTTGGCTCGGCAAAACAGAATCGGGCGCATTTCAGTTTTCCAGCAGTAAGGAGAGCCATCGGCTTGGCTTCGGCAAAACACGCATTGGCCTAATACACTCGGGTATTCACCTTATGCGCTGAGCATTCTATTTCCCATGATACATTGTGGCTCAACGGACACGTACTGTTTGCTACTTCCGGTCGATGTTTGTTTACGTTGAAGCTATATGGGGGCTAGCGGCTAACACCTGTGGTGAGAGCACTTATAACTCCATTAAGCCTTGAAGATGGCACATAAACGATGAATTAGTTAGCGATAAATGTGGATTTGACGGTCAGCTTATTCGTATTCCGCATCCTTCTAAACTAGCGAGATGGGTGGATGATATGAGGCTATTGCCAGCAGTCAGCCATGTTGATATCATCAACTACTCTGTCCTGTCAGAGGGTGTTGATGGTGAAGAACTACTGAGAAGTTCTGAGGCATACAGTTATTTTCACAGCAATAAAGTGGGGCGTGTTTTGGTACACACACATGGTAATTATGTGCTTTTGAAAGTGGAGGTGGAGAGGAGCCAAAGCATTAGCCAGGCTAAACATAGCGCTTGGGCTACGGTACAACAAAGCGGAGTAGTGGAGACATTGGGATGCTCCTGTATTGCCGGTTTAGGGAGATCGTGCAGTCATGCAGCAGCTGTTCTGTGGAAGTATGGATATATTGTTGTTCTGTATATTTTCCCTGTACGAATTATAAATAAAATTTTCATAATTAAGTCATTCTGCATGGTGTTTTCCGGAGTACCGCTCTGAGGTGCTGAATAAGATGATCCATTGACCATCAAAATAGGTTCCCTTGCTGTGTTGTTATTACAGATTGAGAATGCAGTTATCACTGGAAAAACAGGGCTTGCTTGTACTGATGCACAGCGCAGTTGGAATGAAGGGACAGTCAGAAATCTTGAGCTAAAACCACTCCAAGACATCAGATTCAGCCACCACAGGGCAGGGAGCGAATTTCACGAAAGTATCTTGCAAGCACACCCTCTACCTCCCACCTCACGGTATCTGTCTCTTTCTGAGTCTGACTGGACTGGACTGACTGACTGGAAAAGCTGGGTCACATTTCTGGATATGTGTTAGACAGCTGACCTGTAAGGAAAAGTGATGATGACACAAAGGAGCTGCATCAGAATTGTCACCCTGACTACCCTAATAATGGCACTGACCTGTGTTGGATATTTGGCAAGTGCTATTTGTTGGGGTAATTTCAGTGACATTTTCATCTGGGATTCCTATTAAACATCACCACACTGAGAAAGGGACACACTGAAATCACTTCAAATGGCAGCACTAGTTCTTCAACATAATGAAAAGTGCTTCTCTTTGGGGTAGTCCAAGTAGTGGGCATCACCGTTTTCATATTTGTTTGGCGCATATTCTTTCAGCACAGAATCAGTCAGGAGAAATTTATTCAGAGCAAGGAGACAGACGGATACTTCAACTTTAGTGTCTCTCTTATAAAATGCAAAAGAAAGTGCTACCAAGTTGGGGTGTTGATCTGGATTCATCGTGCAGACAGAAAAATAACCTTTCCCTGGTCTAAACTGACTACCCTAACAATGGCACTGACCTGTGTTGGATATTTGGCAAGTGCTATTTGTTGGGATAATTTCAGTGACATTTTCATCTGAGATTCCTATTAAACATCACCACACTGAGAAAGGGACACACTGAAATCACTTCAAATGGCAGCACTAGTTCTTCAACATAATGAAAAGTGCTTCTCTTTGGGGTAGTCCAAGTAGTGGGCATCACCGTTTTCATATGTGTTTGATGCATATTCTTTCAGCACAGAATCAGTCCGGAGAAATTTATTCAGAGCAAGGAGACAGACGGATACTTCAACTTTAGTGTCTCTCTTATAAAATGCAAAAGAAAGTGCTATCAAGTTGGGGTGTTAGTCTGGATTCATCAGGCAGACAGAAAAATAACCTTTCCCTGGTCTAAACTTTTGTTCTGAAAAGTTTATATTGGCAAGTGCTGGGTCACATTTCTGGATATGTGTTAGACAGCTGACCTGTAAGGAAAAGTGATGATGACACAAAGGAGCTGCATCAGAATTGTCACCCTGACTACCCTAACAATGGCACTGACCTGTGTTGGATATTTGGCAAGTGCTATTTGTTGGGATAATTTCAGTGACATTTTCATCTGGGATTCCTATTAAACATCACCACACTGAGAAAGGGACACACTGAAATCACTTCAAATGGCAGCACTAGTTCTTCAACATAATGAAAAGTGCTTCTCTTTGGGGTAGTCCAAGTAGTGGGCATCACCGTTTTCATATTTGTTTGATGCATATTCTTTCAGCACAGAATCAGTCCGGAGAAATTTATTCAGAGCAAGGAGACAGACAATTCAACTTTAGTGTCTCTCTCATAAAATGCAAAAGAAAGTGCTATCAAGTTGGGGTGTTGATCTAGATACAAGGGCAGACAGAAAAATAGCCTTTCCTGCTCTAAACTGTTGTTCTGAAAAGTTTCCTCAAATAGAGGCATTGATTTGAAAAGTACATAAATAAGTGCTTCTCTTTGGGGTAGCTTGATGGAGATGATTCCTCAGTGTTGTGGCTAAAAACCTGATGCCTTTTGTTACACTGCTTATTATAGAGGTTCTTTTGACATAAACAAAATGATGATGCATATAGAACTTCCATAAGCACTCTGTCAGAATCAGTACCCTAGCCAGCAGTGTCATTTTAACATGAACTGGCAACAGCATTTGAATTGGTCTTAATCTCTCCATCATTTCCTTGGATAAAAGTGTGAATTTTTTGCACTTGACAAAGGCAGATTTGCATGCTGATCAATGTCTGCCATTTAAGGGTGTGTTTCAGGGAGGAGCTGTGAATTGCTCAGGTATGATAGAGCCACAGGATATGCTTTAAATGTGTACAGCAGAAACATTTCTCCACTTTACCATACCTGCATATATAATCCACAGTCTCTTGGTGCTTGGAGGATATCCAGAAAATGGACTGGGAAAGCAGGGTCACATTTCTGGATATGTATTAGACAGCTGACCTGTAAGGAAAAGTGATGATGACACAAAGGAGCTGCATCAGAATTGTCACCCTGACTACCCTAATAATGGCACTGACCTGTGTTGGATATTTGGCAAGTGCTATTTGTTGGGGTAATTTCAGTGACATTTTCATCTGGGATTCCTATTAAACATCACCACACTGAGAAAGGGACACACTGAAATCACTTCAAATGGCAGCACTAGTTCTTCAACATAATGAAAAGTGCTTCTCTTTGGGGTAGTCCAAGTAGTGGGCATCACCGTTTTCATATTTGTTTTATGCATATTCTTTCAGCACAGAATCAGTCTGGAGAAATTTATTCAGAGCAAGGAGACAGACAATTCAACTTTAGTGTCTCTCTCATAAAATGCAAAAGAAAGTGCTATCAAGTTGGGGTGTTGATCTAGATTCATCAGGCAGACAGAAAAATAGCCTTTTTCTATTTAAACTGTTGTTCTGAAAAGTTTCCTCAGATAGAGGCATTGATTTGAAAAGTATATAAATAAGTGCTTCTCTTTGGGGTAGCTTGATGGAGATGATTCCTCAGTGTTGTGGCTAAAAACCTGATGCCTTTTGTTACACTGCTTATTATAGAGGTTCTTTTGACATAGACAAAATGATGATGCATATAGAACTTCCATAAGCACTCTGTCAGAATCAGTACCCTAGCCAGCAGTGTCATTTTAACATGAACTGGCAACAGCATTTGAATTGGTCTTAATCTCTCCATCATTTCCTTGGATAAAGGTGTGAATTTTTTGCACTTGACAAAGGCAGATTTGCATGCTGATCAATGTCTGCCATTTAAGGGTGTGTTTCAGGGAGGAGCTGTGAATTGCTCAGGTATGATAGAGCCACAGGATATGCTTTAAATGTGTACAGCAGAAACATTTCTCCACTTTACCATACCTGCATATATAATCCACAGTCTCTTGGTGCTTGGAGGATATCCAGAAAATGGACTGGGAAAGCAGGGTCACATTTCTGGATATGTATTAGACAGCTGACCTGTAAGGAAAAGTGATGATGACACAAAGGAGCTGCATCAGAATTGTCACCCTGACTACCCTAATAATGGCACTGACCTGTGTTGGATATTTGGCAAGTGCTATTTGTTGGGGTAATTTCAGTGACATTTTCATCTGGGATTCCTATTAAACATCACCACACTGAGAAAGGGACACACTGAAATCACTTCAAATGGCAGCACTAGTTCTTCAACATAATGAAAAGTGCTTCTCTTTGGGGTAGTCCAAGTAGTGGGCATCACCGTTTTCATATTTGTTTTAATGCATATTCTTTCAGCACAGAATCAGTCTGGAGAAATTTCTTCAGAGCAAGGAGACAGACAATTCAACTTTAGTGTCTCTCTCATAAAATGCAAAAGAAAGTGCTATCAAGTTGGGGTGTTGATCTAGATTCATCAGGCAGACAGAAAAATAGCCTTTTCTATTCTAAACTGTTGTTCTGAAAAGTTTCCTCAGATAGAGGCATTGATTTGAAAAGTACATAAATAAGTGCTTCTCTTTGGGGTAGCTTGATGGAGATGATTCCTCAGTGTTGTGGCTAAAAACCTGATGCCTTTTGTTACACTGCTTATTATAGAGGTTCTTTTGACATAAACAAAATGATGATGCATATAGAACTTCCATAAGCACTCTGTCAGAATCAGTACCCTAGCCAGCAGTGTCATTTTAACATGAACTGGCAACAGCATTTGAATTGGTCTTAATCTCTCCATCATTTCCTTGGATAAAGTGTGAATTTTTTGCACTTGACAAAGGCAGATTTGCATGCTGATCAATGTCTGCCATTTAAGGGTGTGTTTCAGGGAGGAGCTGTGAATTGCTCAGGTATGATAGGGCCACAGGATATGCTTTAAATGTGTACAGCAGAAACATTTCTCCACTTTACCATACCTGCATATATAATCCACAGTCTCTTGGTGCTTGGAGGATATCCAGAAAATGGACTGGGAAAGCAGGGTCACATTTCTGGATATGTATTAGACAGCTGACCTGTAAGGAAAAGTGATGATGACACAAAGGAGCTGCATCAGAATTGTCACCCTGACTACCCTAATAATGGCACTGACCTGTGTTGGATATTTGGCAAGTGCTATTTGTTGGGGTAATTTCAGTGACATTTTCATCTGGGATTCCTATTAAACATCACCACACTGAGAAAGGGACACACTGAAATCACTTCAAATGGCAGCACTAGTTCTTCAACATAATGAAAAGTGCTTCTCTTTGGGGTAGTACAAGTAGTGGGCATCACCGTTTTCATATTTGTTTTATGCATATTCTTTCAGCACAGAATCAGTCCGGAGAAATTTATTCAGAGCAAGGAGACAGACAATTCAACTTTAGTGTCTCTCTCATAAAATGCAAAAGAAAGTGCTATCAAGTTGGGGTGTTGATCTGGATTCATCGTGCAGACAGAAAAATAGCCTTTCCCTGCTCTAAACTGTTGTTCTGAAAAGTTTTCTCAAACAGAGGCATTGATTTGAAAAGTACATAAATAAGTGCTTCTCTTTGGGGTAGCTTGATGGAGATGATTCCTCAGTGTTGTGGCTAAAAACCTGATGCCTTTTGTTACACTGCTTAGCATAGAGGTTCTTTTGACATAGACAAAATGATGATGCATATAGAACTTCCATAAGCACTCTGTCAGAATCAGTACCCGAGCCAGCAGTGTCATTTTACACCTGTGGTGAGAGCACTTATAACTCCATTAAGCCTTGAAGATGGCACATAAACGATGAATTAGTTAGCGATAAACGTGGATTTGACGGTCAGCTTATTCGTATTCCGCATCCTTCTAAACTAGCGAGATGGGTGGATGATATGAGGCTATTGCCAGCAGTCAGCCATGTTGATATCATCAACTACTCTGTCCTGTCAGAGGGTGTTGATGGTGAAGAACTTCTGAGAAGTTCTGAGGCATACAGTTATTTTCACAGCAATAAAGTGGGACGTGTTTTGGTACACACACATGGGCTACCCAAGGCTAAACATAGCGCTTGGGCTACGATATAACAAAGCGGAGTAGTGGAGACATTAGGATGCTCCTGTATTGCCGGTTTAGGGAGATCGTGCAGTCATGCAGCAGTTGTTCTGTGGAAGGTATGGATATATTGTTGTTCTATATATTTTCCCTGTACGAATTATAAATAACATTTTCATAATTGAGTCATTCTGCATGGTGTTTTCCGGAGTACCGCTCTGAGGTGCTGAATAAGATGATCCATTGGCCATCAAAATAGGTTCCCTTGCTGTGTTGTTATTACAGATTGAGAATGCAGTTATCACTGGAAAAACAGGGCTTGCTTGTACTGATGCACAGCGCAGTTGGAATGAAGGGACAGTCAGAAATCTTGAGCTAAAACCACTCCAAGACATCAGATTCAGCCACCACAGGGCAGGGAGCGAATTTCACGAAAGTATCTTGCAAGCACACCCTCTACCTCCCACCTCACGATATCTGTCTCTTTCTGAGTTTAAAGAGCTTGTTGATAGTGATCCAGCACAACCACTGTTCCTACTAAAGAACTGTCTGTTGGGCAAGTGCTACAGCATTAATCCTGTTGCCCAACCCAATCTTGCAAACACTGCAGTTGATGTCCGGTTAGTAGGACCGCATCAGACTCACAACTGTCCTGACATTCTATGTGAGCCATGCAAAGCCTTCTGTGAGTTGTTTGTGCAGGTGAACAACACACAGGCGGCTAGGTTGGAGTTGGAGACAAGACAGCAGAGTGCTTCAGAACTGTGGCACAGTGCAAGAAAATTGAGATTAACAGCCAGCTCTGCTAAAAAGGTTCCATCCAAAGCATCCACCAATCCTGATAAATTTCTGGGAGAGCACATGTACCCCTCATTTTGTGGTAACTATACCACGTACTATGGAAAGGAGAATACCAGACACTGGCACAATTCACCACCGCCAGCCCCAGGGGGCCTTGTGGCGCCGCCCTGTGGACGCCATGTGGTACTGCAAACACCAGGCTTGGCCCCAGAGGCCAGGGACTGACTGCCAGACCCTGCCCCTGCCCCCGCCTTACTCCCAGCACACAATTAACCACCGCCAGCCCCTGCCCATGCCCCAAACCTAACCCTTGGCCCGTGCACCCAAGGACTGACTGCCAGACACTGCCCCTGCCCCAGCCCTTCTCCCAGCACACGATTAACCCCCGCCAGCCCCTGCCCATGCCCCAAACCTAACCCTTGGCCCGTGCACCCAAGGACTGACTGCCAGACACTGCCCCTGCCCCAGCCCTTCTCCCAGCACACGATTAACCCCCGCCAGCCCCTGCCCATGCCCCAAACCTAACCCTTGGCCCGTGCACCCAACGACTAACTGCCAGACACTGCCCCTGCCCCAGCCCTTCTCCCAGCACACAGTTAGCCACCTCCAGCGCCTGCCCGTGGCCCAAACCTAAACCTAGCCCCACACCCCAACCATAGCCCCACACCCCAACCCTCACCCCCAGCCCAATGCCCACAGCCTAAACCCAGCAGCAACGCCCAAGGACTGGCCGCCAGACGCTTGCCCGGCCCCAGCCCAACGCCCAGCACACAGTTAGTCACCCCCAGCGCCTGCCCGTGGCCCAAACCTAAACCTGCCCCACACCCCAACCATAGCCCCACACCCCAACCCTCACCCCCAGCCCAATGCCCACAGCCTAAACCCAGCAGCAACGCCCAAGGACTGCCGCCAGAACGCTTGCCTGGCCCCAGCCCAACGCCCAGCACACAGTTAGCCACCTCCAGCGCCTGCCCGTGGCCCAAACCTAAACCTAGCCCACACCCCAACCATAGCCCCACACCCCAACCCTCACCCCAGCCCAATGCCCACAGCCTAAACCCAGCAGCAACGCCCAAGGACTGGCCGTCAGACGCTTGCCCGGCCCCAGCCCAACGCCCAGCACACAGTTAGTCACCCCCAGCGCCTGCCCGTGGCCCAAACCTAAACCTAGCCCCACCCCCCAACCATAGCCCCACACCCCAACCCTCACCCCCAGCCCAATGCCCACAGCCTAAACCCAGCAGCAACGCCCAAGGACTGGCCGCTAGATGCTTGCCCGGCCCAGCCCAACGCCCAGCACACAGTTAGCCACCTCCAGCGCCTGCCCGTGGCCCAAACCTAAACCTAGCCCCACACCCCAACCATAGCCCCACACCCCAACCCTCACCCCCAGCCCAATGCCCACAGCCTAAACCCAGCAGCAACGCCAAGGACTGGCCGCCAGATGCTTGCCCGGCCCCAGCCCAACGCCCAGCACACAGTTAGCACCTCCAGCGCTGCCCGTGGCCCAAACCTAAACCTAGCCCACACCCCACCATAGCCCCACACCCCAACCCTCACCCAGCCCAATGCCACAGCCTAAACCCAGCAGCAACGCCCAAGGACTGGCCGTCAGACGCTTGCCCGGCCCCAGCCCAACGCCCAGCACACAGTAGTCACCCCCAGCGCCTGCCCGTGGCCCAAACCTAAACCTAGCCCCACACCCCAACCATAGCCCCACACCCAACCCTCACCCCCAGCCCAATGCCCACAGCCTAAACCCAGCAGCAACGCCCAAGGACTGGCCGTCAGGCGCTTGCCCGGCCCCAGCCCAACGCCCAGCACACAGTTAGCCACCTCCAGCGCCTGCCCGTGGCCCAAACCTAAACCTAGCCCCACACCCCAACCATAGCCCACACCCCAACCCTCACCCCCAGCCCAATGCCCACAGCCTAACCCAGCAGCAACGCCAAGGACTGGCCGTCAGACGCTTGCCGGCCCAGCCCAACGCCCAGCACACAGTTAGCCACCTCCAGCGCCTGCCCGTGCCCAACCTAAACCTAGCCCCACACCCCAACCATAGCCCCACACCCCAACCCTCACCCCCAGCCCAATGCCCACAGCCTAAACCCAGCAGCAACGCCCAAGGACTGGCCGCCAGACGCTTGCCCGGCCCCAGCCCAACGCCCAGCACACAGTTAGCCACCTCCAGCGCCTGCCCGTGGCCCAAACCTAAACCTAGCCCCACACCCCAACCCCCACCCCAGCCCAATGCCCACAGCCAAAACCCAGCCCCAACGCCCAAGGACTGGCCGTCAGAGACTGCCCCTGCCACCTGCCCCCTAGAACCAGCACCAGCACCCAAGACCCAAGGCCTGAGTGCCAGGCCCAATCCCAGCCTCAACATTTTCAGATGCACAACACTACTTACCTTGGCTGGTCTGTGGTCTTGAAAGCAATCCTGGCTTGACTTTAGCACAGAGGGGGAGCAGAACTGGATCCTGAAATTGGGGGCAGGGAGGAAAAATAAATAAATATAAATACATTCAAATAAAAATATTTATGCTTTTGGTAAGAAGTAGAGCTCCCCATGCCCCTGCCTCTGCCCCTTCCCCAGCCCAGCCCCAGCACCAACCAACACCAACACTAACACCAACACCAACACCCAAGGCCTGACTGCCTGCCCCAGCCCCTGCCCCTGAGACCAAGGCCTGACTTCCAGCTGGGGCTTACACACACTGCCCCAGCCCCAACACCAGGCCCCAGCCACAGCTCCAGCTCCAGCTCCAGCACCAGCACCAACACCAACGCTAACACTAACACCAACACCCAAGGCCTGACTGCCAGCCCCAGCCCCTGCCCCTATGACCAAGGCCTGACTTCCAGCTGGGGCTGACAGACACTGCCCCAGCCCCAACACCAGGCCCCAGCCACAGCTCCAGCTCCAGCACCACCACCAACACCAACACCAACACCAACACCAACGCCAACACTAACGCTAACACTAACACCAACACCCAAGGCCTGACTGCCAGCCCCAGCCCCTGCCCCTATGACCAAGGCCTGACTTCCAGCTGGGGCTGACAGACACTGCCCCAGCCCCAACACCAGGCCCCAGCTCCAGCTCCAGCTCCAGCCCCAGCCCCAACACCAAGGCCTGACTGCCAGCCCCAGTCCCAGCTTCAGACACTACTTACCTTGGCTGGTCTGTGGTCCTGAAAGTAAC
>PYXC01001617.1:0-15330 GCA_015244755.2 Tenualosa ilisha | reverse complement strand
TACTCCCCAATTATTTGTTAGCCTGTCTACACATAAATTGCCCACAATCTTTATTCTGTAAATTCTGCACATTCTGAACACACTGGGGTTATACAGACTTTAGCTGTAGTATTGTGAACTCAACTATCATACTTGGTTTCCTAAATTGGGTCATCAAACACAATTGCCTACTGTGATCAAGCGGTGACCAGCTTGACGTTGGATCAACGTTGGCATGACGGTGGTTCGATGTTGGAATTCAATATGGTATGAAATTTGTTTTAGTTGCGCACATTAAACACTATTGGGGAGTATTTGTTCAGACATTGTGATATTATTCGGGTTTTGTAAGGACGGTTGATGCAAATAAAAAGTAGTACCTTGTTGATGTCGTCGACCCGACCCAACTGTGGATTTTTGACGTCGGCTTTTGGGGCAAATCCGACCTTAACCCAACGTCTGCGTTCAATAGATGTTGCATGACTGACATTGGTGTGAGGGCGGCCCAACGTTGGAATTCCACCGCCGAACTTGCCAACCAATGCCAACGTTGGGCCAACGTGTGCTTGCTATCTGGGTTGTAGGTGTCTCGCCCATTTTGTATGAAAGCTTCAAAAATAGCGTCACAAGGGAAATGGCGTGTATGGTTTTGTTTTCATTGGTGTTTTTGTGGCCATTACAGTAGCAGTTAGGTATTCACTTGTTCCCTTTTTTTGTATAAAAATATTTTGCTATGGTGTTTGTAAAACGGGCCTACAGTCATGGAGTTTAGCGTGCGCAAGTTTCTTCAGGAAGACGTGACTCGTAGGCGTTTAACAAAGCTCACAAAAACCGACATTGTGCAGATTTTTGAATTCATCTAAATCGATTATACAGAAGACATGAAGAAAATTCAACTCATTTATTGTCTTGCTTTACACTTCAGTTTAAAGGATGAATGTACATCAGAGATCTGCCGAGAGAAAGAGAGAATATTTGAAGTAGAGCAGCGAGAGCAAAGAGAAAGATCTACAAAGCCAGTTGCAGTTGGTTAATGCCAAACTTGAACAAACGGAAAAAGAAAGTCAGGCTCGTCAGCGCCAACGTGAACATGAGAGTAGATTTGATGTCTCTCGGTGTGTAAAAATAATGCCAAGTTTCTGTTCTGACACACCTGACACCTTTTTTGAAGCTTTTGAGCATGTTGCGGTGGAAAGATCATGGCCTAGGGGTGAATGGGTCACATTAATCCACAGGGAGCTAACAGGTAAGGCCCAAGAGGCATGTATTTCTTTAGGTTTTGCTGACAGTAGTAATTATGAAACTGTTAAAAAGGCAGTGCTGCGGGCATATGATTTGGTGCCTGAGGCTTACAGGCAGCAGTTTAGGCATAGTAAGCTGTCACCTGGATAGAGTTGTATAGATTTTGCCAGACAGCAACAACTTGGGTTTGAGAAATGGCTGTGGGCCTGTGAGATCCATACTTTCTAAGGATTGCGCCAGCCCTTTTTGGTAGAGCAGTTTAAGATCAGTGTGCCTCGTCCCATTTAGGTTCATTTAAATGAACAACAAAGGTGACGGAGCAGCATAAGGCAGCTGAGATGGCTGAGAATTATGTGTTGGTCGATCGTGAGCCTTGGAGGAGTAAGCCTCCAGTCATGGCAAGAAATCCAGATATAGATGGGAGGAAAGATATTGATAAGCCATGTCAGTCTCCATCTTACTCCTCTGTTAAATCAGTTTTGCCAGCTAAGCCTTCCCCACCTTTTGCCCAGTCCCTATAAGAAACCAGGGCATATGAAGTCTGGGTGCCGTTTGCTCGCTAGGAGAAATCAGAGTGGTGGCTAGCAGCCTGTGTCCCTAGTGTCCACTGAGGGTAGGTATGTTCTTTCTTCAGAGCCTGAGCGGTCTCCTGTGTCTGTTAGTGTAGACTTTTGAGTTTTGTATCTCAAAGTGTGGTTGCATTGGAAGAAGGGGAGAAGGAGGTGCCTGACCATACTACGAGACACAGGTGCCACTCGGTCTTTGATGGTGTCTAGTTTGTTTCCATTTTCTGATGATGCTTCGTGTCAGGCTTCAGTTTTGTTGAAGGGGCTTGGGGGTGAATATGGCGCTGTTCCTCTCCATAGAGTATTTCTAAGGTCTAGCTTAGTTACTGGGTTGGTCACGGTGGGTGTAGTACCCTCTTTGCCCATCAGTAGGTCTGCCGCCTCTACTGGCAAAGATCTTGCAGGCAGTCAGATCTGTGTAATCCCTGTTGCAAGTCCTGTGCTGTGTGAGTCCCCAGACACAATAGCCTTAGAAAAGGAATGTCCAGAAGCATTTCCAGCTTGTGTAGTCACCCGTTCTCAGTCTCGTCAGGAAGCCAGGTCCCATGTATCTGATCTGCCGGTCGAGCTGGCTTTACCTTCACCTTTTAGATTAAGATCCCCAAACAGCCAACAATCTTCTTGCCCTGATGACTGAGCCCAAGGCTCCTAAATGTTGGCTACAGAAGGACTTAACACAATACTTTATTTGAATTTGATTCGGAATTGCTCCTAGCAGTTCTAAGGAGTCATTCAATTTTAATTGTGCATTTGCTTTGTCTTATGCTGTAACCACAGTCTGCTAACTTGCTCAGTCAGTTTTAGCCTGTATAGCTTTATGCTTTTTTTGCACTTGCACCAAAGTTACAATTTCCCACCAATTCTAGAGAGTTAAGTTTTAATGGTGCAATTTCTTTGTCTTATGCTTTATTTTCAAACTGATGTGCTTTCTTGCCAGAGTTCTCAAACAACACGGAAATAACAACATATCTGTGAATTGTAAAGGTGAGTTGCTTAACCTGAACCAGCATTCAATAAGTTCTTATTTTGCCTAGTCCTGCAGAAACACTACCCTCTAACTATTAAAATCTTAAAGTAGGGTTACTTTGTTGTTTATGAAAATATGTTTGTCTATTCCCAGTTTACAGTTGCACAAGGCTAGCTTGAATGCAATGCTGCATGTTGCAATCCCAAGACAAGGTAATCAATGGGAAATGATATGTTGATTACCATGATTCTTTTATCAGTAAATGGAACTTGGAAAGTCAAAATTAATTTCTAGTCAGTATATTTTTTCTCAGTTACCACGCACAATAGCTGCCATCCAAGTACAAACCAAGTCTAACCCTGCTTAGCTTAAATACATAGAGAATTTTTTTATTATAGTCAATGTTTGGGAGTCCCAAAATAATTTTCTGTCATATAGTCCAAAATTTCTAGCGGCGCCGTTGATCCTATGCTACATCTATCCTATAGAAAACACAACATTCCAACCCTTAAAGAGTTTCATAGACATACCTCCTTCTACCTCAATTAGGGTATACATACCCACGTTCCAACTTTCCATGTGCCCAATATCCTGAATTACTCGTTGCAGGACCCCACTGAAACTGATGACGAGTGAACCAGCCTGAGGTATTTTTTGCTGTGACACTGACTGATTACCAACAATCTGCCTTAAATCAGACATGAAGAGAACATCTGGTTTAATGTATACATAGCCATGTTCCAACTTTCCATGTGCCCAATATCCTCAATTTTTCGTTGCAGGACCCCACCGAATCTGGCGACGACTTCTGTGCGTCCTCCCTTTTAATTTGTCATCTTCAGTGGAGAAGGATTGTGATGCTGGTAGTGACTTTGATTAGGATGTGACTGTGCCCTCCCGTGAGGTCACTGAGGGACGGTTGCGTAACTCAGAGATTCAAGCTGAGTTGCACAAGCATCTTTCTAATTTGTCCATTCAGGAGAGAGCTAACTCGGTGGATGCTTTTCCATCCCTTTTCCCAGATGTGCCGAGCCGTACCACCCTTATAGAGCATAACATCGATGTAAGCTCAGGACTACACCTATCGGGTTAATCCTGCTAAGAGGGCCATTCTGGTCACAGTACTCACAGATGAGCCCAGTTTTAGCTTATGGACCTCCCCGTCTGTTGGTAGGTAAGCCGGATGGGATCCACCAGTTCTGTACGGACTACCGAAGATTGAACGCAGTCACAAGACCCGACTGTTACCTTCTTCCCTGTGTGGATGATTGCATAGATCGCGTCAGACTGGCTAATTTTGTTAGTAAGTTTGACTTAAAGTGCCTTTAACCCCTCGTGCTAGAGAGTTGTCAGCATTTGTTAGGCCGGACAACTTCCTACAGTATAAAGTTATGCATTTTGGGGTTAGAAATGCACTGGCCACATTCTAGCACCTCGTTGACCGCATTCTATCAGGGATGACAGGGTGAGAGGCATATTGAGGCAACAGGCATTTGAGACTACCAAGGCTCTCCTTTCCAGTGCTCATGTGTTGGCTGCTCTGAGATTTGAAGAACCTTTTCAACTGGCTGTTGATGCTAGTGACTGTGGGGTAGGTGCTGTCCTTCTACAGGTGGAGTCAGATGGTGTTGAACACCGGGTTTGTTATTTCTCAAAGAAGTTTAACCAACACCAGATGGCCTACTCCACTGTGGAGAAGGAGGCACTGGCACTTGCAGTTAGATTTTTTGAGGTTTATTTGAGTTCTGATTTGAGTCCTATAACTGTCTACACTGATCATCTGGCATCCTTAGTACACAAATATGCTGTTAAATGTTGGATATTCACTTTTGTTCATTTTTTTATATTGTTCCCTGTGTACTCCTTTAAAAGATCTACAATCATACAATGAACAAATATTGTTTTTTATTTAACAAATATGCTTTTTGTATTAAAAGATACTATTACTTTAATAACTCAACAGCACTGAAGATACATATTTGTAAGCATATTCATTTAAAACAAATAAAACACCCTCTGAATGAATTTCAGAACTGACGGTGGTGACAGTGGCATCATTACAACATATATTTCCAAAATATATGCCTCTTGTCAATGGCATCTTGCATAACAACTTTATTTAACTTATTGGTCATCACACAACAACAGTGTAATGCTCTCTACTCATAAAATAACACTTAATAAATTGAAGAACAGATACAGGACAATTGTGATCATGCTTACCATTTTCCATAAATTGAAATTAAAGAAAAACTATAACACAAATCTGCTAGAAAAATGATAACTCATTTGTGACATCAAACTTTTTAAAGAAAAAAGTGCAACACTGCTGATTTACGGAGTCACCACTTTATTGGTTGGTGTACTGATGTATTGAGTAATCATTCCAGAAATATTGAGAGCTTCATTTATAGAGGTTTAGAATAAGGAAAAGCCAGTTAAAGCTAATAATTTAATTATTTTGATGTAAAAAGCATCTCCAACTGAAATGGTCACTCCGTAAAGCAGCAGTGTTCTGTATTTCTAGAAATAACTCAGTAACACTTTATCTGAAGGGGGATGCATAAGATTGACATTACATTGTCATAATTATGACATGACACTTGTCATGAACATTAACGAATGACAATGATTGCTGTCATTAATTGTCATGTGGTAAATTATGTTATTTTTTTTACTGTCAACCTGACATTGTTTCAGCCTCAGCGTGTCTCCACCCCAGTCCCAGGTGCTCACAGGTCCAAGCCTGGGCTAGTGCAAGGCTGAAGCGAAAGTCACCTGCAGCTCATGCTGGTTAATGTCAAGTTCTCATGACAAAGATATGTGGTCTTGGTTAATGTCAAGATGTCATGACAAAGATATTTACTCACTATGTGGTCTTGGTTATTGTCAGGTTGTCATGACAAAGACATGGACAGCCTATGTCCTCTTGGTAAATGTCAAGTTGTCAACAAAAACATCCCAAACAATGGCAGGTTGACAGTAAAAAATTATATCATTTACCGCATGACTATTAATGACAGACTGTTTTACATCATTTAGTTTTATCAGGAATTAAGTGGTGTATATGTTTCTCCGTTATGAAGTCCATGCCTTCAGCAAACAGATTGTATATCTCCCTTGCCCTGCTTGCACAAGCTGGTGATGACGGTTCCACAAGTTTTACAAGAATGTGATTGAATGGTATGAAGCACATATCCACCTCCTTTTGGATAGAATTGTGTGTTGGGCCCATGAGGGTGGAAAAACACTTTCACATCTTGATGATGAGTGTCCACACTAACAGCGTTTGCTAGCCACCAGTTCTGGTCATAAATGACTGCAAGCCAATCACCACAATGAAGTACATCAGCAGATAGATCTGTCACAGTCCCATCAGGACCACTCTTGGTAAGTGGTTCTTGCTCCACGAGGGCTCTTGCTCAATTTCCTCCAGTTCCATTTCCTGTTGCTCACCTTCCTCTTGTTCCATTTCCTCCACCAACAGTGCCGAAGGACCTTTCTTCTTGTGCACTGGTACATGATAATTTTCAGCCTGTATCCTGGGTGTTTTGGCATTTTGTCACCACCGTCAGACACAAAACCTGACGGTGGTGACATCTGACGGTGGTGACAAAAACCTACTCTTTTCTGTAATATGCGTGAGTGCTTCACATTAGCCATCTTGTTTTCCCTCTGTTGTTAGTTACTTCACACCTCTTCTTAAAAAGTATATATTTATTTTATCTAAACTAATATTTTTCAAACAAAAGAGACGGTGTTGACATGGTGGTTGCGACAGTAGCAGTGTTCAAAAATAGTAACAAATTTAAGAGAAAATGGTAAACTTACAGGAGCTTGGGTGATGGTACAGCATGCAGTAGAGCTGAATGTTCCAAAAGGGGATACTTAGGAATTTAGTTGACCTTGTACCTGCCTGATTTTATTGCTTTTTAAAAATATCTGACGGTGGTGATGAATATGTGGGGCACATTTTGAACAACCACAAAATAATAGTAAATGTGGTTTAAAACTCACTGTTTGTAGTTTTCCATATGTACTTCTATGTATTCTTTCATGTGGTAAAGATATTATTTAATTCCATCTTATTATTTAATTCCATTTTTTTTTTTTTTTTTAATCAAGTTGAAATGATTATCTCCTCGCTGAGGACAGCTGGTTTTATAGGCAACAATGTGTGGATGACAAAAATGTCATTTTCAATAAGTGACTATCAGTTAGAACTAAGATTTATCTTGCAACTTCATATTCAAAATTGTGTATATGGTCAAGTCTCACACACTGCTGGGGAGCATTGGGCCTCATAGCCTCTCACAGTGCAGGAATAATTTCCCTGTTTGGAAGGTCTGCTTGACTTTATTAGCATTGAGCCAGTGGTTTTGTAGAAGCTGTCCATGCTTGTACCAGACATACTGAGAGCCCAAGCTGCAGGAGGTGCTGCAGGTCACTTTAATCTGATTCCGTTTCCCTACAACAGCCTCCTACTTTACCTGCAGGTCTGACATAACAAGACAAGTTTGTTATAATTAGAATTTCATCCACTGTTTACTTAAAAACACAAACAAAAAAAACAACTATTAACTTAATTGTATTTACCATTGATTTAAAGTGTAACACCATATTTGCCTGTCGTCCAACTGGTGTGAAGGGCTGTGTAAAACCTAAAGTGATAAACGCCAGCGTGATGATCGGCCAGACTGCCTATTTTCAGGCTGCAGGCAGGATATTTATTAGCATTACTGACCTCTCTGACTGTCCCTCTCTTCTCTTTGTTCCACTCTCCACCCACACAGTGACCCATCCAGGAATAGTGGTTTGTCCACGGCAGAACCACCGATGCCCCTTTAAGGCCACAGACTTGTGTAGAGGAATAACTCACACTCCAGGCACACCGCACAGCTGAAACAAAACAAATGCTACATTGAACAGTCAGCATAAAACAAAAAACTAAAATTACGAGTAAAATAATAACCATGTGAATATAATTCTCTGACACTTGATGATTTTATTAATTCTACAATTGGCAACATCTAATAATTTACTATGTATATCATGTGCATATTAAATACAGGTGCAAAATGTGATTTGACTTTGTGTAACAGCACTACACCTGCTGGACACACGAGGAAATGCACCAAAAATACATTCATGGCTTTTGAGAGCATCACTCTTCTGGCCTGCAATCATAATGAGTACAGTCTAGTTCATTCCCATTAATGTCACCATATTGATTTGGTGATTATGCAACATTGTTTAAGATCAGACAGACATTAATTTAAAAAAGACCTATTTGGATGTTGTAGAAAAAATGAACAAGTCTCTTACCCACCATACACAGTGTAGACAGTACTGTTGGTTCCTCTGCAGGTAAATGAACTGAGAGAGGGTTGACTTGTGGTAAACGTCATACCACAAGTAGGAAAGAAAAGTAGCTATGAAAAGAAATAGGACAATATCACTTCTGGGGGAAAAAAGAAGGATCAGATCAGACTAATGAGATGGTGTTTGATGAGTTTGAGTTATGCAAGACAAAGACAGAAATAGTGAGAAAGAGACAGGGAGAAATACACTGTACAGACTTTATGAGAAATACACTGTACAGACTATCATGCAGGTGTATATGCTGGAGTCAAACTAAAACATTGAAGTGACATTCAACTAACAAATAGACAAAATATTTTAAGCACATTTCTGCAGTCACTTGGTAAGCCAGCATTAAGTATGTCTCCTGAGAAGCTTTAAGTCTGCAGTGAACTTTTGATTTCTCTTTCAAAACTTGCTGATGAAAGTAGATATATGATCTTGCGCTGCCCTGATTATGCTGCGTAAGTCAAAGGATGTTTGGAAAACAATGATCATCAGTGAACCAACAGTATTTTTTTCAATTAATGTGTATAAGATGTGACTGAAACTTTTAAAACCCACCACCCACAGACCGAGAAAGCATGGTCAGCAAGAACTTCAGACTGATACCTGACTTCCAGACAGAAGTGAAACATGGACATCATCAATCAATGTCATCTACACTGTCCCAGGGGTTGCTGTGGTCTCAGTCTAACCAACATGTCATCTTTGGTGAAACACCTGTTGAAAGTGAATTCCATGCATGGTTTGGTTTGTTAATATGTTAAATACATCAGAACACCGTTTCTGAAAACATGCCAGAACCCTCAGTAGTGAACATGACTGCGTTGTGAAATTTCCCCATTTTATCAGTTGTAGATGTAGGGCTCAGTAGCAGGACAGGTAAACTTTGACATTTCTTTCATATTTTCTTAGATCCCCATTGCTTGATGTGGATAAACTCAGAAAAGTAAGTGGTGACATGCCCTGGAACAGCATGGAAAACACTAAACCTTACAGCCAAAGTTAGTTATTTGCAGCTAAACATATTTGCGTTGCGTTTCACTTCCGCTAGATTTATTTGTGCCATTAATTTCCTAAAATCACACAAAATATCATGAAATTCACATTTATGTGTAAGTGAAATATAAGTAAGTAAGTATTTAGCTGACGCTTCTATCCAAAGACTGCAAAATGAGGATTATTACTGAAGTGCAGCAAGAGGTGGGCTTACAGGGGTCAAAGGGAGTAGAGACAGGAGAAGGGGAAAGTGTGTGGTAAGTCCATTGAAAGCTACTGAGTCAGCCGTTGCTCAAACTACCGGCCATAGCCTGATGAAGTGGGGGCTGTTTAGTCTTGTGTTTGTTTTGTTTTTGTTATGTTTGAAATATGTTTTGTAAATATCACATTGAGTGTAAACCCTTAGATGTTTGAATATAGCCACAACCCCTCGTATGAGTTGGGCCTACTATTTTGGTCCAGTTAAGGGGCTTTACTTCCAATATTAGTTTGCTTTCACATTACTCCATCTATGTTGTCACTGATGACGGATAGAAAAGTGTAGGGAAGGTCAAAGGTTATTTAGCATGGATGAGTGGTGTTACAGTAGTTTCCCGGGATGTAAAATTTTTCAAGGTTTTCCAGGGATGTACCGCATCAGGTAAAGGATACAGTACCGTATGACGTTAAGGAAAGATATGAAGATGAATTCATAGGACTTAAAGAAAGACAGCAGCGATTTTACAAGAATTCAAATCCACTAACACTTAGGGGAAATCAGATGTTATTGATCTGTGTCAAGTTGATTGGTTGTTGTTTCATAGTTTCAAAGGAATTGTGAGGCGTTTCTTGCCCTCTTACACTTCATAGGGACCACCAGAATACGTCATGCTAAAGGAGATTTGAAAGGAAGCACTGAAGGCCTCTACCACTAAATATTAATGGGGCATGTCATTAGGGAAGGAACTCTCCAGGACAAAAAAGAGACTGCACTCTTTAGCTGCACTCTGACTGTCACACCCCATCTTTGCACTAGGTGATTTTAAATTACATTAATCTGCATAGACACATAGGTAGATACTGTAGATAGATACTTTATGAGACTGTTATAGATACTCTATACTTTATCTATCCAGAGGGAAATTAAATCATACATTTTTAGAAACAGCATGAAAAGAGCTTTTGGTTTAATGTATGCATAGCCATGTTCCAACTTTCTATGTGCCCAATATCCTCAATTTTTCGTTGCAGAAACCCACCAAAACTGATGCCGAGTGAACCAGATTGAGGTATTTTTCAATGTGACACTGACTGATTTACAACAATCTGCCTTAAATCATCCATTTTTAGAAACAGCATGAAGTGAACGTCTGGTTTAATGTATGCATAGCCACACTCCAACTTTCCATGTGCCCAATATCCTCAATTTTTCGTTGCAGGACCCCACCGAATCTGAAGACGAGTGAACCACACTGAGGTATTTTTCACTGTGACACTGACTGATTTACAACAATCTGCCTTAAATCATACATTTTTAGAAACAGCATGAAGACAACGTTGGTTTAATGTATGCATAGCCACGTTCCAACTTTCCATGTGCCCAATATCCTCAATTTTTCGTTGCAGGACCCCACCGAATCTGAAGACGAGTGAACCACACAGAGGTATTTTTCACTGTGACACTGACTGATTTACAACAATCTGCCTTAAATCATACATTTTTAGAAACAGCATGAAGACAACGTTGGTTTAATGTATGCATAGCCACGTTCCAACTTTCCATGTGCCCAATATCCTCAATTTTTCGTTGCAAGACCCCACCGAATCTGAAGACGAGTGAACCACACTGAGGTATTTTTCACTGTGACACTGACTGATTTACAACAATCTGCCTTAAATCATACATTTTTAGAAACAGCATGATGTGAACGTCTGGTTTAATGTATGCATAGCCACGTTCCAACTTTCCATGTGCCCAATATCCTCAATTTTTCGTTGCAGGAACCCACCAAAACTGATGCCGAGTGAACCAGATTGAGGCAAGTTTTACTGTGACTTTGCCTGATTTACAACAATCTGCCTTAAATCATACATTTTTAGAAACAGCATAAAGACAACGTCTGGTTTAATGTATGCATAGCGACGTTCCAACTTTCCATGTGCCCAATATCCTCAATTTTTCGTTTCAGGACCCCACCGAATCTGAAGACGAGTGAACCACACTGAGGTATTTTTCACTGTGACACTGACTGATTTACAACAATCTGCCTTAAATCATACATTTTTAGAAACAGCATGATGTGAACGTCTGGTTTAATGTATGCATAGCCACGTTCCAACTTTCCATGTGCCCAATATCCTCAATTTTTCGTTGCAGGACCCCACCAAAACTGATGCCGAGTGAACCAGATTGAGGTAAGTTTTACTGTTACTTTCCTGATTTCCAAAAATCTACATTAAATCATACATTTTTAGAAACAGCATGAAGACACGTCTGGTTTAATGTATGCATAGCCACGTTCCAACTTTCCATGTGCCCAATATCCTCAGTTTTTCGTTGCAGGAACCCACCGAATCTGAAGACGAGTGAACCACACTGAGGTATTTTTCACTGTGACACTGACTGATTTACAACAATCTGCCTTAAATCATACATTTTTAGAAACAGCATGAAGACAACGTTGGTTTAATGTATGCATAGCCACGTTCCAACTTTCCATGTGCCCAATATCCTCAATTTTTCGTTGCAGGACCCCACCGAATCTGAAGACGAGTGAACCACACTGAGGTATTTTTCACTGTGACACTGACTGATTTACAACAATCTGCCTTAAATCATACATTTTTACAAACAGCATGATGTGAACGTCTGGTTTAATGTATGCATAGCCACGTTCCAACTTTCCATGTGCCCAATATCCTCAATTTTTCGTTGCAAGACCCCACCGAATCTGAAGACGAGTGAACCACACTGAGGTATTTTTCACTGTGACACTGACTGATTTACAACAATCTGCCTTAAATCATACATTTTTAGAAACAGCATGATGTGAATGTCTGATTTAATGTATGCATAGCCACGTTCCAACTTTCCATGTGCCCAATATCCTCAATTTTTCGTTGCAGGAACCCACCGAATCTGAAGACGAGTGAACCACACTGAGGTATTTTTCACTGTGACACTGACTGATTTACAACAATCTGCCTTAAATCATACATTTTTAGAAACAGCATGATGTGAACGTCTGGTTTAATGTATGCATAGCCACGTTCCAACTTTCCATGTGCCCATATCCTCAATTTTTCGTTGCAGGAACCCACCGAATCTGAAGACGAGTGAACCACACTGAGGTATTTTTCACTGTGACACTGACTGATTTACAACAATCTGCCTTAAATCATACATTTTTAGAAACAGCATGATGGAACGTCTGGTTTAATGTATGCATAGCCACGTTCCAACTTTCCATGTGCCCAATATCCTCAATTTTTCGTTGCAGGACCCCACCGAATCTGAAGACGAGTGAACCACACTGAGGTATTTTTCACTGTGACACTGACTGATTTACAACAATCTGCCTTAAATCATACATTTTTAGAAACAGCATGATGTGAACGTCTGGTTTAATGTATGCATAGCCACGTTCCAACTTTCCATGTGCCCAATATCCTCAATTTTTCGTTGCAGGACCCCACCGAATCTGAAGACGAGTGAACCACACTGAGGTATTTTTCACTGTGACACTGACTGATTTACAACAATCTGCCTTAAATCATACATTTTTAGAAACAGCATGATGTGAACGTCTGGTTTAATGTATGCATAGCCACGTTCCAACTTTCCATGTGCCCAATATCCTCAATTTTTCGTTGCAGGACCCCACCGAATCTGAAGACGAGTGAACCACACTGAGGTATTTTTCACTGTGACACTGACTGATTTACAACAATCTGCCTTAAATCATACATTTTTAGAAACAGCATGATGTGAACGTCTGGTTTAATGTATGCATAGCCACGTTCCAACTTTCCATGTGCCCAATATCCTCAATTTTTCGTTGCAGGACCCCACCGAATCTGAAGACGAGTGAACCACACTGAGGTATTTTTCACTGTGACACTGACTGATTTACAACAATCTGCCTTAAATCATACATTTTTAGAAACAGCATGATGTGAACGTCTGGTTTAATGTATGCATAGCCACGTTCCAACTTTCCATGTGCCCAATATCCTCAATTTTTCGTTGCAGGACCCCACCGAATCTGAAGACGAGTGAACCACACTGAGGTATTTTTCACTGTGACACTGACTGATTTACAACAATCTGCCTTAAATCATACATTTTTAGAAACAGCATGATGTGAACGTCTGGTTTAATGTATGCATAGCCACGTTCCAACTTTCCATGTGCCCAATATCCTCAATTTTTCGTTGCAGGACCCACCGAATCTGAAGACGAGTGAACCACACTGAGGTATTTTTCACTGTGACACTGACTGATTTACAACAATCTGCCTTAAATCATACATTTTTAGAAACAGCATGATGTGAACGTCTGGTTTAATGTATGCATAGCCACGTTCCAACTTTCCATGTGCCCAATATCCTCAATTTTTCGTTGCAGGACCCCACCGAATCTGAAGACGAGTGAACCACACTGAGGTATTTTTCACTGTGACACTGACTGATTTACAACAATCTGCCTTAAATCATACATTTTTAGAAACAGCATGAAGAACGTCTGGTTTAATGTATGCATAGCCACGTTCCAACTTTCCATGTGCCCAATATCCTCAATTTTTCGTTGCAGGACCCCACCGAATCTGAAGACGAGTGAACCACACTGAGGTATTTTTCACTGTGACACTGACTGATTTACAACAATCTGCCTTAAATCATACATTTTTAGAAACAGCATGATGTGAACGTCTGGTTTAATGTATGCATAGCCACGTTCCAACTTTCCATGTGCCCAATATCCTCAATTTTTCGTTGCAGGACCCCACCAAACTGATGCGAGTGAACCACATGAGGTATTTTACTGTGACTTGCCTGATTTACAACAATCTGCCTTAAATCATACATTTTTAGAAACAGCATGATGTGAACGTCTGGTTTAATGTATGCATAGCCACGTTCCAACTTTCCATGTGCCCAATATCCTCAATTTTTCGTTGCAGGACCCCACCGAATCTGAAGACGAGTGAACCACACTGAGGTATTTTTCACTGTGACACTGACTGATTTACAACAATCTGCCTTAAATCATACATTTTTAGAAACAGCATGAAGACAACGTCTGGTTTAATGTATGCATAGCCACGTTCCAACTTTCCATGTGCCCAATATCCTCAATTTTTCGTTGCAGGACCCCACCGAATCTGAAGACGAGTGAACCACACTGAGGTATTTTTCACTGTGACACTGACTGATTTACAACAATCTGCCTTAAATCATACATTTTTAGAAACAGCATGATGTGAACGTCTGGTTTAATGTATGCATAGCCACGTTCCAACTTTCCATGTGCCCAATATCCTCAATTTTTCGTTGCAGGACCCCACCGAATCTGAAGACGAGTGAACCACACTGAGGTATTTTTCACTGTGACACTGACTGATTTACAACAATCTGCCTTAAATCATACATTTTTAGAAACAGCATGATGTGAACGTCTGGTTTAATGTATGCATAGCCACGTTCCAACTTTCCATGTGCCCAATATCCTCAATTTTTCGTTGCAGGACCCCACCAAAACTGATGCGAGTGAACCAGATGAGGTAAGTTTTACTGTGACTTTGCCTGATTTCCAAAATCTACATTAAATCATACATTTTTAGAAACAGCATGAAGAACGTCTGGTTTAATGTATGCATAGCCACGTTCCAACTTTCCATGTGCCCAATATCCTCAATTTTTCGTTGCAGGACCCCACCGAATCTGAAGACGAGTGAACCACACTGAGGTATTTTTCACTGTGACACTGACTGATTTACAACAATCTGCCTTAAATCATACATTTTTAGAAACAGCATGAAGACAACGTCTGGTTTAATGTATGCATAGCCACGTTCCAACTTTCCATGTGCCCAATATCCTCAATTTTTCGTTGCAGGACCCCACGAATCTGAAGACGAGTGAACCACACTGAGGTATTTTTCACTGTGACACTGACTGATTTACAACAATCTGCCTTAAATCATACATTTTCAGAAACAGCATGATGTGAAC
>PYXC01001616.1:0-16457 GCA_015244755.2 Tenualosa ilisha | reverse complement strand
ATGCCATACAGCCCAGATGTAGCCTGTAGCCATTATGTGCCGCAGTCTCCCGAAAAGACTTAACGATTAACTGAATAAAATCATTTAAAATGTACTTTGAGATAACTGAAAATCGACAAGAACTCAAGTATTATTTCTTCAGTTTTGTGTTTGACTGTGGTTTACAAAGAGACTCTTTGAGCCTCATTCATTCATGAGAATAACGTTATACATAATATTTCTGAATGTAACATGTGAATGAAGTTTACATCTACTACACTACCCACTGTTTAAACATTATTTTATTTTAAAAAATGAAATATAAATATTAACATTTCCTCGCCTCATATCACCGGAATTGCGTAGCCGACATCGGTACCATTTGTGGGAGAAAAACTTGCCTGAACGTCCCTTTAAGGTAGATTGTTGGAAATCAGTGAACGTCACAGTAAAACTTACCTTAATCTGGTTTCACTCGTCTTCAGATTCGGTGAGGTACTGCAACGAAAAATTGAGGATATTGGGCACATGGAAAGTTGGAACGTGGCTATGCATACATTAAACCAGACGTTGTCTTCATGCTGTTTCTAAAAATGTATGATTTAAGGCAGATTGTTGTAAATCAGTCAGTGTCACAGTGAAAAATACCTCAGTGTGGTTCACTCGTCTTCAGATTCGGTGGGGTCCTGCAACGAAAAATTGAGGATATAGGGCACATGAAAAGTTGGAACGTGGCTATGCATACATTAAACTAGACGTTGTCTTCATGCTGTTTCTAAAAATGTATGATTTAATGTAGATTTTTGGAAATCAGGTAAAGTCATAGTAAAACTTCCCTCAATCTGGTTCACTCGGCATCAGTTTTGGTGGGGTCCTGGAACGAAAAATTGAGGATATT
Source organism: Tenualosa ilisha (assembly GCA_015244755.2). NCBI lineage: Eukaryota > Metazoa > Chordata > Actinopteri > Clupeiformes > Clupeidae > Tenualosa > Tenualosa ilisha. Next base: position 15,580 of record PYXC01001616.1, on the reverse strand, counting down.
GGGCACATGGAAAGTTGGAAAGTGGCTATGCATACATTAAACCAGACGTTCACATCATGCGGTTTCTGAAAATATATGATTTAAGGCAGATTGTTGTAAATCAGTCAGTGTCACAGTGAAAAATACCTCAGTGTGGTTCACTCGTCTTCAGATTCGGTGGGGTCCTGCAACGAAAATTTGAGGATATTGGGCACATGGAAAGTTGGAACGTGGCTATGCATACATTAAACAAACGTTGTCTTCATGCTGTTTCTAAAAATGTATGATTTAAGGCAGATTGTTGTAAATCAGTCAGTGTCACAGTGAAAAATACCTCAGTGTGGTTCACTCGTCTTCAGATTCGGTGTGGTCCTGCAACGAAAATTTGAGGATATTGGGCACATGGAAAGTTGGAACGTGGCTATGCATACATTAAACCAGACGTTCACATCATGCTGTTTCTAAAATTGTATGATTTAAGGCAGATTGTTGGAAATCAGTCAGTGTCACAGTGAAAAATACCTCAGTGTGGTTCACTCGTCATGAGATTCGGTGGGTTCCTGCAACGAAAAATTGAGGATATTGGGCACATGGAAAGTTGGAACGTGGCTATGCATACATTAAACAAGAAGGTGTCTTCATGCTGTTTCTAAAAATTTATGATTTAATGTAGATTTTTGGAAATCAGGCAAAGTCACAATAAAACTTACCTCAATCTGGTTCACTCGGCATCAGTTTTGGTGGGGTCTTGTAACGAAAAATTGAGGATATTGGGCACATGGAAAGTTGGAACGTGGCTATGCATACATTAATCCAGACGTTCACATCATGCTGTTTATAAAAATGTATGATTTAAGGCAGATTGTTGTAAATCAGGCAAAGTCACAGTAAAACTTACCTCAATCTGGTTCACTCGGCATCAGTTTTGGTGGGGTCCTGCAATGAAAAATTGAGGATATTGGGCATATGGAAAGTTGGAACGTGGCTATGCATACATTAGACGAGACGTTCACATCATCCTGTTTTTAAAAATGTATGATTTAAGGCAGATTGTTGTAAATCAGTCAGTGTCAAAGTGAAAAATACGTCAGTGTGGTTCACTCGTCTTGAGATTCGGTGGGGTCCTGCAACGAAAAATTGAGGATATTGGGCACATGGAAAGTTGGAACGTGGCTACGCATACATTAAACAAACGTTGTGTTCATCCTGTTTCTAAAAATGTATGATTTAAGGCAGATTGTTGTAAATCAGTCAGTGTCAAAGTGAAAAATACCTCAGTGTGGTTCACTCGTCTTCAGATACGGTGGGGTCCTGCAACGAAAAATTGAGGATATTGGGCACATGGAAAGTTGGAACGTGGCTATGCATACATTAAACCAGACGTTGTCTTCATGCTGTTTCTAAAAATGTATGATTTAATGTAGATTTTTGGAAATCAGGCAAAGTCACAGTAAAACTTACCTCCATCTGGTTCACTCAGCATCAGTTTTGGTGGGGTGCTTCAATGAAAAATTGAGGATATTGGGCACATGGAAAGTTGGAACGTGGCTACGCATACATTAAACAAACGTTGTCTTCATCCTGTTTCTAAAAATGTATGATTTGAGGCAGATTGTTGTAAATCAGTCAGTGTCAAAGTGAAAAATACCTCAGTGTGGTTCACTCGTCTTCAGATTCGGTGGGGTCCTGCAACGAAAAATTGAGGATATTGGGCACATGGAAAGTTGGAACGTGGCTATGCATACATTAAACCAGACGTTGTCTTCATGCTGTTTCTAAAAATGTATGATTTAAGGCAGATTGTTGTAAATCAGTCAGTGACACAGTGAAAAATACCTCAGTGTGGTTCACTCGTCTTCATATTCGGTGGGGTCCTGCAACGAAAAATTGAGGATATTGGGCACATGGAAAGTTGGAACGTGGCTATGCATACATTAAACCAGACGTTCACATCATGCTGTTTCTAAAAATGTGTGATTTAAGGCAAATTGTTGTAAATCAGTCAGTGTCACAGTGAAAAATACCTCAGTGTGGTTCACTCGTCTTCAGATTTGGTGGGGTCCTGCAACGAAAAATTGAGGATATTGAGCACATGGAAAGTTGGAACGTGGCTATGCATACATTAAACCAGACGTTCACATCATGCTGTTTCTAAAATTTTATGATTTAAGGCAGATTGTTGTAAATCACTCAGTGTCACAGTGAAAAATACCTCAGTGTGGTTCACTCGTCTTGAGATTCGGTGGGGTCCTGCAACGAAAAATTGAGGATATTGGGCACATGGAAAGTTGGAACGTGGCTATGCATACATTAAACCAGACGTTCACATCATGCTGTTTCTAAAAATGTATGATTTAAGGCAGATTGTTGTAAATCAGGCAAAGTCACAGTAAAACTTACCTCAATCTGGTTCACTCGGCATCAGTTTTGGTGGGGTCCTGCAACGAAAAATTGAGGATATTGGGCACATGGAAAGTTGGAACATGGCTATGCATACATTAAACCAGACGTTGTCTTCATGCTGTTTCTAAAAATGTATGATTTAATGTAGATTTTTGGAAATCAGGCAAAGTCACAGTAAAACTTACCTCCATCTGGTTCACTCAGCATCAGTTTTGGTGGGGTCCTTCAATGAAAAATTGAGGATATTGGGCACATGGAAAGTTGGAACGTGGCTATGCATACATTAAACCAGACGTTCACATCATGCTGTTTCTAAAAATGTATGATTTAAGGCAGATTGTTCTAAATCAGTCAGTGTCACAGTGAAAAATACATCAGTGTGGTTCACTCGTCTTCAGATTCGGTGGGGTCTTGCAACGAAAAATTGAGGATATTGGGCACATGGAAAGTTGGAACGTGGCTATGCATACATTAAACCAGACGTTCACATCATGCCGTTTCTAAAAATGTATGATTTAAGGCAGATTGTTGTAAATCACTCAGTGTCACAGTGAAAAATACCTCAGTGTGGTTCACTCGTCTTCAGATTCGGTGGGTTCCTGCAACGAAAAATTGAGGATATTGGGCAGATGGAAAGTTGGAACGTGGCTATGCATACATTAAACCAGACGTTGTCTTCATGCTGTTTCTAAAAATGTATGATTTAATGTAGATTTTTGGACATCAGGCAAAGTCACAGTAAAACTTACCTTAATCTGGTGCACTCGGCATCAGTTTTGGTGGGGTCCTGCAACGAAAAATTGAGGATATTGGGGACATGGAAAGTTGGAATGTGGCTATGCATACATTAAACCAGACGTTCACATCATGCTGTTTCTAAAAATGTATGATTTAAGGCAGATTGTTGTAAATCAGTCAGTGTCACAGTGAAAAATACCTCAGTGTGGTTCACTCGTCTTCAGATACGGTGGGGTCCTGCAACGAAAAATTGAGGATATTGGGCAGATGGAAAGTTGGAACGTGGCTATGCATACATTAAACCAGACGTTCACATCATGCTGTTTCTAAAAATGTATGATTTAAGGCAGATTGTTGTAAATCAGGCAAAGTCACAGTAAAACTTACCTCCATCTGGTTCACTCAGCATCAGTTTTGGTGGGGTCCTTCAACGAAAAATTGAGGATATTGGGCACATGGAAAGTTGGAACGTGGCTATGCATACATTAAACCAGACGTTCACATCATGCTGTTACTAAAAATGTATGATTTAAGGCAGATTGTTGTAAATCAGTCAGTGTCACAGTGAAAAATACCTCAGTGTGGCTCACTAGTCTTCAGATTCGGTGGGGTCCTGCAACGAAAAATTGAGGATATTGGGCACATGGAAAGTTGGAACGTGGCTATGCATACATTAAACCAGATGTTCACATCATGCTGTTTCTAAAAATGTATGATTTAAGGCAGATCGTTGTAAATCAGTCAGTGTCACAGTGCAAAATACCTCAGTGTGGTTCACTCGTCTTCAGATACGGTGGGGTCCTGCAACGAAAAATTGAGGATATTGGGCACATGGAAAGTTGGAACGTGGCTATGCATACACTAAACCAGACGTTGTCTTCATGCTGTTTCTAAAAATGTATGATTTAATGTAGATTTTTGGAAATCAGGCAAAGTCACAGTAAAACTTACCTCCATCTGGTTCACTCAGCATCAGTTTTGGTGGGGTCCTTCAATGAAAAATTGAGGATATTGGGCACATGGAAAGTTGGAAGGTGGCTATGCATACATTAAACCAGATGTTCACATCATGCTGTTTCTGAAAATGTATGATTTAAGGCAGATTGTTGTAAATCAGTCAGTGTCACAGTGAAAAATACCTCAGTGTGGCTCACTAGTCTTCAGATTCGGTGGGGTCCTGCAACGAAAAATTGAGGATATTGGGCACATGGAAAGTTGGAACGTGGCTATGCATACATTAAACCAGACGTTCACATCATGCTGTTTCTGAAAATGTATGATTTAAGGCAGATTGTTGTAAATCAGTCAGTGTCACAGTGAAAAATACCTCAGTGTGGTTCACTCATCTTCATATTCGGTGGGGTCCTGCAACGAAAAATTGAGGATATTGGGCACATGGAAAGTTGGAACGTGGCTATGCATACATTAAACCAGACGTTCACATCATGCTGTTTCTGAAAATGTATGATTTAAGGCAGATTGTTGTAAATCAGTCAGTGTCACAGTGAAAAATACCTCAGTGTGGTTCACTCGTCTTCAGATTCGGTGGGGTCCTGCAACGAAAAATTGAGGATATTGGGCACATGGAAAGTTGGAACGTGGCTATGCATACATTAAACCAGACGTTGTCTTCATGCTGTTTCTGAAAATGTATGATTTAATGTAGATTTTTGGAAATCAGGCAAAGTCACAGTAAAACTTACCTCCAGCATCAGTTTTGGTGGGGTCCTTCAATGAAAAATTGAGGATATTGGGCACATGGAAAGTTGGAACGTGGCTATGCATACATTAAACCAGACGTTCACATCATGCTGTTTCTGAAAATGTATGATTTAAGGCAGATTGTTGTAAATCAGTCAGTGTCACAGTGAAAAATACCTCAGTGTGGTTCACTCGTCTTCAGATACGGTGGGGTCCTGCAACGAAAAATTGAGGATATTGGGCACATGGAAAGTTGGAACGTGGCTATGCATACATTAAACCAGACGTTCACATCATGCTGTTTCTAAAATTGTATGATTTAAGGCAGATTGTTGTAAATCAGTCAGTGTCACAGTGAAAAATACCTCAGTGTGGTTCACTCGTCTTGAGATTCGGTGGGGTCCTGCAACGAAAAATTGAGGATATTGGGCACATGGAAAGTTGGAACGTGGCTATGCATACATTAAACAAACGTTGTCTTCATCCTGTTTCTAAAAATGTATGATTTAAGGCAGATTGTTGTAAATCAGTCAGTGTCAAAGTGAAAAATACCTCAGTGTGGTTCACTCGTCTTCAGATTCGGTGGGGTCCTGCAACGAAAAATTGAGGATATTGGGCACATGGAAAGTTGGAACGTGGCTATGCATACATTAAACCAGACGTTCACATCATGCTGTTTCTAAAATTGTATGATTTAAGGCAGATTGTTGTAAATCAGTCAGTGTCACAGTGAAAAATACCTCAGTGTGGTTCACTCGTCTTGAGATTCGGTGGGGTCCTGCAACGAAAAATTGAGGATATTGGGCACATGGAAAGTTGGAACGTGGCTATGCATACATTAAACAAACGTTGTCTTCATCCTGTTTCTAAAAATGTATGATTTAAGGCAGATTGTTGTAAATCAGTCAGTGTCAAAGTGAAAAATACCTCAGTGTGGTTCACTCGTCTTCAGATTCGGTGGGGTCCTGCAACGAAAAATTGAGGATATTTGGCACATGGAAAGTTGGAACGTGGCTATGCATACATTAAACCAGACGTTCACATCATGCTGTTTCTAAAATTGTATGATTTAAGGCAGATCGTTGTAAATCAGTCAGTGTCACAGTGCAAAATACCTCAGTGTGGTTCACTCGTCTTCAGATACGGTGGGGTCCTGCAACGAAAAATTGAGGATATTGGGCACATGGAAAGTTGGAACGTGGCTATGCATACATTAAACCAGACGTTGTCTTCATGCTGTTTCTAAAAATGTATGATTTAATGTAGATTTTTGGAAATCAGGCAAAGTCACAGTAAAACTTACCTCCATCTGGTTCACTCAGCATCAGTTTTGGTGGGGTCCTTCAATGAAAAATTGAGGATATTGGGCACATGGAAAGTTGGAACGTGGCTATGCATACATTAAACCAGATGTTCACATCATGCTGTTTCTGAAAATGTATGATTTAAGGCAGATTGTTGTAAATCAGTCAGTGTCACAGTGAAAAATACCTCAGTGTGGCTCACTAGTCTTCAGATTCGGTGGGGTCCTGCAACGAAAAATTGAGGATATTGGGCACATGGAAAGTTGGAACGTGGCTATGCATACATTAAAGAAACGTTGTCTTCATCCTGTTTCTAAAAATGTATGATTTAAGGCAGATTGTTGTAAATCGGTCAGTGTCAAAGTGAAAAATACCTCAGTGTGGTTCACTCGTCTTCAGATTCGGTGGGGTCCTGCAACGAAAAATTGAGGATATTGGGCACATGGAAAGTTGGAACGTGGCTATGCATACATTAAACCAGACGTTGTCTTCATGCTGTTTCTAAAAATGTATGATTTAAGGCAGATTGTTGTAAATCAGTCAGTGTCACAGTGAAAAATACCTCAGTGTGGTTCACTCGTCTTCATATTCGGTGGGGTCCTGCAACGAAAAATTGAGGATATTGGGCACATGGAAAGTTGGAACGTGGCTATGCATACATTAAACCAGACGTTGTCTTCATGCTGTTTCTAAAAATGTATGATTTAAGGCAGATTGTTGTAAATCAGTCAGTGTCACAGTGAAAAATACCTCAGTGTGGTTCACTCGTCTTCATATTCGGTGGGGTCCTGCAACGAAAAATTGAGGATATTGGGCACATGGAAAGTTGGAACGTGGCTATGCATACATTAAACCAGACGTTGTCTTCATGCTGTTTCTAAAAATGTATGATTTAAGGCAGATTGTTGTAAATCAGTCAGTGTCACAGTGAAAAATACCTCAGTGTGGTTCACTCGTCTTGAGATTCGGTGGGGTCCTGCAACGAAAAATTGAGGATATTGGGCACATGGAAAGTTGGAACGTGGCTATGCATACATTAAACCAGACGTTGTCTTCATGCTGTTTCTAAAAATGTATGATTTAAGGCAGATGTTGTAAATCAGTCAGTGTCACAGTGAAAAATACCTCAGTGTGGTTCACTCGTCTTGAGATTCGGTGGGGTCCTGCAACGAAAAATTGAGGATATTGGGCACATGGAAAGTTGGAACGTGGCTATGCATACATTAAACAAACGTTGTCTTCATCCTGTTTCTAAAAATGTATGATTTAAGGCAGATTGTTGTAAATCAGTCAGTGTCAAAGTGAAAAATACCTCAGTGTGGTTCACTCGTCTTCAGATTCGGTGGGGTCCTGCAACGAAAAATTGAGGATATTGGGCACATGGAAAGTTGGAACGTGGCTATGCATACATTAAACCAGACGTTGTCTTCATGCTGTTTCTAAAAATGTATGATTTAATGTAGATTTTTGGAAATCATGCAAAGTCACAGTAAAACTTACCTCAATCTGGTTCACTCGGCAGCAGTTTTGGTGGGGTCCTGCAACGAAAAATTGAGGATATTGGGCACATGGAAAGTTGGAACGTGGCTATGCATACATTAGACGAGACGTTCACATCATGCTGTTTCTAAAAATGTATGATTTAAGGCAGATTGTTGTAAATCAGTCAGTGTCAAAGTGAAAATACCTCAGTGTGGTTCACTCGTCTTCAGATTTGGTGGGGTCCTGCAACGAAAAATTGAGGATATTGAGCGCATGGAAAGTTGGAACGTGGCTATGCCTACATTAAACCAGACGTTCACATCATGCTGTTTCTAAAATTGTATGATTTAAGGCAGATTGTTGTAAATCAGTCAGTGTCACAGTGAAAAATACCTCAGTGTGGTTCACTCGTCTTGAGATTCGGTGGGGTCCTGCAACGAAAAATTGAGGATATTGGGCACATGGAAAGTTGGAACGTGGCTATGCATACATTAAACAAACGTTGTCTTCATCCTGTTTCTAAAAATGTATGATTTAAGGCAGATTGTTGTAAATCAGTCAGTGTCACAGTGAAAAATACCTCAGTGTGGTTCACTCGTCTTCATATTCGGTGGGGTCCTGCAACGAAAAATTGAGGATATTGGGCACATGGAAAGTTGGAACGTGGCTATGCATACATTAAACCAGACGTTCACATCATGCTGTTTCTAAAAATGTATGATTTAAGGCAGATTGTTGTAAATCAGTCAGTGTCACAGTGAAAAATACCTCAGTGTGGTTCACTCGTCTTCAGATTCGGTGGGGTCCTGCAACGAAAAATTGAGGATATTGGGCACATGGAAAGTTGGAACGTGGCTATGCATACATTAAACCAGACGTTCACATCATGCTGTTTCTAAAAATGTATGATTTAAGGCAGATTGTTGTAAATCAGGCAAAGTCACAGTAAAACTTACCTCAATCTGGTTCACTCGGCATCAGTTTTGGTGGGGTCCTGCAACGAAAAATTGAGGATATTGGGCACATGGAAAGTTGGAACGTGGCTATGCATACATTAAACCAGACGTTCACATCATGCTGTTTCTAAAAATGTATGATTTAATGCAGATTTTTGGAAATCAGGCAAAGTCACAGTAAAACTTACCTCAATCTGGTTCACTCGGCATCAGTTTTGGTGGGGTCCTGCAACGAAAAATTGAGGATATTGGGCACATGGAAAGTTGGAACGTGGCTATGCATACATTAAACCAGACGTTCACATCATGCTGTTTCTAAAAATGTATGATTTAAGGCAGATTGTTGTAAATCAGTCAGTGTCACAGTGAAAAATACCTCAGTGTGGTTCACTCGTCTTCAGATTCGGTGGGTTCCTGCAACGAAAAATTGAGGATATTGGGCACATGGAAAGTTGGAACGTGGCTATGCATACATTAAACCAGACGTTCACATCATGCTGTTTCTAAAAATGTATGATTTAAGGCAGATTGTTGTAAATCAGGCAAAGTCACAGTAAAACTTACCTCAATCTGGTTCACTCGGCATCAGTTTTGGTGGGGTCCTGCAACGAAAAATTGAGGATATTGGGCACATGGAAAGTTGGAACGTGGCTATGCATACATTAAACAAACGTTGTCTTCATCCTGTTTCTAAAAATGTATGATTTAAGGCAGATTGTTGTAAATCAGTCAGTGTCACAGTGAAAAATACCTCAGTGTGGTTCACTCGTCTTCATATTCGGTGGGGTCCTGCAACGAAAAATTGAGGATATTGGGCACATGGAAAGTTGGAACGTGGCTATGCATACATTAAACCAGACGTTGTCTTCATGCTGTTTCTAAAAATGTATGATTTAAGGCAGATTGTTGTAAATCAGTCAGTGTCACAGTGAAAAATACCTCAGTGTGGTTCACTCGTCTTGAGATTCGGTGGGGTCCTGCAACGAAAAATTGAGGATATTGGGCACATGGAAAGTTGGAACGTGGCTATGCATACATTAAACAAACGTTGTCTTCATCCTGTTTCTAAAAATGTATGATTTAAGGCAGATTGTTGTAAATCAGTCAGTGTCAAAGTGAAAAATACCTCAGTGTGGTTCACTCGTCTTCAGATTCGGTGGGGTCCTGCAACGAAAAATTGAGGATATTGGGCACATGGAAAGTTGGAACGTGGCTATGCATACATTAAACCAGACGTTGTCTTCATGCTGTTTCTAAAAATGTATGATTTAATGTAGATTTTTGGAAATCAGGCAAAGTCACAGTAAAACTTACCTCAATCTGGTTCACTCGGCATCAGTTTTGGTGGGGTCTTGCAACGAAAAATTGAGGATATTGGGCACATGGAAAGTTGGAACGTGGCTATGCATACATTAACCAGACGTTCACATCATGCTGTTTCTAAAAATGTATGATTTAAGGCAGATTGTTGTAAATCAGGCAAAGTCACAGTAAAACTTACCTCAATCTGGTTCACTCGGCATCAGTTTTGGTGGGGTCCTGCAACGAAAAATTGAGGATATTGGGCACATGGAAAGTTGGAACGTGGCTATGCATACATTAACCAGACGTTCACATCATGCTGTTTCTAAAAATGTATGATTTAAGGCAGATTGTTGTAAATCAGTCAGTGTCAAAGTGAAAAATACGTCAGTGTGGTTCACTCGTCTTGAGATTCGGTGGGGTCCTGCAACGAAAAATTGAGGATATTGGGCACATGGAAAGTTGGAACGTGGCTACGCATACATTAAACCAACGTTGTCATCATGCTGTTTCTAAAAATGTATGATTTAAGGCAGATTGTTGTAAATCAGTCAGTGTCAAAGTGAAAAATACCTCAGTGTGGTTCACTCGTCTTCACATTCGGTGGGGTCCTGCAACGAAAAATTGAGGATATTGGGCACATGGAAAGTTGGAACGTGGCTATGCATACATTAAACCAGACGTTGTCTTCATGCTGTTTCTAAAAATGTATGATTTAATGTAGATTTTTGGAAATCAGGCAAAGTCACAGTAAAACTTACCTCCATCTGGTTCACTCAGCATCAGTTTTGGTGGGGTGCTTCAATGAAAAATTGAGGATATTGGGCACATGGAAAGTTGGAACGTGGCTACGCATACATTAAACAAACGTTGTCTTCATCCTGTTTCTAAAAATGTATGATTTAAGGCAGATTGTTGTAAATCAGTCAGTGTCAAAGTGAAAATACCTCAGTGTGGTTCACTCGTCTTCAGATTCGGTGGGGTCCTGCAACGAAAAATTGAGGATATTGGGCACATGGAAAGTTGGAACGTGGCTATGCATACATTAAACCAGACGTTGTCTTCATGCTGTTTCTAAAAATGTATGATTTAATGTAGATTTTTGGAAATCAGGCAAAGTCACAGTAAAACTTACCTCAATCTGGTTCACTCGCATCAGTTTTGGTGGGGTCCTGCAACGAAAAATTGAGGATATTGGGCACATGGAAAGTTGGAACGTGGCTATGCATACATTAAACCAGACGTTCACATCATGCTGTTTCTAAAAATGTATGATTTAAGGCAGATTGTTGTAAATCAGGCAAAGTCACAGTAAAACTTACCTCAATCTGGTTCACTCGGCATCAGTTTGGTGGGGTCCTGCAACGAAAAATTGAGGATATTGGGCATATGGAAAGTTGGAACGTGGCTATGCATACATTAAGACGAGACGTTCACATCATCCTGTTTTTAAAAATGTATGATTTAAGGCAGATTGTTGTAAATCAGTCAGTGTCAAAGTGAAAAATACGTCAGTGTGGTTCACTCGTCTTGAGATTCGGTGGGGTCCTGCAACGAAAAATTGAGGATATTGGGCACATGGAAAGTTGGAACGTGGCTACGCATACATTAAACAAACGTTGTCTTCATCCTGTTTCTAAAAATGTATGATTTAAGGCAGATTGTTGTAAATCAGTCAGTGTCAAAGTGAAAAATACCTCAGTGTGGTTCACTCGTCTTCACATTCGGTGGGGTCCTGCAACGAAAAATTGAGGATATTGGGCACATGGAAAGTTGGAACGTGGCTATGCATACATTAAACCAGACGTTGTCTTCATGCTGTTTCTAAAAATGTATGATTTAATGTAGATTTTTGGAAATCAGGCAAAGTCACAGTAAAACTTACCTCCATCTGGTTCACTCAGCATCAGTTTTGGTGGGGTGCTTCAATGAAAAATTGAGGATATTGGGCACATGGAAAGTTGGAACGTGGCTACGCATACATTAAACAAACGTTGTCTTCATCCTGTTTCTAAAAATGTATGATTTGAGGCAGATTGTTGTAAATCAGTCAGTGTCAAAGTGAAAAATACCTCAGTGTGGTTCACTCGTCTTCAGATTCGGTGGGGTCCTGCAACGAAAAATTGAGGATATTGGGCACATGGAAAGTTGGAACGTGGCTATGCATACATTAAACCAGACGTTGTCTTCATGCTGTTTCTAAAAATGTATGATTTAAGGCAGATTGTTGTAAATCAGTCAGTGACACAGTGAAAAATACCTCAGTGTGGTTCACTCGTCTTCATATTCGGTGGGGTCCTGCAACGAAAAATTGAGGATATTGGGCACATGGAAAGTTGGAACGTGGCTATGCATACATTAAACCAGACGTTCACATCATGCTGTTTCTAAAAATGTGTGATTTAAGGCAAATTGTTGTAAGTCAGTCAGTGTCACAGTGAAAAATTACCTCAGTGTGGTTCACTCGTCTTCAGATTTGGTGGGGTCCTGCAACGAAAAATTGAGGATATTGAGCACATGGAAAGTTGGAACGTGGCTATGCATACATTAAACCAGACGTTCACATCATGCTGTTTCTAAAATTTTATGATTTAAGGCAGATTGTTGTAAATCACTCAGTGTCACAGTGAAAAATACCTCAGTGTGGTTCACTCGTCTTGAGATTCGGTGGGGTCCTGCAACGAAAAATTGAGGATATTGGGCACATGGAAAGTTGGAACGTGGCTATGCATACATTAAACCAGACGTTCACATCATGCTGTTTCTAAAAATGTATGATTTAAGGCAGATTGTTGTAAATCAGGCAAAGTCACAGTAAAACTTACCTCAATCTGGTTCACTCGGCATCAGTTTTGGTGGGGTCCTGCAACGAAAAATTGAGGATATTGGGCACATGGAAAGTTGGAACGTGGCTATGCATACATTAAACCAGACGTTGTCTTCATGCTGTTTCTAAAAATGTATGATTTAATGTAGATTTTTGGAAATCAGCAAAGTCACAGTAAAACTTACCTCCATCTGGTTCACTCAGCATCAGTTTTGGTGGGGTCCTTCAATGAAAAATTGAGGATATTGGGCACATGGAAAGTTGGAACGTGGCTATGCATACATTAAACCAGACGTTCACATCATGCTGTTTCTAAAAATGTATGATTTAAGGCAGATTGTTCTAAATCAGTCAGTGTCACAGTGAAAAATACATCAGTGTGGTTCACTCGTCTTCAGATTCGGTGGGGTCTTGCAACGAAAAATTGAGGATATTGGGCACATGGAAAGTTGGAACGTGGCTATGCATACATTAAACCAGACGTTCACATCATGCTGTTTCTAAAAATGTATGATTTAAGGCAGATTGTTGTAAATCACTCAGTGTCACAGTGAAAAATACCTCAGTGTGGTTCACTCGTCTTCAGATTCGGTGGGTCCTGCAACGAAAAATTGAGGATATTGGGCAGATGGAAAGTTGGAACGTGGCTATGCATACATTAAACCAGACGTGTCACTTCATGCTGTTTCTAAAAATGTATGATTTAATGTCAGATTGTTTGTAAATCAGGCAAAGTCACAGTAAAACTTACCTCAATCTGGTTCACTCGGCATCAGTTTTGGTGGGGTCCTGCAACGAAAAATTGAGGATATTGGGCACATGGAAAGTTGGAATGTGGCTATGCATACATTAAACCAGACGTTCACATCATGCTGTTTCTAAAAATGTATGATTTAAGGCAGATTGTTGTAAATCAGTCAGTGTCACAGTGAAAAATACCTCAGTGTGGTTCACTCGTCTTCAGATACGGTGGGGTCCTGCAACGAAAAATTGAGGATATTGGGCAGATGGAAAGTTGGAACGTGGCTATGCATACATTAAACCAGACGTTCACATCATGCTGTTTCTAAAAATGTATGATTTAAGGCAGATTGTTGTAAATCAGGCAAAGTCACAGTAAAACTTACCTCCATCTGGTTCACTCAGCGTCAGTTTTGGTGGGGTCCTTCAACGAAAAATTGAGGATATTGGGCACATGGAAAGTTGGAACGTGGCTATGCATACATTAAACCAGACGTTCACATCATGCTGATTCTGAAAATGTATGATTTAAGGCAGATTGTTGTAAATCAGTCAGTGTCACAGTGAAAAATACCTCAGTGTGGTTTCACTCGTCTTCATATTCGGTGGGGTCCTGCAACGAAAAATTGAGGATATTGGGCACATGGAAAGTTGGAACGTGGCTATGCATACATTAAACCAGACGTTCACATCATGCTGTTTCTGAAAATGTATGATTTAAGGCAGATTGTTGTAAATCAGTCAGTGTCACAGTGAAAAATACCTCAGTGTGGTTCACTCGTCTTCAGATTCGGTGGGGTCCTGCAACAAAAAATTGAGGATATTGGGCAGATGGAAAGTTGGAACGTGGCTATGCATACATTAAACCAACGCTGTCTTCATGCCGTTTCTAAAAATGTATGATTTAAGGCAGATTGTTGTAAATCACTCAGTGTCACAGTGAAAAATACCTCAGTGTGGTTCACTCGTCTTCAGATTCGGTGGGTTCCTGCAACGAAAAATTGAGGATATTGGGCAGATGGAAAGTTGGAACGTGGCTATGCATACATTAAACCAGACGTTGTCTTCATGCTGTTTCTAAAAATGTATGATTTAATGTAGATTTTTGGACATCAGGCAAAGTCACAGTAAAACTTACCTTAATCTGGTGCACTCGGCATCAGTTTTGGTGGGGTCCTGCAACGAAAAATTGAGGATATTGGGGACATGGAAAGTTGGAATGTGGCTATGCATACATTAAACCAGACGTTCACATCATGCTGTTTCTAAAAATGTATGATTTAAGGCAGATTGTTGTAAATCAGTCAGTGTCACAGTGAAAAATACCTCAGTGTGGTTCACTCGTCTTCAGATACGGTGGGGTCCTGCAACGAAAAATTGAGGATATTGGGCAGATGGAAAGTTGGAACGTGGCTATGCATACATTAAACCAGACGTTCACATCATGCTGTTTCTAAAAATGTATGATTTAAGGCAGATTGTTGTAAATCAGGCAAAGTCACAGTAAAACTTACCTCCATCTGGTTCACTCAGCATCAGTTTTGGTGGGGTCCTTCAACGAAAAATTGAGGATATTGGGCACATGGAAAGTTGGAACGTGGCTATGCATACATTAAACCAGACGTTCACATCATGCTGTTTCTGAAAATGTATGATTTAAGGCAGATTGTTGAAAATCAGTCAGTGTCACAGTGAAAAATACCTCAGTGTGGTTTCACTCGTCTTCAGATTCGGTGGGGTCCTGCAACGAAAAATTGAGGATATTGGGCACATGGAAAGTTGGAACGTGGCTATGCATACATTAAACCAGACGTTCACATCATGCTGTTTCTGAAAATGTATGATTTAAGGCAGATTGTTGTAAATCAGTCAGTGTCACAGTGAAAAATACCTCAGTGTGGTTACTCGTCTTCAGATTCGGTGGGGTCCTGCAACGAAAAATTGAGGATATTGGGCACATGGAAAGTTGGAACGTGGCTATGCATACATTAAACCAGACGTTGTCTTCATGCTGTTTCTAAAAATGTATGATTTAATGTAGATTTTTGGAAATCAGGCAAAGTCACAGTAAAACTTACCTCCATCTGGTTCACTCAGCATCAGTTTTGGTGGGGTGCTTCAATGAAAAATTGAGGATATTGGGCACA
>PYXC01001614.1:0-17899 GCA_015244755.2 Tenualosa ilisha | reverse complement strand
TGAGGTATTTTCACTGTGACACTGACTGATTTTACAACAATCTGCCTTAAATCATACATTTTTTAGAAACAGCATGATGTGAACGTCTGGTTTATGTATGCATAGCCACGTTCCAACTTTCCATGTGCCCAATATCCTCAATTTTTCGTTGCAGGACCCCACCAAACTGATGCCGAGTGTACCAGATTGAGGTAAGTTTACTGTGACTTGCCTGATTTCAAAAATCTACATTAAATCATACATTTTTAGAAACAGCATGAAGACACCGTCTGATTTAATGTATGTATAGCCACGTTAAAACTTTCCATGTGCCCAATATCCTCAATTTTTCGTTGCAGGACCCCACCGAATCTGAAGACGAGTGAACCACACTGAGGTATTTTTCACTGTGACACTGACTGATTTACAACAATCTGCCTTAAATCATACAATTTTACAAACAGCATGATGTGAACGTCTGGTTTAATGTATGCATAGCCATGTTCCAACTTTCCATGTGCCCAACATCCTCAACTTTTCGTTGCAGGACCCCACCAAAACTGATGCCGAGTGTACCAGATTGAAGTAAGTTTTACTGTGACTTTGCCTGATTTCCAAAAATCTACATTAAATCATACATTTTTAGAAACAGCATGAAGACACCGTCTGATTTAATGTATGCATAGCCACGTTCCAACTTTCCATGTGCCCAATATCCTCAATTTTTCGTTGCAGGACCCCACCGAATCTGAAGACGAGTGAACCACACTGAGGTATTTTTCACTGTGACACTGACTGATTTACAACAATCTGCCTTAAATCATACATTTTTAGAAACAGCATGATGTGAACGTCTGGTTTAATGTATGCATAGCCACGTTCCAACTTTCCATGTGCCCAATATCCTCAATTTTTCGTTGCAGGACCCCACCAAAACTGATGCCGAGTGAACCAGATTGAGGTAAGTTTTACTGTGACTTTGCATGATTTACAACAATCTGCCTTAAATCATAAATTTTTAGAAACAGCATGATGTGAACGTCTGGTTTAATGTATGCATAGCCACGTTCCAACTTTCCATGTGCCCAATATCCTCAATTTTTCGTTGCAGGACCCCACCGAATCTGAAGACGAGTGAACCACACTGAGGTATTTTTCACTGTGACACTGACTGATTTACAACAATCTGCCTTAAATCATACATTTTTAGAAACAGCATGATGTGAACGTCTGGTTTAATGTATGCATAGCCACGTTCCAACTTTCCATGTGCCCAATATCCTCAATTTTTCGTTGCAGGACCCCACCGAATCTGAAGACGAGTGAACCACACTGAGGTATTTTTCACTGTGACACTGACTGATTTACAACAATCTGCCTTAAATCATACAATTTTAGAAACAGCATGATGTGAACGTCTGGTTTAATGTATTCATAGCTACATTCCAACTTTCCATGTGCCCAATATCCTCAATTTTTCGTTGCAGGACCCCACCGAATCTGAAGACGAGTGAACCACACTGAGGTATTTTTCACTGTGACACTGACTGATTTACAACAATCTGCCTTAAATCATACATTTTTAGAAACAGCATGATGTGAACGTCTGGTTTAATGTATGCATAGCCACGTTCCAACTTTCCATGTGCCCAATATCCTCAATTTTTCGTTGCAGGACCCCACCGAATCTGAAGACGAGTGAACCACACTGAGGTATTTTTCACTGTGACACTGACTGATTTACAACAATCTGCCTTAAATCATACAATTTTAGAAACAGCATGATGTGAACGTCTGGTTTAATGTATGCATAGCTACATTCCAACTTTCCATGTGCCCAATATCCTCAATTTTTCGTTGCAGGACCCCACCAAAACTGATGCCGAGTGAACCAGATAGAGGTAAGTTTTACTGTGACTTTGCCTGATTTCCAAAAATCTACATTGAATCATACATTTTTAGAAACAGCATGAAGACAACGTCTGGTTTATTGTATGCATAGCCACGTTCCAACTTTCCATGTGCCCAATATCCTCAATTTTTCGTTGCAGGACCCCACCAAAACTGATGCCGAGTGTACCAGATTGAGGTAAGTTTTACTGTGACTTTGCCTGATTTCCAAAAATCTACATTAAATCATACATTTTTAGAAACAGCATGAAGACACCGTCTGATTTAATGTATGTATAGCCACGTTAAAACTTTCCATGTGCCCAATATCCTCAATTTTTCGTTGCAGGACCCCACCGAATCTGAAGACGAGTGAACCACACTGAGGTATTTTTCACTGTGACACTGACTGATTTACAACAATCTGCCTTAAATCATACAATTTTACAAACAGCATGATGTGAACGTCTGGTTTAATGTATGCATAGCCATGTTCCAACTTTCCATGTGCCCAACATCCTCAACTTTTCGTTGCAGGACCCCACCAAAACTGATGCCGAGTGTACCAGATTGAAGTAAGTTTTACTGTGACTTTGCCTGATTTCCAAAAATCTACATTAAATCATACATTTTTAGAAACAGCATGAAGACACCGTCTGATTTAATGTATGCATAGCCACGTTCCAACTTTCCATGTGCCCAATATCCTCAATTTTTCGTTGCAGGACCCCACCGAATCTGAAGACGAGTGAACCACACTGAGGTATTTTTCACTGTGACACTGACTGATTTACAACAATCTGCCTTAAATCATACATTTTTAGAAACAGCATGATGTGAACGTCTGGTTTAATGTATGCATAGCCACGTTCCAACTTTCCATGTGCCCAATATCCTCAATTTTTCGTTGCAGGACCCCACCAAAACTGATGCCGAGTGAACCAGATTGAGGTAAGTTTTACTGTGACTTTGCATGATTTACAACAATCTGCCTTAAATCATAAATTTTTAGAAACAGCATGATGTGAACGTCTGGTTTAATGTATGCATAGCCACGTTCCAACTTTCCATGTGCCCAATATCCTCAATTTTTCGTTGCAGGACCCCACCGAATCTGAAGACGAGTGAACCACACTGAGGTATTTTTCACTGTGACACTGACTGATTTACAACAATCTGCCTTAAATCATACATTTTTAGAAACAGCATGATGTGAACGTCTGGTTTAATGTATGCATAGCCACGTTCCAACTTTCCATGTGCCCAATATCCTCAATTTTTCGTTGCAGGACCCCACCGAATCTGAAGACGAGTGAACCACACTGAGGTATTTTTCACTGTGACACTGACTGATTTACAACAATCTGCCTTAAATCATACAATTTTAGAAACAGCATGATGTGAACGTCTGGTTTAATGTATTCATAGCTACATTCCAACTTTCCATGTGCCCAATATCCTCAATTTTTCGTTGCAGGACCCCACCGAATCTGAAGACGAGTGAACCACACTGAGGTATTTTTCACTGTGACACTGACTGATTTACAACAATCTGCCTTAAATCATACATTTTTAGAAACAGCATGATGTGAACGTCTGGTTTAATGTATGCATAGCCACGTTCCAACTTTCCATGTGCCCAATATCCTCAATTTTTCGTTGCAGGACCCCACCGAATCTGAAGACGAGTGAACCACACTGAGGTATTTTTCACTGTGACACTGACTGATTTACAACAATCTGCCTTAAATCATACAATTTTAGAAACAGCATGATGTGAACGTCTGGTTTAATGTATGCATAGCTACATTCCAACTTTCCATGTGCCCAATATCCTCAATTTTTCGTTGCAGGACCCCACCAAAACTGATGCCGAGTGAACCAGATAGAGGTAAGTTTTACTGTGACTTTGCCTGATTTCCAAAAATCTACATTGAATCATACATTTTTAGAAACAGCATGAAGACAACGTCTGGTTTAATGTATGCATAGCCACGTTCCAACTTTCCATGTGCCCAATATCCTCAATTTTTCGTTGCAGGACCCCACTAAAACTGCTGCCGAGTGAACCAGGTTGAGGTGAATTTTACTGTGACTTTGCCTGATTTCGAAAAATCTACATTAAGTCATACATTTTTAGAGACAGCATGAAGACAACGTCTGGTTTAATGTATGCATAGCCACGTTCCAACTTTCCATGTGCCCAATATCCTCAATTTTTCGTTGCAGGACCCCACCAAAACTGATGCCGAGTGAACCAGATTGAGGTAAGTTTTGGTGTGACTTTGCCTGATTTCCAAAAATCTACATTAAATCATACATTTTTAGAAAAAGCATGAAGACAACGTCTGGTTTAATGTATGCATAGCCACGTTCCAACTTTCCATCTGCCCAATATCCTCAATTTTTCGTTGCAGGACCCCACCGAATCTGAAGACGAGTGAACCACACTGAGGTATTTTTCACTGTGACACTGACTGATTTACAACAATCTGCCTTAAATCATACATTTTTAGAAACAGCATGATGTGAACGTCTGGTTTAATGTATGCATAGCCACGTTCCAACTTTCCATGTGCCCAATATCCTCAATTTTTCGTTGCAGGACCCCACCAAAACTGATGCCGAGTGAACCAGATTGAGGTAAGTTTTACTGTGACTTTGCATGATTTACAACAATCTGCCTTAAATCATACATTTTTAGAAACAGCATGATGTGAACGTCTGGTTTAATGTATGCATAGCCACGTTCCAACTTTCCATGTGCCCAATATCCTCAATTTTTCGTTGCAGGACCCCACCGAATCTGAAGACGAGTGAACCACACTGAGGTATTTTTCACTGTGACACTGACTGATTTACAACAATCTGCCTTAAATCATACATTTTTAGAAACAGCATGATGTGAACGTCTGGTTTAATGTATGCATAGCCACGTTCCAACTTTCCATGTGCCCAATATCCTCAATTTTTCGTTGCAGGACCCCACCGAATCTGAAGACGAGTGAACCACACTGAGGTATTTTTCACTGTGACACTGACTGATTTACAACAATCTGCCTTAAATCATACATTTTTAGAAACAGCATGATGTGAACGTCTGGTTTAATGTATGCATAGCCACGTTCCAACTTTCCATGTGCCCAATATCCTCAATTTTTCGTTGCAGGACCCCACTAAAACTGCTGCCGAGTGAACCAGGTTGAGGTGAATTTTACTGTGACTTTGCCTGATTTCGAAAAATCTACATTAAGTCATACATTTTTAGAGACAGCATGAAGACAACGTCTGGTTTAATGTATGCATAGCCACGTTCCAACTTTCCATGTGCCCAATATCCTCAATTTTTCGTTGCAGGACCCCACCAAAACTGAAGCCGAGTGAACCAGATTGAGGTAAGTTTTACTGTGACTTTGCCTGATTTCCAAAAATCTACATTAAATCATACATTTTTAGAAACAGCATGAAGACACCGTCTGGTTTAATGTATGCATAGCCACGTTCCAACTTTCCATGTGCCCAATATCCTCCATTTTTCGTTGCAGGACCCCACCGAATCGGAAGACGAGTGAACCACACTGAGGTATTTTTCACTGTGACACTGACTGATTTACAACAATCTGCCTTAAATCATACATTTTTAGAAACAGCATGCAGACAACAGCTGGTTTAATGTATGCATAGCCACGTTCCAACTTTCCATGTGCCCAATATCCTCAAATTTTCGTTGCAGGACCCCACCGAATCTGAAGACGGGTGAACCACACTGAGGTATTTTTCACTGTGACACTGACTGATTTACAACAATCTGCCTTAAATCATACATTTTTAGAAACAGCATGATGTGAACGTCTGGTTTAATGTATGCATAGCCACGATCCAACTTTCCATGTGCCCAATATCCTCAATTTTTCGTTGTAGAACCCCACCAAAACTGATGCCGAGTGAACCAGATTGAGGTAAGTTTTACTGTGACTTTGCCTGATTTACAACAATCTGCCTTAAATCATACATTTTTAGAAACAGCATGATGTGAACGTCTGGTTTAATGTATGCATAGCCACGTTCCAACTTTCCATGTGCCCAATATCCTCAATTTTTCGTTGCAGGACCCCACTAAAACTGCTGCCGAGTGAACCAGGTTGAGGTGAGTTTTACTGTGACTTTGCCTGATTTCGAAAAATCTACATTAAATCATACATTTTTAGAAACAGCATGAAGACAACGTCTCGTTTAATGTATACATAGCCACGATCCAACTTTCCATGTGCCCAATATCCTCAATTTTTCGTTGCAGGACCCCACCAAAACTGAAGCCGAGTGAACCAGAATGAGGTAAGTTTTACTGTGACTTTCCCTGATTTCCCAAAATCTACATTAAATCATACATTTTTAGAAACAGCATGAAGACACCGTCTGGTTTAATGTATGCATAGCCACGTTCCAACTTTCCATGTGCCCAATATCCTCAATTTTTCGTTGCAGGACCCCACCAAAACTGATGCCGAGTGAACCAGATTGAGGTAAGTTTTACTGTGACTTTGCATGATTTACAACAATCTGCCTTAAATCATACATTTTTAGAAACAGCATGATGTGAACGTCTGGTTTAATGTATGCATAGCCACGTTCCAACTTTCCATGTGCCCAATATCCTCAATTTTTCGCTGCAGGACCCCACCGAATCTGATGCCGAGTGAACCAGATTGAGGTTAGTTTTACTGTGACTTTGCCTGATTTCCCAAAATCTACATTAAATCATACATTTTTAGAAACAGCATGAAGACACCGGCTGGTTTAATGTATGCATAGCCACGTTCCAACTTTCCATGTGCCCAATATCCTCAATTTTTCATTGCAGGACCCCACCAAAGCTGATGCCGAGTGAATCAGATTGAGGTTAGTTTTACTGTGACTTTCCCTGATTTCCCAAAATCTACATTAAATCATACATTTTTAGAAACAGCATGAAGACACCGTCTGGTTTAATGTATGTATAGCCACGTTCCAACTTTCCATGTGCCCAATATCCTCAATTTTTCGTTGCAGCACCCCACCGAATCTGAACACGAGTGAACCACACTGAGGTATTTTTCACTGTGACACTGACTGATTTACAACAATCTGCCTTAAATCATACATTTTTAGAAACAGCATGATGTGAACGTCTGGTTTAATGTATGCATAGCCACGTTCCAACTTTCCATGTGCCCAATATCCTCAATTTTTCGTTGCAGGACCCCACCGAATCTGAAGACGAGTGAACCAGATTGAGGTAAGTTTTACTGTGACTTTGCATGATTTCCAACAATCTGCCTTAAATCATACATTTTTAGAAACAGCATGATGTGAACGTCTGGTTTAATGTATGCATAGCCACGTTCCAACTTTCCATGTGCCCAATATCCTCAATTTTTCGTTGCAGGACCCCACCGAATCTGAAGACGAGTGAACCACACTGAGGTATTTTTCACTGTGACACTGACTGATTTACAACAATCTGCCTTAAATCATACAATTTTAGAAACAGCATGATGTGAACGTCTGGTTTAATGTATGCATAGCCACGTTCCAACTTTCCATGTGCTCAATATCCTCAATTTTTCGTTGCAGGACCCCACCGAATCTGAAGACGAGTGAACCACACTGAGGTATTTTTCACTGTGACACTGACTGATTTACAACAATCTGCCTTAAATCATACATTTTTAGAAACAGCATGATGTGAACGTCTGGTTTAATGTATGCATAGCCACGTTCCAACTTTCCATGTGCCCAATATCCTCAATTTTTCGTTGCAGGACCCCACCGAATCTGAAGACGAGTGAACCAGATTGAGGTAAGTTTTACTGTGACTTTGCATGATTTCCAACAATCTGCCTTAAATCATACATTTTTAGAAACAGCATGATGTGAACGTCTGGTTTAATGTATGCATAGCCACGTTCCAACTTTCCATGTGCCCAATATCCTCAATTTTTCGTTGCAGGACCCCACCGAATCTGAAGACGAGTGAACCACACTGAGGTATTTTTCACTGTGACACTGACTGATTTACAACAATCTGCCTTAAATCATACAATTTTAGAAACAGCATGATGTGAACGTCTGGTTTAATGTATGCATAGCCACGTTCCAACTTTCCATGTGCTCAATATCCTCAATTTTTCGTTGAAGGACCCCACCGAATCTGAAGACGAGTGAACCACACTGAGGTATTTTTCACTGTGACACTGACTGATTTCCAACAATCTGCCTTAAATCATACATTTTTAGAAACAGCATGATGTGAACGTCTGGTTTAATGTATGCATAGCCACGTTCCAACTTTCCATGTGCCCAATATCCTCAATTTTTCGTTGCAGGACCCCACTAAAACTGCTGCCGAGTGAACCAGGTTGAGGTGAGTTTTACTGTGACTTTGCCTGATTTCGAAAAATCTACATTAAATCATACATTTTTAGAAACAGCATGAAGACAACGTTTGGTTTAATGTATGCATAGCCACGTTCCAACTTTCCATGTGCCCAATATCCTCAATTTTTCGTTGCAAGACCCCACCGAATCTGAAGACGAGTGAACCAGATTGAGATAAGTTTTACTGTGACTTTGCATGATTTACAACAATCTGCCTTAAATCATACATTTTTAGAAACAGCATGATGTGAACGTCTGGTTTAATGTATGCATAGCCACGTTCCAACTTTCCATGTGCCCAATATCCTCAATTTTTCGTTGCAGGACCCCACCGAATCTGAAGACGGGTGAACCACACTGAAGTATTTTTCACTGTGACACTGACTGATTTACAACAATCTGCCTTAAATCATACATTTTCAGAAACAGCATGATGTGAACGTCTGGTTTAATGTATGCATAGCCACGTTCCAACTTTCCATGTGCCCAATATCCTCAATTTTTCGTTGCAGGACCCCACCGAATCTGAAGACGAGTGAACCACACTGAGGTATTTTTCACTGTGACACTGACTGATTTACAACAATCTGCCTTAAATCATACATTTTTAGAAACAGCATGATGTGAACGTCTGGTTTAATGTATGCATAGCCACGTTCCAACTTTCCATGTGCCCAATGTCCTAAATTTTTCGTTGCAGGACCCCACCAAAACTGATGCCGAGTGAACCAGATTGAGGTAAGTTTTGGTGTGACGTTGCCTGATTTCCAAAAATCTACATTAAATCATACATTTTTAGAAACAGCATGAAGACAACGTCTGGTTTAATGTATGCATAGCCACGTTCCAACTTTCCATGTGCCCAATATCCTCAATTTTTCGTTGCAAGACCCCACCAAAACTGATGCCGAGTGAACCAGATTGAGGTAAGTTTTACTGTGACTTTGCATGATTTACAACAATCTGCCTTAAATCATACATTTTTAGAAACAGCATGATGTGAACGTCTGGTTTAATGTATGCATAGCCACGTTCCAACTTTCCATGTGCCCAATATCCTCAATTTTTCATTGCAGGACCCCACCAAAGCTGATGCCGAGTGAATCAGATTGAGGTTAGTTTTACTGTGACTTTGCCTGATTTCCCAAAATCTACATTAAATCATACATTTTTAGAAACAGCATGAAGACACCGTCTGGTTTAATGTATGCATAGCCACGTTCCAACTTTCCATGTGCCCAATATCCTCAAATTTTCGTTGCAGGACCCCACCGAATCTGAAGACGGGTGAACCACACTGAAGTATTTTTCACTGTGACACTGACTGATTTACAACAATCTGCCTTAAATCATACATTTTTAGAAACAGCATGATGTGAACGTCTGGTTTAATGTATGCATAGCCACGTTCCAACTTTCCATGTGCCCAATATCCTCAATTTTTCGTTGCAGGACCCCACCAAAACTGATGCCGAGTGTACCAGATTGAGGTAAGTTTTACTGTGACTTTGCATGATTTACAACAATCTGCCTTAAATCATACATTTTTAGAAACAGCATGATGTGAACGTCTGGTTTAATGTATGCATAGCCACGTTCCAACTTTCCATGTGCCCAATATCCTCAATTTTTCGTTGCAGGACCCAACCGAATCTGAAGACGAGTGAACCACACTGAGGTATTTTTCACTGTGACACTGACTGATTTACAACAATCTGCCTTAAATCATACAATTTTAGAAACAGCATGATGTGAACGTCTGGTTTAATGTATGCATAGCTACATTCCAACTTTCCATGTGCCCAATATCCTCAATTTTTCGTTGCAGGACCCCACCAAAACTGATGCCGAGTGAACCAGATTGAGGTAAGTTTTACTGTGACTTTGCCTGATTTCCAAAAATCTATATTAAATCATACATTTTTAGAAACAGCATGAAGACACCGTCTGGTTTAATGTATGCATAGCCACGTTCCAAGTTTCCATGTGCCCAATATCCTCAATTTTTCGTTGCAGGACCCCACCAAAACTGATGCCGAGTGAACCAGATTGAGGTAAGTTTTACTGTGACTTTGCATGATTTCCAAAAATCTACATTAAATCATACATTTTTAGAAACAGCATGATGTGAACGTCTGGTTTAATGTATGCATAGCCACGTTCCAACTTTCCATGTGCCCAATATCCTGAATTTTTCGTTGCAGGACCCCACCAAAACTGATGCCGAGTGAACCAGATTGACGTAAGTTTTACTGTGACTTTGCCTGATTTCCAAAAATCTACATTAAATCATACATTTTTAGAAACAGCATGAAGACACCGTCTTGTTTAATGTATGCATAGCCACGTTCCAACTTTCCATGTGCCCAATATCCTCAATTTTTCGTTGCAGGAACCCACCGAATCTCATGGCGAGTGAACCACACTGAGGTATTTTTCACTGTGACACTGACTGATTTACAACAATCTGCCTTAAATCATACATTTTTAGAAACAGCATGAAGTGAACGTCTGGTTTAATGTATGCATAGCCACGTTCCAGCTTTCCATGTGCCCAATATCCTCAATTTTTCGTTGCAGAACCCCACCGAATCTCAAGACGAGTGAACTACACTGAGGTATTTTTCACTGTGACAATGACTGATTTACAACAATCTGCCTTAAATCATACATTTTCAGACACAGCATGATGTGAACGTCTGGTTTAATGTATGCATAGCCACGTTCCAACTTTCCATGTGCCCAATATCCTCAATGTTTCGTTGCAGGAACCCACCGAATGTGAAGACGAGTGAACCACACTGAGGTATTTTTCACTGTGACACTGTGGAAATGTTAATATTTATATTTCATTTTTTAAAATAAAAATAATGTTTAAACAGTGGGTAGTGTAGTAGATGTAAACTTCATTCATACGTTACATTCAGAAATATTATGTATAACGTTATTCTCATGAATGAATGAGGCTCAAACAGAGTCTCTTCGTAAACCACAGTCAAACACAAACTGAAGAAATAAATACTTGAGTTCTTGTCGATTTTCAGTTATCTCAAAGTACATTTTAAATGATTTTATTCAGTTAATCGTTAAGTCTTTTCGGGAGACTGCGGCACATAATGGCTACAGGCTACATCTGGGCTGTATGGCATATCCACCTTATGTGCGATACAACAATGTGTGGCGCCATGACGACCATTCCTGTTTCCCACTTCCGTCACCGTTGTAGCAGCTATTGGACTGGACTGCTAGCGACATAGTAGCCAACATGAGTTCAGGCTCTACTCGTTCGGTTGTTGGCTGCAGTAACAGCAGCAACAAGATCAGAGACTTTATAAAAACAGAGTGCTACACACACATAGAGTAACCAGGAGAGAGTGCCTTTGTCAGCCACCGTACTCTCTACATATCATGCCAGCCAGTAGGCGTTCTGGAATGGCTTGCGGCGCTGAGGCTAAAATATCCTCCAAAGAAGGTGTACGTTTGCTCACATCACTTCGTAAATAAGACACCAACGGATGAACACCCAAATGCCGAACTCTTTCTTGGTTATGAGAGACCTGTGCAGAAGAAGAGGCGGACAATTGTTCGTGGGGAAACATCCGGTGAGTGAATATCAGTAACGTTACAGGAGCTAGCTATCCGGCTAGCGACAGTTTTCTGCTAACATCAACTCAACTGCAGTGTAGCATTCTAAATGTTTGCTACTTACTGGCTGTTGTTTACATTTTGAGCCTCGCTTACTTGTTACAAACATTATCGTATTGTTTTGCAGTCAAACGCATGGTCTAGTTAATAGTAATAATATAACGTTACCGGTGTAGTGGTGATGCTAGAAACCTACAACATATAGAGTACTAACTTCTGTATTTGTGTAACGTTAGATGACACAGTAGTATGTGTATGTATATTTGTTGGGATGCCTTCTGTTCATGTGCCTTTATGTGTATGCTACTGGACACCTTCATTTCATTCGGGATACATAAAGTATCTCTATCTATCCATCTAACAATGCGTGGTTATTGGTTTTTAAGTAACTTACAATTGCCACCAGCAATGTGTTGCATTGTTATCAACTATTTACTCTTCTCTTAAATGTCAGAAATGTCAACCGAACCATTAAACACTTTTATGAATTAACCACTTTTAAATGTCTTTTTGTTAACATCTGATGCAGCTCAATTGTAATACAAAGTGGGTGACATGGTGTAGAAATTTGTGAACTTATCTGAGTGCAATGTTTTACAGCAGTAGCAGAGGAGGTGAGCCAGGAGGATGAAGTTCCTGAGGAATCTCACAGGACTGTGGCCACACAATGGGAAGACCCTTCTCTCTGGGATCCCAGTTATGCAAGAAGCCAGGGAGTGGATGCACCAATACAGAATCATGTGATGACGGATGGAGCCACACAATCTGGAGAATTCAGCCATTTAATGCTCCAGAGTGATGCTGATGCATACCTGTACACAGGGCTCCCACTAGACACATTCAACACTCTTGTGTCAACATTAGAAAGGTTTTGAAATGGGACTCTTACTCTTTCAGTGCGTGATCAAATTCTTATGACAATCATGAAACTGAAATTAAACCGTGTGCTGGGAGACCTCAGTAGACAGTTCCATGTGTCACAGAGTGTTGCCAGTAGAATCATCACACACTGGATTGATAAAATGGAGGAAGGCCTGCGACCCCTTATTGTCTGGCTACCAAGAAACCATCAAGGCAACAATGCCGGCTTCATTTCAGAAGTTTTTTCCAAATACCACCTGTGTCATTGACTGTGTTAAAGCATGTTGCAGAAGCCCAAAAATCTTGACTCTAGAGGTGAGTCCTACAGCCATTATTATTCCCATAGCACAATCAAGTACCTTGTTGGAATTGCCCCCTGTGGATTAATCACGTTTATATCATCTGCCTATGGAGGACACGCCAGTGACAAGTACATCACCATGAACTCTGGTGTCCTGGACTACTTAAGGCCTGGAGATGAAGTCATGGCAGATCGAGGCTTTTTAATTCGGGACATTCTCTTTGAGAGAAGAGTGAACTTGGTTCTGCCTGCTTTCACCAGAGGTGGTGGTCAGTTAACGGTGGAACAGGTTACCAGCACACGAAGAATCGCAAATGTTCGAATTCACGTTGAGCGAGCTATTAGGCGATTAAAAGTTTACAAGATCTTGTCCCAGGTAGTACCCATAAACATGTCACCAAAGATGGACAAAATCCTTCGCATCTGTGCTGCCTTAGCCAACTGTAGAGATGACCTCATTCGTAAATTGTCTTGTCATTGTCTTGACACGTTTACAAACACATTAGTATTGACTGTAGTGTTTACTCTCTACCACCTTATTGTATCCCTGTTGTTTTCTCTTTCTCTGGCAGCTGGGCCTGGTTGGCCCATGTCATTGCAGCAGCAGTAGCAGCAGCAACAACAGTAGTGCTTTAACTACCCCTGTGATTAAATTGTTTTGTAATATACATTCATAACATTTAGGTAATTATTAATGTCATACATACATTAAATCAATAACATATTTAATATATATGTTCATATTTCAACATGTGTACAGTATATTTGATTACAGTTGTGTAAATATTAGTGGAAATAACAGTGGAAATATTGTGTACATATTAGTGAATATTAGTGGAAATATTGTGTAAATATAGTGAATATTCGTTTTTTTTAAGATATTTCATATTTTTAACATTTAATCTTTTTTAACAATAAAACTGATTGAGAGGGTGCTCTTGTTATGACATTTTAGTGTCTGAATTCCTTTTCTAGGAATTCATTATGTTTGCATATGCGCTATGCAGATTCAGTCACTGACCAACAAACTCATTGACAAGCTGAGGCAACATTGTGGAGAAGTAAAATTCAATTCAATTCAATTCAATTCAATTCAGTTTTATTTATACAGCGCCTTTTACAATAGTATTGTCTCATGGCGCTTCACAGAAGGAGCACCCAAGAGCAACAGGGGCAAGGAAAAACTCCCTTATGTTCAGTTAATCTAGGAAGAAACCTTGGGCAGATCCACGACTCAAGGGGCTAACCCAACTGCCAGGGGTCATGGAGAAAAATTACAATCAGTAGTAACCATGACAGACTATAAGTTGCCTATGGTTTAGCTAAGGTTCATAATAGTTCATAATAGAGTATTATCCCACTTTTACATTACATGGTAATCAGTCTATAGGTGGTTATCAGGAATTGGACAATGTAGCAGCGGCCAGGCATAGTGACAAACTCGAAGGAGTGAGATGGGTCATGGGGGTAACAGTAAGGGTCCATTTGACAGCGCCATTGTGAGGGGGGGTCAATCACGAAGCCTCAGGAAGGGGAGTCGGGCCCAGCATCGGCGTCCAGGAAGGTCCTCTGTGATGGGGAGTCGGTCCTGACATGGGCCTCCCGTAGTGTTGGTTGTAGTCCACTCAGGAGGGGAGGGTGAGAGGAGTCCGCCAGAATGAGGCAGGGATGACACTCAGCAAAGATAATTGTGGACAGAGGAAAATAGTGAATTAGGCCAGGCTCACACATCAGAAAGCAAATGTGTAATTTGGGCATACATACATGTGTATAAAATATATATATATACATATAAATATTGAGAGAGAGCTGAAGGAGAGAGAGAGGGAGTTGTACGGCATGACACATGAAGGTTGTGCGGCGGCGCTAGGCTATAGCAGCATAACTATGGTATGATGCATGGTAAACCAGCACCACTGCAGGGATGGTCAGTGGCTGCCATGCCTCGCAACTGGGGGCAACAGCAGAGGCAGTCCCTTCCAAAAGACCCATGAGAAGTGATGATTTGCCATGCACCATCCCTAACTATGGGAAACAGTAAAGAGGAAGATTTTAAGTCTAGACTTAAAGGTATTGAGAGTGTCCGCTTGTCGAATGTGGAGGGGGAGATTATTCCACAGGAGGGGTGCACGGTAACAAAAGGCTCTTCCTCTTATCATAGATTTTGATATTCTTGGGATTACAAGGAGACCAGCATTTTGGGATCTTAGGGTTCTAGGAGGGTGGTAAGGGACAAGTAAGTCTTTAATATATGTTGGTGCATCGCCCTTGAGGGCTTTGTAGGTTAGGAGGAGTATTTTAAAATCAATTCGACTTTTAATAGGGAGCCAATGTAGGGAAGCAAGGATAGGAGAGATATGTTCGTATTTTTTAGTCCTGGTGAGAGTTCGGGCCGCAGCATTTTGTATTAGTTGTAGGTTTTTGATGCAAGTATTGCTACACCCAGAGAACAGAGCATTGCAATAGTCGAGCCTGGAAGTAATAAATGCGTGTATTAATTTTTCAGCATCCTCAAAGGATAAGAACTTTCTAACCTTAGCAATATTTCGTAGGGGAGAAAATCTTTTCAGATGTGCTACCCTCTCCTGAACATAAAGCTCATCAAATGGTACAGAGAATGAAATGGTGTCATTTGGGCTCCAGATAAACAATTTGGCCATCCTAAGGCCGGTACAAAACATGCCCAGCTGCACCTGCATGTAGTATCCGTGGACACCTGTTTTTTGAAGTTGTGGTACTCCATCTATTAGCTTCACATCACTGCCATTTTGGGTAAGCTGATACAAGAGGGTGGGATAGAGCTTGTTGGGACTGGGCATTTTATTTCCAGTAGGACAGAGGAGTCGATCACCCCATCTGGACTTGCGGAGAGCCATGTGTGTAATGTTCATGCCCTGCTCTTTAAGAGTATTCAAATGTCTGCCCTATCAACTTTCGATGGTACTTTAGGCGCCTACCATGGTGACCATGGGTAATGGGGAATCAGGGTTCGATTCCGGAGAGGGAGCCTGAGAAACGGCTACCACATCCAAGGAAGGCAGCAGGCGCGCAAATTACCCATTACCGACACGGTGAGGTAGTGACGAAAAATAACAATACAGGTCTCTTTCGAGGCCCTGTAATTGGAATGAGCGTATCCTAAACCCATGGGCAAGGACCCATTGGAGGGCAAGTCTGGTGCCAGCAGCCGCGGTAATTCCAGCTCCAAAAGCGTATATTAAAGTTGCTGCAGTTAAAAAGCTCGTAGTTGGATTTCGGGAGTGGGCTGGCGGTCCGCCACGAGGCGTGCCACCGTCTGTCCCGTACCCCTGCCTCCCGGCGCTCCCCGGATGCCCTTAGCTGGGTGTCCGACGGGGCCCGGAGCGTTTACTTTGAAAAAATTAGAGTGTTCAAAGCAGGCCGCAGCACGCCTGAATACCGCAGCTAGGAATAATGGAATAGGACTCCGGTTCTATTTTGTGGGTTTTCGGAACCAGGGCCATGATTAAGAGGGACGGCCGGATTGAAATTTTTCAATTTCAGGATCCAGAGGCGTTCTGCTCTCCCACTCTGTGCTAAAGCCAAGCCAGGGTTACTTTCAGGACCACAGACCAGCCAAGGTAAGTAGTGTCTGAAGCTGGGACTGGGGCTGGCAGTCAGGCCTTGGTGTTGGGGCTGGGGCTGGAGCTGGAGCTGGAGCTGGGGCCTGGTGTTGGGGCTGGGGCAGTGTCTGTCAGCCCCAGCTGGAAGTCAGGCCTTGGTCATAGGGGCAGGGGCTGGGGCTGGCAGTCAGGCCTTGGGTGTTGGTGTTAGTGTTGGTGTTGGTGTTGGTGCTGGAGCTGGAGCTGGAGCTGGAGCTGTGGCTGGGGCCTGGTGTTGGGGCTGGGGGCAGTGTCTGTCAGCCCCAGCTGGAAGTCAGGCCTTGGTCTCAGGGGCAGGGGCTGGGGCAGGCAGTCAGGCCTTGGGTGTTGGTGTTGGTGTTAGTGTTGGTGTTGGTTGGTGCTGGGGCTGGGGAAGGGGCAGAGGCAGGGGCATGGGGAGCTCTACTTCTTACCAAAAGCATAAATATTTTTATTTTAATGTATTTATATTTATTTATTTTTCCTCCCCGCCCCCAATTTCAGGATCCAGTTCTACTCTCCCCCTCTGTGCTAAAGTCAAGCCAGGATTGCTTTCAAGACCACAGACCAGCCAAGGTAAGTAGTGTTGTGCATCTGAAAATGTTGAGGCTGGGATTGGGGCCTGGCACTCAGGCCTTGGGTCTTGGGGTGCTGGTGCTGGTTCTAGGGGGCAGGTGGCAGGGGCAGTCTCTGACGGCCAGTCCTTGGGCGTTGGGGCTGGGTTTTTGGCTGTGGGCATTGGGCTGGGGGGGGGGTTGGGGTGTGGGGTAGGTTTAGGTTTGGGCCCACGGGCAGGCGCTGGAGGTGGCTAAATGTGAGCTGGGCGTTGGGCTGGGGGCCGGGCAAGCGGTCTGGCGGCCAGTCTTGGGCGTTGCTGCTGGGTTTAGGCTGTGGGCATTGGGCTGGGGGTGAGGGTTGGGGTGTGGGGCTATGGTTGGGGTGTGGGGGCTAGGTTTAGGTTTGGGCCACGGGCAGGCGCTGGAGGTGGCTAACGTGTGCTGGGGTTGGGCTGGGGCCGGGCAAGCGTCTTGACGGCCAGTCCTTGGGCGTTGCTGCTGGGTTTAGGCTGTGGGCATTGGGCTGGGGGTGAGGGTTGGGGTGTGGGGCTATGGTTGGGGTGTGGGGCTAGGTTTAGGTTTGGGCCACGGGCAGGCGCTGGAGGTGGCTAACTGTGTGCTGGGCGTTGGGCTGGGCCGGGCAAGCGTCT
>PYXC01001613.1:0-19624 GCA_015244755.2 Tenualosa ilisha | reverse complement strand
GTAATCCGGCTTTTGTACCACATTTTGACATTTCATTGTCAACACTCAAAACATCACACTTGATATGTTCATGCAATGCAGAAGGCAATGATTCATTGTCACTTGTCATGTTCAGGCAATTTCGCAATCAAATGTCAAATGATTCTTTTTGTCAAGCACAGTTCAGGACATAGAATACCACTTTTTCAAATGATCATGTCATACGTCATGTCAATGCAAGGTAGCTGCGGTTACTGACCTAAAACATGTCAGAATGTTCTGGTACATTACATTTACATTTACATTTATGCATTTAGCAGACGCTTTTATCCAAAGCGACTTACAACTCATCAACTATCAATTGTTCCGGGCCAGTCTCCCCAGAGCAACTTAGGGTTAAGTGCCTTGCTGAAGGGCACAACGGTGGCAGCCGGGATTCGAACCCAAAACTTTCCAGGCTAATTACACACTAGGCAGGTTCCTTAACCACTACGCTACCACCACCCCTGGTAATACGACTCGTTAACAAAACTGCATGTTTTTGCACTGGAATGGTAATCCGGCTTTTTGTACCACATTTTGACATTTTCATTGTCAACACTCAAAACATCACACTTGATATGTTCATGCAATGCAGAAGGCAATGATTCATTGTCACTTGTCATGTTCAGGCAATTTCGCATCAAATGTCAAATGATTCTTTTTGTCAAGCACAGTTCAGGACATAGAATACCACTTTTTCAAATGATCATGTCTACGTCATGTCAATGCAAGGTAGCTGCGGTTACTGACCTAAAACATGTCAGAATGTTCTGGTACATTACATTTACGCATTTAGCAGACGCTTTTATCCAAAGCGACTTACAACTCATCAACTATCAATTGTTCCGGGCCAGTCTCCCCTAGAGCAATTTAGGATTAAGTGCCTTGTTCAAGGGCACAACGGTGGCAGCCGGGATTCGAACCCAAAACTTTCCAGGCTAATTACACACTAGGCAGGTTCCTTAACCACTACGCTACCACCACCCTGGTAAACAGCTCGTTAACAAACTGCATGTTTTTGCACTGGAATGGTAATCCGGCTTTTTGTACCACATTTTGACATTTTCATTGTCAACACTCAAAACATCACACTTGATATGTTCATGCAATGCAGAAGGCAATGATTCATTGTCACTTGTCATGTTCAGGCGATTTCGCATCAAATGTCAAATGATTCTTTTTGTCAAGCACAGTTCAGGACATAGAATACCACTTTTTCAAATGATCATGTCATACGTCATGTCAATGCAAGGTAGCTGCGGTTACTGACCTAAAACATGTCAGAACGTTCTGGTAATACGACTCGTTAACAAAACTGCATGTTTTTGCACTGGAATGGTAATCCGGCTTTTTGTACCACATTTTGACATTTTCATTGTCAACACTCAAACATCACACTTGATATGTTCATGCAATGCAGAAGGCAATGATTCATTGTCACTTGTCATGTTCAGGCAATTTCGCATCAAATGTCAAATGATTCTTTTTGTCAAGCACAGTTCAGGACATAGAATACCACTTTTTCAAATGATCATGTCATACGTCATGTCAATGCAAGGTAGCTGCGGTTACTGACCTAAAACATGTCAGAATGTTCTGGTACATTACATTTACGCATTTAGCAGACGCTTTTATCCAAAGCGACTTACAACTCATCAACTATCAATTGTTCCGGGCCAGTCTCCCCTAGAGCAACTTAGGATTAAGTGCCTTGCTCAAGGGCACAACGGTGGCAGCCGGGATTCGAACCCAAAACTTTCCAGGCTAATTACACACTAGGCAGGTTCCTTAACCACTACGCTACCACCACCCCTGGTAATACAGCTCGTTAACAAAACTGCATGTTTTTGCACTGGAATGGTAATCCGGCTTTTTGTACCACATTTTGACATTTTCATTGTCAACACTCAAAACATCACACTTGATATGTTCATGCAATGCAGAAGGCAATGATTCATTGTCACTTGTCATGTTCAGGCGATTTCGCATCAAATGTCAAATGATTCTTTTTGTCAAGCACAGTTCAGGACATAGAATACCACTTTTTCAAATGATCATGTCATACGTCATGTCAATGCAAGGTAGCTGCGGGTACTGACCTAAAACATGTCAGAACGTTCTGGTAATACGACTCGTTAACAAAACTGCATGTTTTTGCACTGGAATGGTAATCCGGCTTTTTGTACCACATTTTGACATTTTCATTGTCAACGCTCAAAACATCACACTTGATATGTTCATGCAATGCAGAAGGCAATGATTCATTGTCACTTGTCATGTTTCAGGCAATTTCGCATCAAATGTCAAATGATTCTTTTTGTCAAGCACAGTTCAGGACATAGAATACCACTTTTTCAAATGATCATGTCATACGTCATGTCAATGCAAGGTAGCTGCGGTTACTGACCTAAAACATGTCAGAACGTTCTGGTAATACGACTCGTTAACAAAACTGCATGTTTTTGCACTGGAATGGTAATCCGGCTTTTTGTACCACATTTTGACATTTCATTGTCAACACTCAAAACATCACACTTGATATGTTCATGCAATGCAGAAGGCAATGATTCATTGTCACTTGTCATGTTCAGGCAATTTCGCATCAAATGTCAATGATTCTTTTTGTCAAGCACAGTTCAGGACATAGAATACCACTTTTTCAAATGATCATGTCATACGTCATGTCAATGCAAGGTAGCTGCGGTTACTGACCTAAAACATGTCAGAATGTTCTGGTACATTACATTTACATTTACATTTATGCATTTAGCAGACGCTTTTATCCAAAGCGACTTACAACTCATCAACTATCAATTGTTCCGGGCCAGTCTCCCCTAGAGCAACTTAGGGTTAAGTGCCTTGCTGAAGGGCACAACGGTGGCAGCCGGGATTCGAACCAAAAACTTTCCAGGCTAATTACACACTAGGCAGGTTCCTTAACCACTACGCTACCACCACCCCTGGTAATACGACTCGTTAACAAAACTGCATGTTTTTGCACTGGAATGGTAATCCGGCTTTTTGTACCACATTTTGACATTTTCATTGTCAACACTCAAAACATCACACTTGATATGTTCATTGCAATGCAGAAGGCAATGATTCATTGTCACTTGTCATGTTCAGGCAATTTCGCATCAAATGTCAAATGATTCTTTTTGTCAAGCACAGTTCAGGACATAGAATACCACTTTTTCAAATGATCATGTCATACGTCATGTCAATGCAAGGTAGCTGCGGTTACTGACCTAAAACATGTCAGAATGTTCTGGTACATTACATTTACGCATTTAGCAGACGCTTTTATCCAAAGCGACTTACAACTCATCAACTATCAATTGTTCCGGGCCAGTCTCCCCTAGAGCAATTTAGGATTAAGTGCCTTGTTCAAGGGCACAACGGTGGCAGCCGGGATTCGAACCCAAAACTTTCCAGGCTAATTACACACTAGGCAGGTTCCTTAACCACTACGCTACCACCACCCCTGGTAATACAGCTCGTTAACAAAACTGCATGTTTTTGCACTGGAATGGTAATCCGGCTTTTTGTACCACATTTTGACATTTTCATTGTCAACACTCAAAACATCACACTTGATATGTTCATGCAATGCAGAAGGCAATGATTCATTGTCACTTGTCATGTTCAGGCGATTTCGCATCAAATGTCAAATGATTCTTTTTGTCAAGCACAGTTCAGGACATAGAATACCACTTTTTCAAATGATCATGTCATACGTCATGTCAATGCAAGGTAGCTGCGGTTACTGACCTAAAACATGTCAGAACGTTCTGGTAATACGACTCGTTAACAAAACTGCATGTTTTTGCACTGGAATGGTAATCCGGCTTTTTGTACCACATTTTGACATTTTCATTGTCAACACTCAAAACATCACACTTGATATGTTCATGCAATGCAGAAGGCAATGATTCATTGTCACTTGTCATGTTCAGGCAATTTCGCATCAAATGTCAAATGATTCTTTTTGTCAAGCACAGTTCAGGACATAGAATACCACTTTTTCAAATGATCATGTCATACGTCATGTCAATGCAAGGTAGCTGCGGTTACTGACCTAAAACATGTCAGAATGTTCTGGTACATTACATTTACGCATTTAGCAGACGCTTTTATCCAAAGCGACTTACAACTCATCAACTATCAATTGTTCCGGGCCAGTCTCCCCTAGAGCAACTTAGGATTAAGTGCCTTGCTCAAGGGCACAACGGTGGCAGCCGGGATTCGAACCCAAAACTTTCCAGGCTAATTACACACTAGGCAGGTTCCTTAACCACTACGCTACCACCACCCCTGGTAATACAGCTCGTTAACAAAACTGCATGTTTTTGCACTGGAATGGTAATCCGGCTTTTTGTACCACATTTTGACATTTTCATTGTCAACACTCAAAACATCACACTTGATATGTTCATGCAATGCAGAAGGCAATGATTCATTGTCACTTGTCATGTTCAGGCGATTTCGCATCAAATGTCAAATGATTCTTTTTGTCAAGCACAGTTCAGGACATAGAATACCACTTTTTCAAATGATCATGTCATACGTATTGTCAATGCAAGGTAGCTGCGGTTACTGACCTAAAACATGTCAGAACGTTCTGGTAATACGACTCGTTAACAAAACTGCATGTTTTTGCACTGGAATGGTAATCCGGCTTTTTGTACCACATTTTGACATTTTCATTGTCAACACTCAAAACATCACACTTGATATGTTCATGCAATGCAGAAGGCAATGATTCATTGTCACTTGTCATGTTCAGGCAATTTCGCATCAAATGTCAAATGATTCTTTTTGTCAAGCACAGTTCAGGACATAGAATACCACTTTTTCAAATGATCATGTCATACGTCATGTCAATGCAAGGTAGCTGCGGTTACTGACCTAAAACATGTCAGAACGTTCTGGTAATACGACTCGTTAACAAAACTGCATGTTTTTGCACTGGAATGGTAATCCGGCTTTTTGTACCACATTTTGACATTTTCATTGTCAACACTCAAAACATCACACTTGATATGTTCATGCAATGCAGAAGGCAATGATTCATTGTCACTTGTCATGTTCAGGCAATTTCGCATCAAATGTCAAATGATTCTTTTTGTCAAGCACAGTTCAGGACATAGAATACCACTTTTTCAAATGATCATGTCATACGTCATGTCAATGCAAGGTAGCTGCGGTTACTGACCTAAAACATGTCAGAACGTTCTGGTAATACGACTCGTTAACAAAACTGCATGTTTTTGCACTGGAATGGTAATCCGGCTTTTTGTACCACATTTTGACATTTTCATTGTCAACACTCAAAACATCACACTTGATATGTTCATGCAATGCAGAAGGCAATGATTCATTGTCACTTGTCATGTTCAGGCAATTTCGCATCAAATGTCAAATGATTCTTTTTGTCAAGCACAGTTCAGGACATAGAATACCACTTTTTCAAATGATCATGTCATACGTCATGTCAATGCAAGGTAGCTGCGGTTACTGACCTAAAACATGTCAGAATGTTCTGGTACATTACATTTACATTTACATTTATGCATTTAGCAGACGCTTTTATCCAAAGCGACTTACAACTCATCAACTATCAATTGTTCCGGGCCAGTCTCCCCTAGAGCAACTTAGGGTTATGTGCCTTGCTCAAGGGCACAACGGTGGCAGCCGGGATTCGAACCCAAAACTTTTCAGGCTACTTACACACTAGGCAGGTTCCTTAACCACTACGCTACCACCACCCCTGGTAATACGACTCGTTAACAAATCTGCATGTTTTTGCACTGGAATGGTAATCCGGCTTTTTGTACCACATTTTGACATTTTCATTGTCAACACTCAAAACATCACACTTGATATGTTCATGCAATGCAGAAGGCAATGATTCATTGTCACTTGTCATGTTCAGGCAATTTCGCATCAAATGTCAAATGATTCTTCTTGTCAAGCACAGTTCAGGACATAGAATACCACTTTTTCCAATGATCATGTCATACGTCATGTCAATGCAAGGTAGCTGCGGTTACTGACCTAAAACATGTCAGAACGTTCTGGTAATACGACTCGTTAACAAAACTGCATGTTTTTGCACTGGAATGGTAATCCGGCTTTTTGTACCACATTTTGACATTTTCATTGTCAACACTCAAAACATCACACTTGATATGTTCATGCAATGCAGAAGGCAATGATTCATTGTCACTTGTCATGTTCAGGCAATTTCGCATCAAATGTCAAATGATTCTTTTTGTCAAGCACAGTTCAGGACATAGAATACCACTTTTTCAAATGATCATGTCATACGTCATGTCAATGCAAGGTAGCTGCGGTTACTGACCTAAAACATGTCAGAATGTTCTGGTACATTACATTTACATTTACATTTATGCATTTAGCAGACGCTTTTATCCAAAGCGACTTACAACTCATCAACTATCAATTGTTCCGGGCCAGTCTCCCCTAGAGCAACTTAGGGTTAAGTGCCTTGCTCAAGGGCATAACGGTGGCAGCCGGGATTCGAACCCAAAACTTTTCAGGCTACTTACACACTAGCCAGGTTCCTTAACCACTACGCTACCACCACCCCTGGTAATGCGACTCGTTAACAAAACTGCATGTTTTTGCACTGGAATGGTAATCCGGCTTTTTGTACCACATTTTGACATTTTCATTGTCAACACTCAAAACATCACACTTGATATGTTCATGCAATGCAGAAGGCAATGATTCATTGTCACTTGTCATGTCCAGGCAATTTCGCATCAAATGTCAAATGATTCTTTTTGTCAAGCACAGTTCAGGACATAGAATACCACTTTTTCAAATGATCATGTCATACGTCATGTCAATGCAAGGTAGCTGCGGTTACTAACCTAAAACATGTCAGAATGTTCTGGTACATTACATTTACATTTATGCATTTAGCAGACGCTTTTATCCAAAGCGACTTACAACTCATCAACTATCAATTGTTCCGGGCCAGTCTCCCCTAGAGCAACTTAGGGTTAAGTGCCTTGCTCAAGGCACAACGGTGGCAGCCGGGATTCGAACCCAAAACTTTTCAGGCTACTTACACACTAGCCAGGTTCCTTAACCACTACGCTACCACCACCCCTGGTAGTACGACTCGTTAACAAAACTGCATATTTTTGCACTGGAATGGTAATCCGGCTTTTTGTACCACATTTTGACATTTTCATTGTCAACACTCAAAACATCACACTTGATATGTTCATGCAATGCAGAAGGCAATTATCATTGTCACTTGTCATGTTCAGGCAATTTCGCATCAAATGTCACATGATTCTTTTTGTCAAGCACAGTTCAGGACATAGAATACCACTTTTTCAAATGATCATGTCATACGTCATGTCAATGCAAGGTAGCTGCGGTTACTGACCTAAAACATGTCAGAATGTTCTGGTACATTACATTTACATTTACATTTATGCATTTAGCAGACGCTTTTATCCAAAGCGACTTACAACTCATCAACTATCAATTGTTCCGGGCCAGTCTCCCCTAGAGCAACTTAGGGTTAAGTGCCTTGCTCAAGGGCACAACGGTGGCAGCCGGGATTCGAACCCAAAACTTTCCAGGCTAATTACACACTAGGCAGGTTCCTTAACCACTACGCTACCACCACCCCTGGTAATACGACTCGTTAACAAAACTGCATGTTTTTGCACTGGAATGGTAATCCGGCTTTTTGTACCACATTTTGACATTTTCATTGTCA
Organism: Tenualosa ilisha; assembly: GCA_015244755.2. Classification (NCBI taxonomy): domain Eukaryota; kingdom Metazoa; phylum Chordata; class Actinopteri; order Clupeiformes; family Clupeidae; genus Tenualosa; species Tenualosa ilisha. The sequence continues at coordinate 11,838 of PYXC01001613.1, read as the reverse complement.
ACGCTCAAAACATCACACTTGATATGTTCATGCAATGCAGAAGGCAATGATTCATTGTCACTTGTCATGTTCAGGCAATTTCGCATCAAATGTCAAATGATTCTTTTTGTCAAGCACAGTTCAGGACATAGAATACCACTTTTTCAAATGATCATGTCATACGTCATGTCAATGCAAGGTAGCTGCGGTTACTGACCTAAAACATGTCAGAATGTTCTGGTACATTACATTTACATTTACATTTATGCATTTAGCAGACGCTTTTATCCAAAGCGACTTACAACTCATCAACTATCAATTGTTCCGGGCCAGTCTCCCCTAGAGCAACTTAGGGTTAAGTGCCTTGCTCAAGGGCACAACGGTGGCAGCCGGGATTCGAACCCAAAACTTTCCAGGCTAATTACACTCTAGGCAGGTTCCTTAACCACTACGCTACCACCACCCCTGGTAATACGACTCGTTAACAAAACTGCATGTTTTTGCACTGGAATGGTAATCCGGCTTTTTGTACCACATTTTGACATTTTCATTGTCAACACTCAAAACATCACACTTGATATGTTCATGCAATGCAGAAGGCAATGATTCATTGTCACTTGTCATGTTCAGGAAATTTCGCATCAAATGTCAAATGATTCTTTTTGTCAAGCACAGTTCAGGACATAGAATACCACTTTTTCAAATGATCATGTCATACGTCATGTCAATGCAAGGTAGCTGCGGTTACTGACCTAAAACATGTCAGAATGTTCTGGTACATTACATTTACATTTACATTTATGCATTTAGCAGACGCTTTTATCCAAAGCGACTTACAACTCATCAACTATCAATTGTTCCGGGCCAGTCTCCCCTAGAGCAACTTAGGGTTAAGTGCCTTGCTCAAGGGCACAACGGTGGCAGCCGGGATTCGAACCCAAAACTTTTCAGGCTATTTACACACTAGGCAGGTTCCTTAACCACTACGCTACCACCACCCCTGGTAATACGACTCGTTAACAAAACTGCATGTTTTTGCACTGGAATGGTAATCCGGCTTTTTGTACCACATTTTGACATTTTCATTGTCAACACTCAAAACATCACACTTGATATGTTCATGCAATGCAGAAGGCAATGATTCATTGTCACTTGTCATGTTCAGGCAATTTCGCATCAAATGTCAAATGATTCTTTTTGTCAAGCACAGTTCAGGACATAGAATACCACTTTTTCAAGTGATCATGTCATACGTCATGTCAATGCAAGGTAGCTGCGGTTACTGACCTAAAACATGTCAGAACGTTCTGGTAATACGACTCGTTAACAAAACTGCATGTTTTTGCACTGGAATGGTAATCCGGCTTTTTGTACCACATTTTGACATTTTCATTGTCAACACTCAAAACATCACACTTGATATGTTCATGCAATGCAGAAGGCAATGATTCATTGTCACTTGTCATGTTCAGGCAATTTCGCATCAAATGTCAAATGATTCTTTTTGTCAAGCACAGTTCAGGACATAGAATACCACTTTTTCAAATGATCATGTCATACGTCATGTCAATGCAAGGTAGCTGCGGTTACTGACCTAAAACATGTCAGAATGTTCTGGTACATTACATTTACATTTACATTTATGCATTTAGCAGACGCTTTTATCCAAAGCGACTTACAACTCATCAACTATCAATTGTTCCGGGCCAGTCTCCCCTAGAGCAACTTAGGGTTAAGTGCCTTGCTCAAAGGCACAACGGTGGCAGCCGGGATTCGAACCCAAAACTTTTCAGGCTACTTACACACTAGGCAGGTTCCTTAACCACTACGCTACCACCACCCCTGGTAATACGACTCGTTAACAAATCTGCATGTTTTTGCACTGGAATGGTAATCCGGCTTTTTGTACCACATTTTGACATTTTCATTGTCAACACTCAAAACATCACACTTGATATGTTCATGCAATGCAGAAGGCAATGATTCATTGTCACTTGTCATGTTCAGGCAATTTCGCATCAAATGTCAAATGATTCTTCTTGTCAAGCACAGTTCAGGACATAGAATACCACTTTTTCCAATGATCATGTCATACGTCATGTCAATGCAAGGTAGCTGCGGTTACTGACCTAAAACATGTCAGAACGTTCTGGTAATACGACTCGTTAACAAAACTGCATGTTTTTGCACTGGAATGGTAATCCGGCTTTTTGTACCACATTTTGACATTTTCATTGTCAACACTCAAAACATCACACTTGATATGTTCATGCAATGCAGAAGGCAATGATTCATTGTCACTTGTCATGTCCAGGCAATTTCGCATCAAATGTCAAATGATTCTTTTTGTCAAGCACAGTTCAGGACATAGAATACCACTTTTTCAAAATGATCATGTCATACGTCATGTCAATGCAAGGTAGCTGCGGTTACTGACCTAAAACATGTCAGAATGTTCTGGTACATTACATTTACATTTACATTTATGCATTTAGCAGACGCTTTTATCCAAAGCGACTTACAACTCATCAACTATCAATTGTTCCGGGCCAGTCTCCCCTAGAGCAACTTAGGGTTAAGTGCCTTGCTCAAGGGCACAACGGTGGCAGCCGGGATTCGAACCCAAAACTTTTCAGGCTACTTACACACTAGCCAGGTTCCTTAACCACTACGCTACCACCACCCCTGGTAGTACGACTCGTTAACAAAACTGCATATTTTTGCACTGGAATGGTAATCCGGCTATTTGTACCACATTTTGACATTTTCATTGTCAACACTCAAAACATCACACTTGATATGTTCATGCAATGCAGAAGGCAATGATTCATTGTCACTTGTCATGTTCAGGCAATTTCGCATCAAATGTCACATGATTCTTTTTGTCAAGCACAGTTCAGGACATAGAATACCACTTTTTCAAATGACCTGTCATACGTCATGTCAATGCAAGGTAGCTGCGGTTACTGACCTAAAACATGTCAGAATGTTCTGGTACATTACATTTACATTTACATTTATGCATTTAGCAGACGCTTTTATCCAAAGCGACTTACAACTCATCAACTATCAATTGTTCCGGGCCAGTCTCCCCTAGAGCAACTTAGGGTTAAGTGCCTTGCTCAAGGGCACAACGGTGGCAGCCGGGATTCGAACCCAAAACTTTCCAGGCTAATTACACACTAGGCAGGTTCCTTAACCACTACGCTACCACCACCCCTGGTAATACGACTCGTTAACAAAACTGCATGTTTTGCACTGGAATGGTAATCCGGCTTTTGTACCACATTTTGACATTTTCATTGTCAACACTCAAAACATCACACTTGATATGTTCATGCAATGCAGAAGGCAATGATTCATTGTCACTTGTCATGTTCAGGCAATTTCGCATCAAATGTCAAATGATTCTTTTTGTCAAGCACAGTTCAGGACATAGAATACCACTTTTTCAAATGATCATGTCATACGTCATGTCAATGCAAGGTAGCTGCGGTTACTGACCTAAAACATGTCAGAATGTTCTGGTACATTACATTACATTTACATTTATGCATTTAGCAGACGCTTTTATCCAAAGCGACTTACAACTCATCAACTATCAATTGTTCCGGGCCAGTCTCCCCTAGAGCAACTTACGGTTAAGTGCCTTGCTCAAGGGCACAACGGTGGCAGCCGGGATTCGAACCCAAAACTTTCCAGGCTAATTACACTCTAGGCAGGTTCCTTAACCACTACGCTACCACACCCCTGGTAATACGACTCGTTAACAAAACTGCATGTTTTTGCACTGGAATGGTAATCCGGCTTTTTGTACCACATTTGACATTTTCATTGTCAACACTCAAAACATCACACTTGATATGTTCATGCAATGCAGAAGGCAATGATTCATTGTCACTTGTCATGTTCAGGCAATTTCGCATCAAATGTCAAATGATTCTTTTTGTCAAGCACAGTTCAGGACATAGAATACCACTTTTTCAAATGATCATGTCATACGTCATGTCAATGCAAGGTAGCTGCGGTTACTGACCTAAAACATGTCAGAATGTTCTGGTACATTACATTTACATTTATGCATTTAGCAGACGCTTTTATCCAAAGCGACTTACAACTCATCAACTATCAATTGTTCCGGGCCAGTCTCCCCTAGAGCAACTTAGGGTTAAGTGCCTTGCTCAAGGGCACAACGGTGGCAGCCGGGATTCGAACCCACAACTTTTCAGGCTAATTACACACTAGGCAGGTTCCTTAACCACTACGCTACCACCACCCCTGGTAACACGACTCGTTAACAAAACTGCATGTTTTTGCACTGGAATGGTAATCCGGCTTTTTGTACCACATTTTGACATTTTCATTGTCAACACTCAAAACATCACACTTGATATGTTCATGCAATGCAGAAGGCAATGATTCATTGTCACTTGTCATGTTCAGGCAATTTCGCATCAAATGTCAAATGATTCTTTTTGTCAAGCACAGTTCAGGACATAGAATACCACTTTTTCAAATGATCATGTCATACGTCATGTCAATGCAAGGTAGCTGCGGTTACTGACCTAAAACATGTCAGAACGTTCTGGTAATACGACTCGTTAACAAAACTGCATGTTTTTGCACTGGAATGGTAATCCGGCTTTTTGTACCACATTTTGACATTTTCATTGTCAACACTCAAAACATCACACTTGATATGTTCATGCAATGCAGAAGGCAATGATTCATTGTCACTTGTCATGTTCAGGCAATTTCGCATCAAATGTCAAATGATTCTTTTTGTCAAGCACAGTTCAGGACATAGAATACCACTTTTTCAAATGATCATGTCATACGTCATGTCAATGCAAGGTAGCTGCGGTTACTGACCTAAAACATGTCAGAACGTTCTGGTAATACGACTCGTTAACAAAACTGCATGTTTTTGCACTGGAATGGTAATCCGGCTTTTTGTACCACATTTTGACATTTTCATTGTCAACACTCAAAACATCACACTTGATATGTTCATGCAATGCAGAAGGCAATGATTCATTGTCACTTGTCATGTTCAGGCAATTTCGCATCAAATGTCAAATGATTCTTTTTGTCAAGCACAGTTCAGGACATAGAATACCACTTTTTCAAATGATCATATCATACGTCATGTCAAAGAAAGGTAGCTGCTGTTACTGACCTAAAACATGTCAGAACGTTCTAGTAATACGACTCGTTAACAAAACTGCATGTTTTTGCACTGGAATGGTAATCCGGCTTTTTGTACCACATTTGACATTTTCATTGTCAACACTCAAAACATCACACTTGATATGTTCATGCAATGCAGAAGGCAATGATTCATTGTCACTTGTCATGTTCAGGCAATTTCGCATCAAATGTCAAATGATTCTTTTTGTCAAGCACAGTTCAGGACATAGAATACCACTTTTTCAAATGATCATGTCATACGTCATGTCAATGCAAGGTAGCTGCGGTTACTGACCTAAAACATGTCAGAATGTTCTGGTACATTACATTTACATTTATGCATTTAGCAGACGCTTTTATCCAAAGCGACTTACAACTCATCAACTATCAATTGTTCCGGGCCAGTCTGCCCTAGAGCAACTTAGGGTTAAGTGCCTTGCTCAAGGGCACAACGGTGGCAGCCGGGATTCGAACCCAAAACTTTTCAGGCTACTTACACACTAGGCAGGTTCCTTAACCACTACGCTACCACCACCCCTGGTAATACGACTCGTTAACAAAACTGCATGTTTTTGCACTGGAATGGTAATCCGGCTTTTTGTACCACATTTTGACATTTTCATTGTCAACACTCAAAACATCACACTTGATATGTTCATGCAATGCAGAAGGCAATGATTCATTGTCACTTGTCATGTTCAGGCAATTTCGCATCAAATGTCAAATGATTTATTTTGTCAAGCACAGTTCAGGACATAGAATACCACTTTTTCAAATGATCATGTCATACGTCATGTCAATGCAAGGTAGCTGCGGTTACTGACCTAAAACATGTCAGAACGTTCTGGTAATACGACTCGTTAACAAAACTACATGTTTTTGCACTGGAATGGTAATCCGGCTTTTTGTACCACATTTTGACATTTTCATTGTCAACACTCAAAACATCACACTTGATATGTTCATGCAATGCAGAAGGCAATGATTCATTGTCACTTGTCATGTTCAGGCAATTTCGCATCAAATGTCAAATGATTCTTTTTGTCAAGCACAGTTCAGGACATAGAATACCACTTTTTCAAATGATCATGTCATACGTCATGTCAATGCAAGGTAGCTGCGGTTACTGACCTAAAACATGTCAGAATGTTCTGGTACATTACATTTACATTTATGCATTTAGCAGACGCTTTTATCCAAAGCGACTTACAACTCATCAACTATCAATTGTTCCGGGCCAGTCTGCCCTAGAGCAACTTAGGGTTAAGTGCCTTGCTCAAGGGCACAACGGTGGCAGCCGGGATTCGAACCCAAAACTTTTCAGGCTACTTACACACTAGGCAGGTTCCTTAACCACTACGCTACCACCACCCCTGGTAACACGACTCGTTAACAAAACTGCATGTTTTTGCACTGGAATGGTAATCCGGCTTTTTGTACCACATTTTGACATTTTCATTGTCAACACTCAAAACATCACACTTGATACGTTCATGCAATGCAGAAGGAAATGATTCATTGTCACTTGTCATGTTCAGGCAATTTCGCATCAAATGTCAAATGATTCTTTTTGTCAAGCACAGTTCAGGACATAGAATACTACTTTTCAAATGATCATGTCATACGTCATGTCAATGCAAGGTAGCTGCGGTTACTGACCTAAAACATGTCAGAATGTTCTGGTACATTACATTTACATTTACATTCATGCATTTAGCAGACGCTTTTATCCAAAGCGACTTACAACTCATCAACTATCGATTGTTCCGGCCAGTCTCCCCTAGAGCAACTTAGCGTTAAGTGCCTTGCTCAAGGCACAACGGTGGCAGCCGGGATTCGAACCCAAAACTTTCCAGGCTAATTACACACTAGGCAGGTTCCTTAACCACTACGCTACCACCACCCCTGGTAATACGACTCGATAACAAAACTGCATGTTTTTGCACTGGAATGGTAATCCGGCTTTTTGTACCACATTTTGACATTTTCATTGTCAACACTCAAACATCACACTTGATATGTTCATGCAATGCAGAAGGCAATGATTCATTGTCACTTGTCATGTTCAGGCAATTTCGCATCAAATGTCAAATGATTCTTTTTGTCAAGCACAGTTCAGGACATAGAATACCACTTTTTCAAATGATCATGTCATACGTCATGTCAATGCAAGGTAGCTGCGGTTACTGACCTAAAACATGTCAGAATGTTCTGGTACATTACATTTACATTTATGCATTTAGCAGACGCTTTTATCCAAAGCGACTTACAACTCATCAACTATCAATTGTTCTGGGCAGTCTCCCCTAGAGCAACTTAGGTTAAGTGCCTTGCTCAAGGGCACAACGGTGGCAGCCGGGATCGAACCCAAAACTTCCCAGGCTAATTACACACTAGGCAGGTTCCTTAACCACTACGCTACCACCACCCCTGGTATACGACTCGTTAACAAAACTGCATGTTTTGCACTGGAATGGTAATCCGGCTTTTTGTACCACATTTTGACATTTTCATTGTCAACACTCAAAACATCACACTTGATATGTTCATGCAATGCAGAAGGCAATGATTCATTGTCACTTGTCATGTTCAGGCAATTTCGCATCAAATGTCAAATGATTCTTTTGTCAAGCACAGTTCAGGACATAGAATACCACTTTTTCAAATGATCATGTCATACGTCATGTCAATGCAAGGTAGCTGCGGTTACTGACCTAAAACATGTCAGAACTTTCTGGTAATACGACTCGTTAACAAAACTGCATGTTTTTGCACTGGAATGGTAATCCGGCTTTTTGTACCACATTTTGACATTTTCATTGTCAACACTCAAAACATCACACTTGATATGTTCATGCAATGCAGAAGGCAATGATTCATTGTCACTTGTCATGTTAGGCAATTTCGCATCAAATGTCAAATGATTCTTTTTGTCAAGCACAGTTCAGGACATAGAATACCACTTTTCAAATGATCATGTCATACGTCATGTCAATGCAAGGTAGCTGCGGTTACTGACCTAAAACATGTCAGAATGTTCTGGTACATTACATTTACATTTAGGCATTTAGCAGACGCTTTTATCCAAAGCGACTTACAACTCATCAACTACCAATTCTTCCGGGCCAGTCTCTCCTAGAACAACTTAGGGTTAAGTGCTTTGCTCAAGGGCACAACGGTGGCAGCCGGGATTCGACCCCACAACTTTCAGGCTACTTACACACTAGCAGGTTCCTTAACCACTACGCTACCACACCCTGGTAACACGACTCGTTAACAAAACTGCATGTTTTTGCACTGGAATGGTAATCCGGCTTTTGTACCACATTTTGACATTTTCATTGTCAACACTCAAAACATCACACTTGATATGTTCATGCAATGCAGAAGGAAATGATTCATTGTCACTTGTCATGTTCAGGCAATTTCGCATCAAATGTCAAATGATTCTTTTTGTCAAGCACAGTTCAGACATAGAATACTACTTTTCAAATGATCATGTCATACGTCATGTCAATGCAAGGTAGCTGCGGTTACTGACCTAAACATGTCAGAATGTTCTGGTACATTACATTTACATTACATTCATGCATTTAGCAGACGCTTTTATCCAAAGCGACTTACAACTCATCAACTATCAATTGTTCCGGGCCAGTCTCCCTAGAGCAACTTAGGGTTAAGTGCCTTGCTCAAGGGCACAACGGTGGCAGCCGGGATTCGAACCAAAACTTTCCAGGCTAATTACACACTAGGCAGGTTCCTTAACCACTACGCTACCACCACCCCTGGTAATACGACTCGGTAACAAAACTGCATGTTTTTGCACTGGAATGGTAATCCGGCTTTTTTGTACCACATTTTGACATTTTCATTGTCAACACTCAAAACATCACACTTGATATGTTCATGCAATGCAGAAGGCAATGATTCATTGTCACTTGTCATGTTCAGGCAATTTCGCATCAAATGTCAAATGATTCTTTTTGTCAAGCACAGTTCAGGACATAGAATACCACTTTTTCAAATGATCATGTCATACGTCATGTCAATGCAAGGTAGCTGCGGTTACTGACCTAAAACATGTCAGAATGTTCTGGTACATTACATTTACATTTACATTTATGCATTTAGCAGACGCTTTTATCCAAAGCGACTTACAACTCATCAACTATCAATTGTTCCGGGCCACTCTCCCCTAGAGCAACTTAGGGTTAAGTGCCTTGCTCAAGGGCACAATGGTGGCAGCCGGGATTCGACCCCAAAAATTTTCAGGCTACTTACACGCTAGCCAGGTTCCTTAACCACTACGCTACCACCACCCCTGGTAATACGACTTGTTAACAAAACTGCATGTTTTTGCACTGGAATGTAATCCGGCTTTTTGTACCACATTTTGACATTTCATTGTCAACGCTCAAAACATCACACTTGATATGTTCATGCAATGCAGAAGGCAATGATTCATTGTCACTTGTCATGTTCAGGCAATTTCGCATCAAATGTCAAATGATTCTTTTTGTCAAGCACAGTTCAGGACATAGAATACCACTTTTTCAAATGATCATGTCATACGTCATGTCAATGCAAGGTAGCTGCGGTTACTGACCTAAAACATGTCAGAACGTTCTGGTAATACGACTCGTTAACAAAACTGCATGTTTTTGCACTGGAATGGTAATCCGGCTTTTTGTACCACATTTTGACATTTTCATTGTCAACACTCAAAACATCACACTTGATATGTTCATGCAATGCAGAAGGCAATGATTCATTGTCACTTGTCATGTTCAGGCAATTTCGCATCAAATGTCAAATGATTCTTTTGTCAAGCACAGTTCAGGACATAGAATACCACTTTTTCAAATGATCATGTCATACGTCATGTCAATGCAAGGTAGCTGCGGTTACTGACCTAAAACATGTCAGAAGTTCTGGTACATTACATTTACATTTATGCATTTAGCAGACGCTTTTATCCAAAGCGACTTACAACTCATCAACTACAATTGTTCCGGGCCAGTCTCTCCTAGAGCAACTTAGGGTTAAGTGCCTTGCTCAAGGGCACAACGGTGGCAGCCGGGATTCGAACCCAAAACTTTTCAGGCTACTTACACACTAGCCAGGTTCCTTAACCACTACGCTACCCACCCCTGGTAACACGACTCGTTAACAAAACTGCATGTTTTTGCACTGGAATGGCAATCCGGCTTTTTGTACCACATTTTGACATTTTCATTGTCAACACTCAAAACATCACACTTGATATGTTCATGCAATGCAGAAGGCAATGATTCATTGTCACTTGTCATGTTCAGGCAATTTCGCATCAAATGTCAAATGATTCTTTTTGTCAAGCACAGTTCAGGACATAGAATACCACTTTTTCAAATGATCATGTCATACGTCATGTCAATGCAAGGTAGCTGCGGTTACTGACTAAAAACATGTCAGAACGTTCTGGTAATACGACTCGTTAACAAAACTGCATGTTTTTGCACTGGAATGGTAATCCGGCTTTTTGTACCACATTTTGACATTTTCATTGTCAACACTCAAAACATCACACTTGATATGTTCATGCAATGCAGAAGGCAATGATTCATTGTCACTTGTCATGTTCAGGCAATTTCGCATCAAATGTCAAATGATTCTTTTTGTCAAGCACAGTTCAGGACATAGAATACCACTTTTTCAAATGATCATGTCATACGTCATGTCAATGCAAGGTAGCTGCGGTTACTGACCTAAAACATGTCAGAATGTTCTGGTACATTACATTTATGCATTTAGCAGACGCTTTTATCCAAAGCGACTTACAACTCATCAACTATCAATTGTTCCGGGCCAGTCTCCTAGAGCAACTTAGGGTTAAGTGCCTTGCTCAAGGGCACAACGGTGGCAGCCGGGATTCGAACCCAAAACTTTTCAGGCTAATTACACACTAGGCAGGTTCCTTAACCACTACGCTACCACCACCCCTGGTAATAGGACTCGTTAACAAAACTGCATGTTTTTGCACTGGAATGGTAATCCGGCTTTTTGTACCACATTTTGACATTTTCATTGTCAACACTCAAAACATCACACTTGATATGTTCATGCAATGCAGAAGGCAATGATTCATTGTCACTTGTCATGTTCAGGCAATTTCGCATCAAATGTCAAATGATTTTTTTGTCAAGCACAGTTCAGGACATAGAATACCACTTTTTCAAATGATCATGTCATACGTCATGTCAATGCAAGGTAGCTGCGGTTACTGACCTAAAACATGTCAGAACGTTCTGGTAATACGACTCGTTAACAAAACTACATGTTTTTGCACTGGAATGGTAATCCGGCTTTTTGTACCACATTTTGACATTTTCATTGTCAACACTCAAAACATCACACTTGATATGTTCATGCAATGCAGAAGGCAATGATTCATTGTCACTTGTCATGTTCAGGCAATTTCGCATCAAATGTCAAATGATTCTTTTTGTCAAGCACAGTTCAGGACATAGAATACCACTTTTTCAAATGATCATGTCATACGTCATGTCAATGCAAGGTAGCTGCGGTTACTGACCTAAAACATGTCAGAATGTTCTGGTACATTACATTTACATTTATGCATTTAGCAGACGCTTTTATCCAAAGCGACTTACAACTCATCAACTATCAATT
>PYXC01001612.1:0-21015 GCA_015244755.2 Tenualosa ilisha | reverse complement strand
AAAATAATTTGCACCTTTTTGTTAGAGGCTGTTTTGATGAAAACAAGAAATGTAAGAGGAAAAAACTTTTTGCATGACTTTTATATTGCTTTCAGTGGTTTTGAGGAATGAAGCCTCATTTTATCACAATGACCCAAAATAGTTGATTGTTCCATCACTGATATAAGCCTATGGTAACATTCATCAGATCGTGCCAATCGGTGTGTCTATAAAGTTCCTGGAATAAAAACATCCTTGAATCTATTTTTGGATGACAGGGAGTGTAAACTATAGGTGAAAATTGCATTCATTTATGTAGTTTTAATGAGTTTTGATAAGACTGCATACTTAATCACAAAAATTGCGATTGTGATTTATATATGTGTATTCTAATTTTGGCGTAAACTTTGAGAATGCACTTAATGATTTAATTTCTCTACATTGTGTTACACTATTGCACTTTCAACTTAAAACAGTGCAGATTCTATGTTAGCAATACGCACTCCTTGTTAGTTCATTGTGTTGTAGCTTGAATGTTATCCTCTTTTGTAAGTGGCTTTGGATAAAAGCGTCTGCTAAATGCCTAAATGTAAATGTAAATGTAAAATGACACATATTTATTATTTTATCAAACATTCTTCTTTTTGAGCAATATTTTACTTCAGAACATGAATGATTTTTTTGCCAAGCAGCACTGAACAACATAAAAAATGTAATTTCTAAATATAGTCCTATTTATATGTCAGTATAGTCAGTATGTGAGAGTGACCCCAAACTGCTCTATTTAATGGTCTAACCTTTACTGCTGCTATCTTTGGCTTTCTGTGTTTACATGGAAGGGCAGGGAAGTCTCAGAACAGAGACAAATATAAGAAAAGAAGATACAAATATTCTTTATTCCTTACTTTATTTATTCTTTATTGTTTACTTTATTTTTGTTGTCCTGACTGACATGAAAAACTGTAAACATTAAAACATCAAGAAGTAGGTACGTTTCATTCAGAACCCTCTCTTACATTTTGTCAGTTTAAACAAACATTAAACTACACATTCTGGAAATTCCACTGGCGATTAAACAATCAAAAAGAGTTTGGGAAGAAAGTATGCATATATCAATAAGTAAATGTTAGTAACCAGTTTATCCAGGTGTTAAATTGTGATCCTCCTCCTTTGGTAACTTCAGGCCCCAATATTTAGGCAGACATAGAAGCGAAAGCGACGATCCCTAAGAAGAAAAAATATTTCAACTTTTTTATTTACACTTTTCACCAGATTCATAGAATTAATAGTGTTGCACAGTGAGGTTAACAACAGTTGAACTATTGTGATGTTTCCCCCCTAACCCCTTAAAATGGTGCCCTTAACCCGTGAAATCAACACAACTTAGATTTAGTCATCGGTTAATAATTAATAACAAAAGCCTTAAAAGAAGCTGAGAAAAATGTGCCCTAGAAATATAAGGAAAATTAGAAGCTCATTACTCGTGATGGTTGTCGTGGTAAGAAGAGACTCCAGCAAGGAAACTCTTGCTGTCGCTACTCCACTCAAAGTACTCATCAAAAGAGTTCACATACGAGGTCCAGTAGCAGTATGTGTGGAGATGACCTGAGGCTCCGCAGCATCTAAACTGAAAGCTACAGAATAAACCAAAGGCATAATATTTTAAAGGACATGATATGAAAATGTAATGTTGCACCTATGAACACTTGTATTTATGCAATTAGCAGACACTTTTCCAAAGCGACTTACATTTGACTATCAATAACATCAGGGCTAGTCTCCCCTAGAGCAACATAGGGTTGCGTGCCTTGCTCAAGGGCACAATGGAGGCAGCCAGGACTCAAACTAACAACTACCAGCATGACAGCCAGGTTCCTTAACCACTACGCCACCACCGCCCTGAGCCACTTGAGCTTACATAAAAATGTCAATAACATCAGTCCATTACCGGCGGTCCTCATGTTTGTTATCGTGGTAACTGATCATCCCTGCAATGGCATAGTTGGCAGGGCAAGTGTAGCTAAAATATTGATCGAAGTTGTTCACCCAACCACTTTCATAGCAATGTGGAGAAGAGTTAAATGTTCCTTTGCAGCTGATACTAAAACGTCTGTCTTCATGGTGGTTGTTGTGGTAGCTGCAAAAAAATGTGCCATATAAGTCATTTGTGCAATGAAAATGAAATATCTAAACAAAATACTTCTGTAACATAGGCTACACATTTACCTAGAAATCCTTGAAATGCTGTCAGTGTTTGGGCAGATGAAGTAGAGAACTCCATCAAAATCATTGACCCATCTCTTGACTCTCTTGTCCACACTATCTGTTTCATCTAAAATATATAATAAATATAAACTATAAAGCATTTAATATTTCCATAGAGCTGCTCAAAAATGTAAATAACTTTGCACATTTTGTACCTGTGTCATTAGTCAAAGCAGGGGCCAGAGGGTCATCAGACACAGTACCAGTAGTTTCATACGGGCCCGCTGTTGAGTAGATGCAAGCATTTTACTCATGTGTGCAATTCAGTTCATGGAAACATACTAGATTTACATAGGCTATGCTGTGAAAAAAAAGGATGCCTGTATGATCTTAAGATAATTTCCGTTGCATTATTTGAGTCATATGCAACAAATGAATGAATTAGTTTCTAACCATAGACAGGTCTACTGGCAAGTTCCTCAACAGTGTGGGTCAACTTCTCCATGTCCACTTTCTCCTCTGTGCTGGAAGCGGGAACCAGTGTCTTGGCAAAGGTGGTTGCTGATGTACGCACACAACAGTGTCAAATTTTATCACCTTACATTAAAATGAAGTTGATAGAGAAAAAATGTTGGAACACCCACATATACAAAGGCATAATACAGTGTCTATGCATGACTAAACCACTTATTCCTGCGAGAGACTAAGCACTGTGCATGACATACTAAGTTCTTCTCTGCAATCAAAGACACTGCACTTCAATTTGCGTGTCGTAGGACTGGAGGAATGAGTTTTGCACTTTTCAGTGTCATACCTATGCATTCATAGGAGTGGCAGTGGAAAGTAATAGGAGGCTGTGTGTAGCTATTATAATAGCTATAATAGCTATTGATCAGGTACTCCATCATTATAAGACAGGTATTCTTTGAGCTCAAACATGTAAAACAGGTCCAAACTGTGGTTAGTTGAGTCAGTAATAAAAACATTCAGAGCACTTTCACTATGTTGGTTAATCCTTTAAATATTGGCTAAAGTAAAGGTGTAATGTTGAACATGATAGTTTTGAAATTAAATATTATGAAGCTGCATTTTGTGAATAGTGATTAGACTTACCTGCCATGCCTATAAACAGCAAATAGGAGCAGACAGTGAAGGACTTCATGATGATGCAGGCACTGTCATCAAGCGATGCTGGAGGTAAATTCAGCTTTGCTGGTGGCAGCCAGATAAGTTATTGTCACCCAAGTTAAGAGATGCTCTTTATACCCACCTGAGAACAAAAGGACAACATTTATCCCACCCCTAATAGATATTACTCTGAACTTCCTGCAGCAAATCTTTAGACTTGCCAGACTTGTTTTGAGAATCTGCTTTTCCTGAACTACTGCTATTGATAAGTAATACTTAACTAGTTGCCACTATTATATTCTGGAGCACATGTCCACTTTCTCTCTCTGTGCTGAAGAAGGGAACCAGTGTCTTGGCAAAGGTGGTTGCTGATGTATGCACACAACAGAATACTGAGTCAAATTTTATCACCTTACATTAATTCATGATGATGCAGGCACTGTCATCACCTGATGCTGGAGGTAAATTCAGCTTTGCTGGTGACAGCTTGGTGACAACTTGTCACCCAAGTCAAAAGATGTTTGTTATACCCAGCTGAGAACAAAGAGCTACAATTTGCCCTCCCCCTAACAACATTATTCTGTTTAAGAAGTACCAAATGGCCCTTAAAAAGGTCTGATGTGGGGATTTGGGTTATTTTTGGAGTCTGCTTCCTCTCCACTATTGCTATTGATGACTTCCCTCATGAAAACAGTACTTAGCTAATATTAAAGAAATACAGCATATGACACATTTATGCATTTGGCAATAGATCTAGTGCCATACAGTGATTTAAAAGTTTCAATAATTAGTTTAAAGGTGGCACATCCAGTTTATGGTGATGTTATGTACTAGGTGAAGAAAATAAAGCATGATCCCATGATCTCCTACATTACATATCCTCTGCAACAAGGACAGAAGATACTTCCTACTATTTCACTGAGGTTTTCAAGCAGGAAATAGTTTACAGAGGATTTTGTTACGTCTATATTTTCCTCATACAACTGCCTCTTGTGTACTTTGGCATGTTTTTTTCTTGGTTAAATTCCACTGCTCAATTTCATGAAGTACTGTCATTGTCATAGATTTTGTCTGGTCCATTTTTTTCCCAACTAGACTTCAACTGAGACAAGAGGACAAATATTTATATGCTTGTCGTAGTCCAAGGAGAAATTAAAAGTTCGACTTAAGATCTCAAAATACCCTGCTTTTCCTGTCAATAGGTCTCATTCACCAATATTTTCCTGAGAATATTCTTTAATTTGTTCTAAAGGTCCCATTTAAAAAGATTTAAAGCCTATAAAGCTTTATGACTGCACTATTGAGGAGAAAACATAAATTATTTAGCACAAGTGAAGGGTTTGAGTGCTCTTGAGTGTGGGTACATATGAACACATACCTAGATAAGAAAACATTGGTGAATACAAAATCATCTTGAAAACTGCACAAGTGGGGTTTAAGAACAAATCTGGGTAACACTTTGTAGTAAGCAATCAATAAGAAGATTGCTTACTACAAAGTCTCCCAGAAGGCCTGGAACAGAGAGGCAGCGTAGGCAGTTTTGCCAGGCTTCAGCCAGGCCGTTCTCAGCCAGCTCATAGCCAGTGGCGACGGCCACAACCCAACGGGACTTTTTTGACATGCTTGTTAAGTGCCAGGTGATTGTTGACTATTGATTCTGTTTTTACCATGATTTTATGTTTTGATATTATTCATATTTTTGTGATAATTGTGATTTTTATTTGATACTCAAAGTTCAAATATTTACTTTGAAGGACTGCCTGATGAGGACTTTTTCAGGCTCATCCTACGCTCTGAGGCCAAGCGCATGGATGAACAACTGGTGGAAATTCCTCCTCCATGACCCAGCCCAAACTGATCTCTCTCCCCTCCTCCTCCCTACCTCCCTGTCCTGAGTCTGGGCAAGGGCTTTATCAAAGTTGCAGAAACCTGAAGGTGCTGCAGCTGGAGGAAGGCTACAGGCTTCTCAGACTGCGCCTTGGGTGGGTTACTGTCATCATAAAAATAATTTGCACCTTTTTGTTAGAGGCTGTTTTGATGAAAACAAGAAATGTAAGAGGAAAAAACTTTTTTGCATGACTTTTATATTGCTTTCAGTGGTTTTGAGAAATGAAGCCTCATTTTATCACAATGACCCAAAATAGTTGATTGTTCCATCACTGATATAAGCCTATGGTAACATTCATCAGATCGTGCCAATCGGTGTGTCTATAAAGTTCCTGGAATAAAAACATCCTTGAATCTATTTTGGATGACAGGGAGTGTAAACTATAGGTGAAAATTGCATTAATTTATGTAGTTTAATGAGTTTTGATAAGACTGCATACTTAATCACAAAAAAATGTGATTGTGATTTATATATGTGTATTCTAATTTTGGCGTAAACTTTGAGAATGCACTTAATAATTTAATTTCTCTACATTGTGTTACACTATTGCACTTTCAACTTAAAACAGTGCAGATTCTATGTTAGCAATACGCATTCCTTGTTAGTTCATTGTGTTGTAGCTTGAATGTTATCCTCTTTTGGTAAGTGGCTTTGGATAAAAGCGTCTGCTAAATGCCTAAATGTAAATGTAAATGTAAAATGACACATATTTATTATTTTATCAAACATTCTTCTTTTTGAGCAATATTTTACTTCAGAACATGAATGATTTTTTTGCCAAGCAGCACTGAACAACATAAAAAATGTAATTTCTAAATATAGTCCTATTTATATGTCAGTATAGTCAGTATGTGAGAGTGACCCCAAACTGCTCTATTTAATGGTCTAACCTTTACTGCTGCTATCTTTGGCTTTCTGTGTTTACATGGAAGGGCAGGGAAGTCTCAGAACAGAGACAAATATAAGAAAAGAAGATACAAATATTCTTTATTCCTTACTTTATTTATTCTTTATTGTTTACTTTATTTTTGTTGTCCTGACTGACATGAAAAACTGTAAACATTAAAACATCAAGAAGTAGGTACGTTTCATTCAGAACCCTCTCTTACATTTTGTCAGTTTAAACAAACATTAAACTACACATTCTGGAAATTCCACTGGCGATTAAACAATCAAAAAGAGTTTGGGAAGAAAGTATGCATATATCAATAAGTAAATGTTAGTAACCAGTTTATCCAGGTGTTAAATTGTGATCCTCCTCCTTTGGTAACTTCAGGCCCCAATATTTAGGCAGACATAGAAGCGAAAGCGACGATCCCTAAGAAGAAAAAATATTTCAACTTTTTTATTTACACTTTTCACCAGATTCATAGAATTAATAGTGTTGCACAGTGAGGTTAACAACAGTTGAACTATTGTGATGTTTCCCCCCCTAACCCCTTAAAATGGTGCCCTTAACCCGTGAAATCAACACAACTTAGATTTAGTCATCGGTTAATAATTAATAACAAAAGCCTTAAAAGAAGCTGAGAAAAATGTGCCCTAGAAATATAAGGAAAATTAGAAGCTCATTACTCGCGATGGTTGTCGTGGTAAGAAGAGACTCCAGCAAGGAAACTCTTGCTGTCGCTACTCCACTCAAAGTACTCATCAAAAGAGTTCACATACGAGGTCCAGTAGCAGTATGTGTGGAGATGACCTGAGGCTCCGCAGCATCTAAACTGAAAGCTACAGAATAAACCAAAGGCATAATATTTTAAAGGACATGATATGAAAATGTAATGTTGCACCTATGAACACTTGTATTTATGCAATTAGCAGACACTTTTCCAAAGCGACTTACATTTGACTATCAATAACATCAGGGCTAGTCTCCCCTAGAGCAACATAGGGTTGCGTGCCTTGCTCAAGGGCACAATGGAGGCAGCCAGGACTCAAACTAACAACTACCAGCATGACAGCCAGGTTCCTTAACCACTACGCCACCACCGCCCTGAGCCACTTGAGCTTACATAAAAATGTCAATAATATCAGTCCATTACCGGCGGTCCTCATGTTTGTTATCGTGGTAACTGATCATCCCTGCAATGGCATAGTTGGCAGGGCAAGTGTAGCTAAAATATTGATCGAAGTTGTTCACCCAACCACTTTCATAGCAATGTGGAGAAGAGTTAAATGTTCCTTTGCAGCTGATACTAAAACGTCTGTCTTCATGGTGGTTGTTGTGGTAGCTGCAAAAAAATGTGCCATATAAGTCATTTGTGCAATGAAAATGAAATATCTAAACAAAATACTTCTGTAACATAGGCTACACATTTACCTAGAAATCCTTGAAATGCTGTCAGTGTTTGGGCAGATGAAGTAGAGAACTCCATCAAAATCATTGACCCATCTCTTGACTCTCTTGTCCACACTATCTGTTTCATCTAAAATATATAATAAATATAAACTATAAAGCATTTAATATTTCCATAGAGCTGCTCAAAAATGTAAATAACTTTGCACATTTTGTACCTGTGTCATTAGTCAAAGCAGGGGCCAGAGGGTCATCAGACACAGTACCAGTAGTTTCATACGGGCCCGCTGTTGAGTAGATGCAAGCATTTCACTCATGTGTGCAATTCAGTTCATGAAAACATACTAGATTTACATAGGCTATGCTGTGAAAAAAAAGGATGCCTGTATGATCTTAAGATAATTTCCGTTGCATCATTTGAGTCATATGCAACAAATGAATGAATTAGTTTCTAACCATAGACAGGTCTACTGGCAAGTTCCTCAACAGTGTGGGTCAACTTCTCCATGTCCACTTTCTCCTCTGTGCTGGAAGTGGGAACCAGTGTCTTGGCAAAAGTGGTTGCTGATGTACGCACACAACAGTGTCAAATTTTATCACCTTACATTAAAATGAAGTTGATAGAGAAAAAATGTTGGAACACCCACATATACAAAGGCATAATACAGTGTCTATGCATGACTAAACCACTTATTCCTGTGAGAGACTAAGCACTGTGCATGACATACTAAGTTCTTCTCTGCAATCAAAGACACTGCACTTCAATTTGCGTGTCGTAGGACTGGAGGAATGAGTTTTGCACTTTTCAGTGTCATACCTATGCATTCATAGGAGTGGCAGTGGAAAGTAATAGGAGGCTGTGTGTAGCTATTATAATAGCTATAATAGCTATTGATCAGGTACTCCATCATTATAACACAGGTATTCTTTGAGCTCAAACATGTTAAACAGGTCCAAACTGTGGTTAGTTGAGTCAGTAATAAAAACATTCAGAGCATCTTCACTATGTTGGTTAATCCTTTAAATATTGGCTAAAGTAAAGGTGTAATGTTGAACATGATAGTTTTGAAATTAAATATTATGAAGCTGCATTTTGTGAATAGTGATTAGACTTACCTACCATGCCTATAAACAGCAAATAGGAGCAGACAGTGAAGGACTTCATGATGATGCAGGCACTGTCATCAAGTGATGCTGGAGGTAAATTCAGCTTTGCTGGTGGCAGCCAGATAAGTTATTGTCACCCAAGTTAAGAGATGCTCTTTATACCCACCTGAGAACAAAAGGACAACATTTATCCCACCCCTAATAGATATTACTCTGAACTTCCTGCAGCAAATCTTTAGACTTGCCAGACTTGTTTTGAGAATCTGCTTTTCCTGAACTACTGCTATTGATAAGTAATACTTAACTAGTTGCCACTATTCTATTCTGGAGCACTTTACTGACTTTCCACATGAAAACAGTACTTAGCTAATGTTAAATACTGTATATGACTTGTTTATACATTTAGCAATAGATCCAGTGCCTTTATTTAGCGTACTTAATTAATCCCAGTGAAAATCATGACTCACAACAGCATTGTCCAGTTTTAGTGTTAACACACAGACACACACACACACACACACACACACACACACACACACACACACAAGGATACAAAGACATTTTATTGTCACATGCATATGGTTACTGAATGTAAAAAATTACAATACTCTCACACATTAACAAGGAGAGCCCAAGAGCAACAGGGGCAAGGAACCTGGGCAGATATACGGCTCAAGGGGCCAACAGAAGGAGTCTGTGTGTGTGGGGGGGGGAGTATTCCTGAGAATGGTGATAGGTGATGTCTGGGGTGAAGTGGGGGGTGGTAGTTACAGAGGAAATATGTGAAATGGGAATTAAGTTTGTTTCATCTAAAGTGATATAAAGAGGTAATTTCAGCTAATTGCCGTTGATTGTTTTCCTCTACTCTGCATTAAATAGTCCAAAGAGATGCTCAAAGATGTGAATAACTTTCCAAATTCTGTACCTGTGTCATTAGTCAAGGCAGGGGCCAGAGGGCCATCAACCACAGTACCAGCAGCTTCATATGGGGCCTCTGTTGAGTAAGCACAGGCAACTCACTCATCTGTGCAATTCAGCTACATGAAAACAGAACAGATTTACATAGGATATGTAGTGACAAAGGAAGGATGCCTGTATGAACACAAGATCATTTCTGTTGCACCATTTGAGTCATGACAGATGGGCGCAGTGTGTATGCAACAAATGAATGAATTAGTTTCTAACCATAGACAGATCTACTGGCAAGTTCCTCACCAGTGTGGGTCAACTTCTCCATGTCCACTTTCTCCTCTGTGCTGAAGGAGGGAACCAGTGTCTTGGCAAAGGTGGCTGCTGATGTATGCACACAACAGAATACTGAGTCCAATTTTATCACCTTACATTCAAATGAAGTTGATAGAGAAAAAATGTTGGAACACCCACACATACAAAGGCATAATACATTGTCTATGCATGATTGATTAGACCTACCTGTCATGCCTATAAACAGCAAATAGGAGCAGACAGTGAAGGACTCCTCATACCACTGCCTCTTGTGTACTTTGCCATGTTTTTTCTAGGTCAAATTCCACTGCTGTTGCACAGTCATTGTGATAGCTTTTGTCTGGTCCATTTGTTTCCCAACTAGACTTCAACTGAGACAAGAGGACAAATATTTATCTGCTTGTCTTAGTCCAAGGACAAATTAAAAGTTCAACTTAAGATCTCAAAATACGTTGCTTTTCCTGTCAATAGGCCTCATTCACCAATATTTTCCTGAGAATATTCTTTAATTTTTTCTAAAGGTCCCATTTAAAAAGATTTAAAGCCTATAAAACTTTATGGGTCCTATCATGCCGCGGCACACTGTGCATTCGCGACATGCGCATGGTGTCATTACTATTCTGTGCCAGCGCATCGTTCATTTTTTCAGGCAAAAAATCACGTTGTCTAGATAGCAGATGACACTGCGCCGCCACGCGAAAACGCCGTCAACGCCGTCACGCGTGTGTCCGCGAAAAGAAGAGGTGTGATCTGGCGCAAAGCGTGCCAGATGCTATTATAAGGACGCAAAAATTAAATCCGCCAGTGACCAACAAAACCCTGGTCTGTCGTCAGTTGCGCATTGCTGAAAAGCTATTTTAGGGGCGCACAGCGCTTTGGGATATGAAAGCGTGCACAATGCGCGCACACCCTGCTTCTCTCATCAGCAGGAGCGCGCAGCAGGGTTTATACAAAGGTTTTTCATGGACAAAAAATTATGGAGTCAATCAAATCAAACCCGTGTCTCCCCCCGGGGCCCGAATAATGTATTTTAATGTTAGTCTTCTAACATCATTGTACCGCTTTCGGCACTGTTCGGATGTTCTTTTTTTGCCAAAGGCGAAGGACACAACTGAGGATATTTCCTCCCATACTTCCTTGACCCGTGGAGGTTTGGGGGGATTCTTTCCATCCCCGAAGATTACCTGTTCACGTGCTTTTACCTCATGCACTAGCAGATCGGTCTCCTCCATCGAAAAACGCTCCTGTCTTCCGGGTAAATTCGCCATCGTAATAGCAACACACCATGGAAAATGCGCCGCTGGCTTTTAAAGGGAATGAATCCTGATTGGTTAATTGTATGTTACGCCCAAAACACACCCATGACTAATGAAGTACTTTAAGACCAACCCTTTTGAACCATGTACCTGGCGCAATGTTCGCTTTTCCCGCTGTCAAAATACCAAATTGTGTCGGGAAGGCCCCCAAAGCAACTTGCGCGACAGAATTTAGACAATGCGCATATGATCCTGAAAATAGAGCCCTATGACTGCACTATTGAGGAGAAAACATAAATTATTTAGCACAAGTCAGGGGTTTGAGTGCTCTTGAGTGTGGGTACATATGAACACATGCCTAGATAAGAAAACATTGGTGAATACAAAATCATCTTGAAAACTGCAGAAGTGGGGTTTAAGAACAAATCTGGGTAACACTTTGTAGTAAGCAATCAATAAAGAAGATTGCTTACTACAAAGTCTGAGAAGAAAAAATATTTTAACTTTTTATTAACACTTTTCACCAAATTCATAGAGATAATAGTCTTGCACAGTGAGGTTATCAACAGTTAAACTATTGTGATGTTTCACCCCCTTACCCCTTAAAATCACTTTCTGGTAAGTCCACACTATACATTATCTCCATGACACCTCAATGTTATGCGAGGGATAAATAGATAAGTCAGACAGATGTGCTTTAAGTAGGATAAACAGGTAATTTCCTAATGACAGCCCAGCTCAGTTCCCAGTGACACTCAATGACAGTTCTTTCTAACTTGTGTATGTCATATAGGGCTTTCAGCTATTTCTCTGAGGCAGCATTGTGTTAGGTCTATATTTTCCTCATACCACCGCCTCCTGTGTACTGCACTGACATGATTTTTTCCCCAGGCCAATTTCATCTCATGAATTACTGTCATTGTCATAGATTTATCCTGGTACATTTTTTTTCCAAGTTGAACTCAGGTCAACTTCAGTTGAAAAAGAGGACGAATATTTCTTCTCTTGTCTCAGCCTAAGGACAAATTAAAGTTCAACTTGAGAACTGAAAATACCTTGTTTTTCTTGTCAATGGGCCTCATTCACCAATATCTTCCTATGAATTTTCTTTCATTCATTCTAAAGGACCCATTTAAAATCATTCACATCCTGCAACATTTTATGACTGCAGAATTGAGGAGAATGTAACATCACTTATTTCACACACACAAGTCAAGGATTTGAGTGCTCTTGAGTGTGTATAGATTTCCTTTTTACACATACCAGATAAGAAAACATTGGTGAATACAAAATCATCTTGAAAACTGGGTAAGTTGGGTTTAAGAACTTTGTATGTATTGCCTTGATTGGACATTGGGTCTGATTAACATGTGTGTTAAGTAAGGATGACTTGGCATGGCTTTGTTTCCCAGGGTGATCACAGAGCGGGTGGAGCTCAGTTGTCAGCTAAACCTTCCAACTATTTCCAACTATTTCACTGGGGTTTTCAAGCAGGAAATACTTCCAGCTATTTCAATGGGGCTTTGAAGCTGCAAACACTTTGTGTGTGGCACCTTTGTGTTGTAGTCTACATTTTCCTCATACCACTGCCTCTTGTGTCCTGCACTTGCATGTTTTTTTTCCCAGGCCAGTGTTTCATCTCATGAATTACTGTCAATTTATTTTCCAAGTTGAACTTCAGGTGAACTTCAGTTGAGAAAGAAGACAAATATTTCTTCTCTTGTCACCGCATCTTAACACTGATTGTTACTGTGTCTTGCTAATTTATCCATATACATATTGATGGCCACTGTCTGATGGCCACTTTAAGTTATCCTTACTAATACACAATTGCACAATTGGGAACTGACATCTTTTATCTGATTAACTAGTGAGCTACTCCTTAAAACTTAAAACTTACATCATAACGATATTCTCACTGTAGAGCCTCCCATTTTCTCTCAGTGACTTGACTAAGGCAAATGTTCCCACTTCCACTTGCTCTCCAGCTTAAAAAAAGTGCTTCTTACAAAGATGTGGACTGAACTGTCAATCATCAGGACTAGCGAATGAAATTCAGGGGGGCACTTGGGGTGGCCAAACAGATTCCAGGGGGCCCAGTGATACCCCGACCCCTGCTCTGGCTCCGCCCCTGTCTGTGTGTTCCCTTGTGTGGTTGATATGCACCCTTGATGTATATTGTGTATTGTAACACTGGTGTGTGATCATAACTGTTCCCTTCTAGTTGAGTGACTGTGGAGTAGTGATCAAGCATTTTTAACACCCTCGCCATCCGCACCCCACGACCCCAATGTTGCGTGGCTAGACGTTCCTGCTGAGCGAAACTATTTGCTACTGCTAGGGTGCGTCTAGAATTCCAGGCTATGTTGCACCACATAATCTCACTCCTCTTTCTACCAACAGCACTCGTAGAGGTAGACCTACAAGGCTATTGGTTGATTTATCCCAGATTTCTCCTTTAAGCCCCATTAAGCCCCATGCAGAAACCAGAGACAAAAGACCATGTCATTTTAAATGTGTTTTTAACTAGTGCTGTCAATGTTAACACGTTAATGCATGTGATTAATGTAAAAAATTTAACAAGTTAACATGTTTTTTTTTAACTCAAATTAATCATGTAGACATATACATCACACTACTCAACAGTCTCCCCCTTTTTTTTCACACACCAGTTCATCCTTCAGCTTTGGTTTGTTTTACCGATGTGTTTCAGAAGCCCACTGTAAGTACTTTTAGCAACATGCTAGTCCACGTATAGATTTGTAAATAATTTAAGACATTTTTTTGAATTCAGTGGCTGGATTTCCTGATTGCACTGTGCCTATCTTTCAATAATGTTTTAAATTCAGCACATCATCAGCAGGCAGTACTTAGGCAGTCATGAGAAGTTTGCTTGGTAACAGAACTTAAACTGACTGCCTAGAAACCTTGTAAATACCTCTGAAATATTTTTGGTAACAATAACAAGGTTGAAATCTGCAGTGTCTCTTTTAACAGTGTGTTAAAAAAATGAAAGCATGAACAAAGGTCGCTAGACTTGAGTCACTAGACTTGACTGCATGGTCGAAGGGTAAGATATAGTTCCACTCAAAGCAATTTAGTGAACTGTGCTACGCAAATGCGGACATACTCAACACAGAACCATAAATCGTGCAAAGGGGCCCTTTACAGGAAAACGATGGCGACAAGGCAAGTTGGTGCCCTTTTCGTTGAATCAACGCAGAACCATAAATCAGCCAATAGGCTTTGACACACAACTGACATAAACACAGTTGGCACAGAGTTTGCAGCTGCTGCAAACTACACTCGTCTACACCCGTCTGCTAAAACAACAAATAAAATTACAAAGGCACAAAAGGAAAACATTACTGCCAGTACACACACTCACACACACACACACAGTAAGCAGCATGCTGATAGGTATTGACCCCCTGCAACTGCACTCATCAAACAAAACCTCAACCCCTAATGGACCAAATGGACAAAAGCAAAACAGAAAACAAGACACGTCAGCAGCATGACCCACCAAACGGAGGACTATGGTCCTCTACGCAGTACACACACTTACAGCTAAAGCCAATAAAAGGCACTTTACAGACAATATATTATCTACATTCAGCTGAAGAGTAAGCACAGGGAAAGTACAAACAACATGAACAGAGAACAGGCTCCAGTGCCTTAAGGCTAAACCAGCAGAACCTACCGGGCTACTTGCCACAGAGCTCTTTAAATAGGACTGCACAGGCAACCTGGTTGAAAAATTGATCTGCCTCTGCTATCGAGGCAGTGGGGCAGTGAGGCCAGGGTGTGACAGGTGCAAGCAGGCTTTTCAAAATTGGCCCCTACAACCTTGGTCTACACTTTTCCATTTTGTTTACACATACACATGAGGGTCCGCCACATTAAGTGTCATCTAAAATAGATGTGAGATACTTAGCACAGGGGCTGACACACCCCCAGGAGCAAGTGTGGTCCGAGGATGTGCAACAGTCTTCACATGATCGTGCAGCACTTTTAACTATCTGTCCACATGACAGTGGACAAAGGCAGTGAAACTCAGCTTAGTAGCGCAGTACAACGTGTGAGATCGTAAAGAAGTGGGTAAATAAGCTTACACATTTGTGGGGTATGCATTTGCAGCATTTTTTTAAGAGGGTCCATGCATTACTTTGTAAACTTGGTTATACTAAGATTAGGGCTGAAGACTTAACCTAAAAATAATTAAAACCGGCAAAGACGTCCTTAATATCACATCCCCACGACAACATGACTAATCTGCAGTTCCTCCCCCCCACATTCCCTTCAACTAACTCCTGAAATCTGGAAGTTCAGGTGTAACAAGATTCTGAGCCATTTTTATTTGATGAAGACGTTGTGATGCAAGTGAATCAGAGCATTTGGAGAGAAGTAAAATCTCAACACGTCTGTCTAATCTCATTTTTTAACTTTTTTGTAAATGCAATTTTGGGGCTTTTTTTTTAAAGCTCACACAATGGTGGCAATGAACAAAGGTAAGCAACATGTTGCAGTGTGTAAGTGACATTTCCTGTGCTCTGCGTTCTACAGTTTTAGCTACAATTTTATGAAACTTCTTGAGTGGTATAATGGGGTTTTGTTGAAATGTAATGTTTCAATAGCTTTTCATTTCATGCTGGTATTGCTCCTGAAAATGGGATGTGAATGACTTGACTCAACCTCAACTAATAAAATCTAAGTGTGGTCTGAGTTTGCCTAGACCAAAAAAAATCAGTTTTTATCTTTTCATTTATCTCATTCAAAAAATACATCACATTTAAAAATGTACTTTCCAATATGTTTGGTGGTAGCATAGCGGTTAAGGAACCTGACTAGCGAGCTAATAACCTTAGAAAATGTAAATGTAATAATGATGCATATATGTTTGTATGTTTATTGGCCTCCTAAATCAACTGGTGCTATATTGTGACCATGAGTGGTGATTACAAAACAGCCTAAATGTTAAATGGACTGCATTTTTTTAACGCTTTACTCAAAACACTTTACAGTGTATGCCTCACATTCACCCATTCACACATATGCATTCACACAGCGTTGGTGGAGGCTGCCATGCAAGGTGCCAACCTGCAACAGAGAGTAATTTGAGGTTCAGTATCTTGCTCCAGGATACTTTAATGGGGTCAGGGGGCATAGTGGGGCTCGAACCTGAAACCCTCCAGTTGCCGAACCTCTACCACCTGTGCCACCATGGCCCCAACTAGCCTACTAGCCACCAGGATTTCCTTTTACGTGCGGTGGAACAATTGAATTTGACCTGAATGCCAGTTCAAAGAACCCAGGAGGCAGGTGTGAGGAAGATATAGACATAAGGCTGCCTCTAGGTAAATACTTACTATTTAAAAATCACAACTGTCATGTGACCTTATTTGGCCCACATCTTAAATGTTTATTCATTGCAATATGGCACTGTATATGCATTTTACAGCCTGCGGCCTAAAACCTCCAGAAGCTAGATTCCTGAACATTGTGTCTTCGATTGTTTAATGCATTGCTTAATCACTGCTCTGCAGAATATTCATTTTGCCTGCTGTGAGATCTGATCTGAGACGATTAGCTGGTTTTGAGGTGATTGTTCAGTTTTGTAACAAGATTCAAGGGTTTTGAGAATGTGGTATGAGAGCTCTGGATGATTTTGTTTGGCAGGAAGGGTAAAAACTGCATGGAGAAGATGTTGGCATGCTTTCTGTGTGATGATCCTCATCTCACTCCTGAGTCAGAGTACACAATATGGTAAGATAAACAATCAAATTCTCACTCTTAACATCATATAGTGTACCAAGACATACTTTGTGGCAAATAAGGCAAATGTCTGTCAGAGAAAATAGCATATATGGCTATTACGTGATATTTCTAAACTTAAAGCTACAGCAATTCTGCCACTAACTAGACATATCTGATTATTGCTGATATTGCTGAATCGTAGCTGATAATTGTCTTAGGATTTGAAAACATCGATTGGAATGAGGTGAGATCTGATGTGGCTTCACTGCACCGACTGAACGGTCTGCACAATCACATGCATAGACCTCAAAAACATCGAGCTCGCAGGCATGTAGAAGAAGTAAATTCAGACACTGATAGTCTGAATAGACCAACGTCTCTCTTTGAGGAACTCTGGCAAAGTCAAAATGCTACTGCGTACATCATACAACATGAGCAGGTATGAAATGATGCCCAAATTTGGCCTGTTGGTACCACTCAAGGGCAGTAAGTCTCGTGCTGTTTTGGCAAGGTGTACCACCCTAGAGTTAGAAAATATGTGATAGCATTGCATTCAGGGTAGCTTTTTGTGTTTTATTAGCCTGTTTATGTCTATTATAAGCCTATGGAGGGTTTTATTACAGGTGAATAGGGTGAAAACATCAACTAATAGATCTCCCCACAAAACTACCTCAGCTGATTATTTATGTATACATGTAAATGAGGCATCATATGCTTATATGTATAATGTAGATGATGTAGATCATTTTTTGAATCATCTGAAGCCTGTACTGTAAAAACAAACAAGTTAAACAGCCTAACCTATATATTTTCTAGAAGCCTACACCCTTTAGATGTGTTTTAATATGCACCGAGACAAGTCCAGCCTTCTTACACTCCATGGACAATGCATAGTCCTCTATAATATGTGCATTGCATTGAAATGCATTGATTTTCACTGTACACCAATAGGACTTTAAATTCATTCATATTCAATTCAATTCATATTCAGCATAGCTAAACTTTTCACAAAAAGTTTGTTTGGTTGGTAGAGGTGCACTGTAAGCCCTTTTAGCCCATGGCCTAAATTGTAGGCTATACAAATTACCCCTTATTTTAGTGGATAATGGCTCATCTACATGTGTGGACAACATACATTGTACAACATACTCTTGCTGAGCAAGCGATGTCAAAGTCAGTCGAAGTGTGCCCTCTCGTGGCTGGTTGTTATGGCCATAGTGGAATTTGCATATTAGTTAAATATCTAGTTTCACCTGAAACATTTAGATTTAGCATTTAGATTTTATATTAAACATTTAGATTTACATTTAGCATTTAGGTTTAACAGTGACATTTCACATGTAGATTTATTTTTAACATTTAGACTTAATATTTGGATTTATATTTAGATATAACATTTAGATTTAAATGTAACATTTACATTTAACATTTACATTTAGATTTAACATTTACATTTAGATTTAACACATACATTTAGATTTAATATTTAGATTTAGATTTAAATTTTACATTTAGATTTAGATTCAGCATTTAGGTATAATATTTAACATTTAGGTGTTACATTTAATATTTAGATTTAATTATTTAAAATATCTCTAAGATGACAAATATTGTTATAAATGTGCAAAAAATTGACTCCCGTTTTTTAAACATTGTTTAAAGCTAAATGTGACAAACTGTTGCTGTAATTTTCAGCACGAGCCGCTCTACAAACGGCACCCCATAGTCTGGCTCAAGGACTAAAAGATGTGAATATTATACAGCCAATGACTAGTTCCAGAGTTTAAAGAGTCTAGTTCCAGAGTTTATCTGAAGTGCCTCCACGTCTAAAATAATAAACTTCAAGGTGTATAGAAACACTAGACAAAATGTAATGCTTTAGCCATAAAATGCACAATACTTCTCTAAACATGCATAATACTTCTCATGATGTTTTGCGCTTATCTGCGCTTATATTCAGTGCTGTTTAAATACGTAAAGTTGTTCTTCAAGTTATCGTGCACACTAGTCATGAAATTATATCTAAATTATATTATATTATATATAATATTATATTATATTATATCTATATATAAAAGAACAAACCTTAAAGTGTGTCACTGTTAGGTGGTGCTGCTCCTTCAGCTGTCAAGGCAGAGTGAAATTTCAATGTCATCTCCTCCTCAGAGGAGCGTTTTATATTCTGTAATGAGCCCTATGCAATCCTCAGGATTTTTTTTAAATTTCACATGCTGCTGATGCAAATACTGTTTGATAGACTACTACTGATTCTAAAAGAGACACGTGGGCTTTAACGTACAGAAAAAAAGAAATGGTATAGTGTGAAGTTATTTTCATCGCTAAAGTACACGTATTTGGTGTTTCAGCATAGACCTAAGATCCCTACTTTGGAATGGAATCTTAACGTCAAGTATAAGTATAATCTAGCGGTAATCTCTACACAATTTGCATAGCATGGATCAATGAGTTTCAACTTTCTCAATGGCAAAAACTTATCGACACAGAATGCAAGACTCATCAGATATAGTAGATTGCAAATGATTAATCAGACCTGCCAATCTGTACGTATTTTGCACAGCAGCCACGCATTTTGACACTGAAATACGATGATACGCATTGCCACTTAAAAGTACGTAAATCTGGTGAGTTTGGCTAATTTGAAATGATCAGATTATCAGACAGGCTCCAGTGCAGCTGCATACTGCAAGATTGCCTACTAATTTTAGACCAATCATAGTGCAGTATTCGTTCTCTTTGGCCCTCCGGTACAAAAAACATCAAGCTACATCAAGCAAAAACGATAGAAGCGCAGAGGCTGCAGCAGCGCAGACCTCTCAAGTTCTCGAGACTGAGTTTGACGGAGGTAGTTACTGCGGCCAAACTTGTATCACAATATTCCATTTGAACATTTGGAATTAAGAGACAGCAACACAAAGTGCGCCCATATAGGCACATTCATGGCTCTATGTTCTCATGTTGTCATATCTGCTGTTCTTATTGATGCTGCTGCTGTTCTTAAGTATGATGTGTTCGGTTTCTCCACATATACTAGCAGTAGAGGTTTTAGGCACGGGCGAACAGGGCAGCCGCCCGGGGCGCCATTTCGTAGGGGGCGGCACGAGCGCTTAGGGGAAAAAAAACTATCTGAATATCTGTCATATCACTGTGTGGGCAATTGGCACATTGGTGCTCCCTAACTGCAGGCGTCCTTGCTTGTTGAGAAGGTGCCATGCACAGAAGCTGTGCATGAGAAGGGCAAAGGGCGCGGGGAAAAGTTTACCTCTGGGTCGCAAATGCAACGCAACGCCAAGGGGGATCGGGGATCCACTGTATAGAGCAATACTCTAATCCAATTAGTGAGTTATACTATTTTGTTTTGTATTGTTTGTATTTTTTTCGTTTCTTTTGGTGGGCGGGGGCGCTCGGAGACGGTCTTGCCCGGGGGGTAATACACTGTTGACCCGCCACTGTATACTAGACATGTAGAGGAATTGAAAGTACGTTTGTCGCTATCCCAGGGTGAAGCAGAGATCCACAACAGATAAGACATTTCCTAACACTAAAGAAAAAGAAGTGCATAGCAGATAAGGACACGCTAAACAAGGCAAGATAACAAGACAAAAAGATTACAAGTCAAAGACTGAAATATATGGCTATATACAAAACCAACAGCAACTTCAAAGTTGAGCTTTAAAAAAAAAAATGTAAGTAGTGGTGCAAAAATGTAATGTGCAATAAGAAAAATGTTTGTAGCCCTGTAGGATTTTGGGTTTATTGATTTCCAAGTTATACTTTCGTTTCATTTTTATTTTATGTAGTTACTTTTAAAATGTTGACATTAATATGTTAAAACTGAAAACAACGTGTACATGTAAAAAGAATTAAGTTTGTAATAAAAGGCACTTATCTGTTATGTTAGCCAATCAGAGTTGAGGTTGGGGGTGAAAGGGGAACAGGAAGGGTGGTGAAAGGAGAAGAAGAACATGCGGGAGGGAAGGAGAGATGAGTAAGAGTTAAGAGTGACACCAGTGATCTGTAAAGTCGGCAAAACGCTAATTTTATGTATGTGCACGGTAAATGTTTAGTGACAAACGGACAGTGAGTCGCATATGGACATTCTGCCTAAGCACAATAGTGTTACACGCGATTTAAGGGGAAGACTTTGGCTAAAAGTT